>VWZF01006838.1:79350-111186 GCA_013396755.1 Sclerurus mexicanus | reverse complement strand
CTGTCAGGTGCCCCCTTATTTCCCCCCAGGCTTTATCCCCCTTCTCCTTGCCAGGAGCCTGACTCCATCCCTTTAAGAACCTCTCCTTTATCCTGTTCCTGTTTTCCCCAGCCCCTCACCCCCGTTTTCCCCAGACCCTCTCCCTGCTCTCCCCCTCTAACCAAGCCCCTTTTCCCCCCAGTCCTGCATCCTCTGGCAGGTACCCACCACCCTGCTAGGCATAGCCCCTGCTTTTTGGCTTACCTTTCCCCCTCCCACACCTGGCATTGCGCTGTCCTCACCTTCCCTTTCCCTGCCCTGCTCCCTCCTCTGCTCACCATCCCCTCTCTAAAGCCTTCACAGCACCTGGTGAGTGTCCTGCACCCCCTTCCTTGGAGAGGGGATCAGCTTTTCCTCCTCTGCCAGTTAAAATCCCTACTGGAGCTACTGGGCTCTGTGGGGCTGGGCATTGGGGTGCTGCTTGAGCTGGGCTGAGGTGTTGTCTGACATCTGCTTGTTCTTCCCATGGATGTGTGAGCTGGGGGATGAAGGGGAGAGGCAGGACTCCAGTTGGAGGGCTGAGCTGGAAGCACTGTGTGGCTCTGGGCTGTCAGGGTTTCCCTGACAGCCCCCTCATGCTGGGTCTTTCAGGACTCAGATCCCACCTCTGCTCCTCATTCCATGTCCATCTGTCCTGAGGAGCCACTGCTGCTCCTGGCAACTCCTTCAGCTGGAGCAAAACCTTCTTTTAACAAGGTATTTGCTTCTAACCAGGTCATTTCCTCTTGGTTTTTCAGGTTTCTTTAAAAAAAAAATGTACCTATCTCCATGTATTTTAATTTGATCTGCGACCTCTTGGCAAGTCAAGGTAAAGAGGGCAGGGAAGTAAGTTGTGAGGATAAAGAAGCTGCCAGAGGTGGGTCCTGGCTGCTGTTTGGATGGGTGAAATAATTTGTAGATGCTGAAGGGAAGGGTCTTAGGAATGTTGCTTTGGGATGAGCTGTTTATCCGCAGGGCTCGTGGTGTGCAGAGTACTGCTTATTCCCAGTGACCTTGAGAAACTTGGGCGCATCCACACAGTTAGGAATTGGATTGCTTGTCTAAAACTGCTGGTTTCAGGTGTGCTGCTGCTTTGTGGAGTTTCTTGGGGTGGATGGAGCTTTCCTAAAGGGGGCTGGGGCTCTGACCCCCCCCTCTGCAGGGCATCTCTGTGTCAGGGTGTTGCTGTGGGGGTGAGGGAGGTGGGGGTCTCCAGGTGGTTCCAGGAGAGGGAAACACAATCCAGCAAAGGAACAATCCCCCAAATCCAAGCTGCATGGGGATCATTTGGCATTAAATCAATGGAATTATCTGATTTATCAATGTAAAGATTTTGTTCCCAGACTTCGAGTGAGTGTTTCAGGAAAGTTTGGATCCTGTTCCCCCCCTTCTTCCCCATGCCCTGGAGCAGCACCCTCTGGAAGTGTACTTTCCCAGGAGCTTAAGGGGCTTTTAAATTGCTATCAGTGTAAACACAGCCTGCCAGGTTTGGAGCCCACAGCCTGCAGAGATCTGTAGCTTGTTAATTTTTGACTGCAGATTTAAAGGCCAAGTGTTGCGAAAGTTCTTTTTGTGCCTCTGGAGTTTCGTGTTGCAGGAGCAGGAGAGCCCAGGAGGGAACTGCAGGTGGGCTGGTCCTCTCTGTGCTCCAGGGGGCAGCTTGAGAAGAGGCTGTTGCAGTGGATGAGGTGACAGCTGTAACTACATCCCAAGATTTTAGTCCTGCCTGGGGTGTCCCAGCCAGGTTTGGAGCAGTGAGGGGTGAGGGAAGGTTGTCCTTGCTTGGAGCTGAAGGGTGATTTGCTCAGTGTCATCTAATAAATGACTCGAAAAGGTCACTATCACAGAATCGTGGAATGGTTTGAGTTGGAAGGGAACTTAAAGCTCATCTTGTTCCAGTGGCAGGGACATCTTCCACTAGACCAGGTTGCTTCAAGCGCTGTCCAGTCTGGCCTTGGACTTTTCCAGGGATGGGGAGGGATGAGATCATCTCTTATGTGTAGCCAAAGTGAAGCGGCTTGTGGAGTCACCCCTGGTAGAAACAGTGCAGATTTATCCTAAATTGTCCTTGTCTCTGGGACTTAATCCTCTCATTCCACCATGAGTTGGTTGTGCAGGGTTGGTTAAAATCCAGAGAACTGCAAGGATGGGATAAAAGAGAATTTGCACAGTGGTTTTGCCAGAAGAGGAACATCCTTTACCAATTTCTGTGCCTCTAGGGGGGACAAAGACTCTTTGAAGGGGCTTCAGGTTTGGAAGCCTTTGTATCTAAGAAATTGGGAGGCAGTTTGTTTTTGTCAGATTATATGTGTTTTCCAGGAGACCTACAAATCTGGGGGGATCTTATGTTTTATTCCATGGTTAGTTTGTAACTGAAGAGTGGATCTACCTGTACAGTGTTGGGGTCAATGGTCTTTAGTGTTAACAGCACTTTATTTAATTAAGTTATTAGGTAGTTAGTTAATAATCAAGAATGAGTTAACTCTTGTATTCATGTTGAATGGGAGCCTGGGATTGTGACCAGTTGTGGCTAATGCTCAAAATCTGACCCGGAATGAGAATTTGGGACTTCTTAATTCTTTGTCTGTGGTTCCATGATAATTTAAAGGTTGCCAAAGCCTTTGTAGCTGTGGAATACCTGTCGAGCAACATGAAATAGCAATGTGAAAGCAAGAAGGGCTCTTGGAGTCTTCTTGACCAAGCATAGACACATATTCTGGGAAACCTTTGAGCATTTTGCAACACCCAGTTGCCAAACCAAGCCCTTTCTAGGAAAGAGAGACACCTCAGGCTTCTGCATTCCTGTTTGACCATGGCTTTTTTCCAAGCCTGTCACCCAAAGGGCTGATTTCAGGGATGATTTTCCTGACCTGTGTCTTTTAAGGAATAAAGTTAAGATGTGTTGATCTCCTGAAACAATGGTCTGTTGGGGACACCTCTGAGTTCCCACAGCTGACAGTGACCTGTCCAGAGAGCTGGTAAGCTCCACAACACATCTGGAATCCTGAAAACACTCCCAGAAATAGCCAGCTCCTGTGTATTGTTTCCCCTGGCCAGTGTGGGTGTCAGAGTTCCAGAAGGGAGAAAATTCTGGGGCAAAGAAGACTGTTGAAAAACATGGGATTTTGAGTTTCCCTTCTGGAGGGGTAGGTTTTGGGGGCTTTGGATCTTCCTTCCCTCTGAGCATCCTGTTCATACAGTGGATTTGTGGTGCATTAATGGTTTTGCAGTGCTTTATTTAGCTCTAAACTGGCTTCTTGGTGTGGGTTATTTATGTCTGTGCATGGAAGATCTGGATCTTTCCATGAACATGCATTTTTCCATGTGTGTCCTTGAGGTCATTTGGTGCTGTTTGAATAAAAAGGAGCTGATTAGAAATCAGCCATAACTAGGCATAGAAAATGTGACAAAAAGTGTTTTCAGGGCTCTCGAGAGAGCAGTGGGGTTTTTGGCAGCTGGGAGGTGACACCCTGCCTGGCCCTGTCATGGTGATGTCCTTTTAAAGTCCTAAGCTCAAAATTAAACTGTTCTCAAAGAGGAAGACAAGGAATCTGCCTGGCAGGGAAGAAGAGGAGATAGCTGGAAGCTGCTTAGAGGGGGGAGGCTGTGGACAGAGTCTGGGAATGTTGTAGGGAAGGACTAGGAAGAGTGGAAAGCTGCAGACAAGACTGAGGCACTGAGATCTGCTGGAATATTGTCCCTCATGTCTCTTGAGGATGTGCTTTGGCTTATTGGATCGTTTATTTCCACGGAAAAAGTTGTTTAACTGCCACCAGTGACTGGTCACAGGTTCCTGTGGAGAAGGGCTGGGTGAGGGCGGGTGGCTGGGATGGTTAAAATTTCCTCTGAGGAGGAGGAGGAGGAGAAGAAGGAGTGGAACTTTGGGATATAATCTTAGAGGTAAGAAGATCCTGGATTTTGTATAGTGAGCACCAGTCCCTCACCTGAGGGGTGAACTACTGAGGCATCACAGAACAGTGGTCTCTGCCCTGTTCCAGCTGTGGATGGAGAAAACACCTGGAGAATTTGTCTAAGGAGGCCAATCTGTGGGGATCCAGCCCAAGAGAAGGGCAGAGAGATGACTGCTTCCTGGAAAAGGTGTCTGGAGAAACTGGAGGGGAGAGATGGCAGATACCATTCACCCTGCACGTGGAGTCCGTCCAGAGCTGGAGCTGCTTTTTGAGTCAGCAGTGCTCCCTCTCCCTGCAGAGCTCAGCACTCGGGGTGTCTGGAAACCCCATCCTGGGGGGTGTCTGCAGCAGGTGGGGTTTGTTTAGCCCAGCTGGCAGCTTGGTGTGGCTCTGGCCTTGGACACGAGTAGTGAGGGGTCTGTCCTGGCTCCCCNTGCTGCTCCAGCCCCTTCCCCAGTGTTCCATTCCCTTCCCTGGACACACTCCAGCCCTTCAGTGTCTTTCTTGAAGTGAGGGGAAGCAGCTCAGGAACTTCTCAGGAGTTTCCCTGTGAGCTGCAGAGTCAGCAGGATCCACCTGCCCTTATGCCCAGGTGCTGCTTCCTCCCCTTCCTGCCCTTGGGAGCTGTTCCCGAGGGCAGTTGTCATTCCAAGAGAAGCTGTGGCTGCCCCATCCCTGGAGGTGTCCAAGGCCAGGTTGGACAGGGCTTGGAGCAACCTTGGCTGGTGGAAGGTGTCCCTGCCAGTGGCAGGAGGTGGGTGACATGACCAGTGGAAGGCCTCACGTGGCAGCAGCCTGGCAGATGAACCAGCAGAGAATCAGAGAGGGTTTGTCAGAACTGTTTTTTTTTTGTTGCTGCATTTCTGTGAAACGTTCTTGTTTCAATGAATCAGCATTTCCTCATGTAAAAGAGGAAAATTTTGGCATGTTCTGCTTGGGAATGTTTTTAAAGAGAGTTTGAAACTAGCAGGTTATATAGGACAAAATGGGTGTTTAAAATTTTATTCTTTTTTAAAGAGGACTGTAGAAATATCAGAATGGGACAGCCTGTGGTATGGAAATGAGAATTACATCACCTTTCAGGAACTAACTGGTCTTTTGCTAGACAGTCTGTCCAGAGCAGGGTTGTGGCCATCACTCTGCAATTTGAATGCTTTTTGGTAGGTGTAGCTAATTCTATGTGGTTTAAATTATTTAGATTAGTATATTAAACTTCATTAAGGGTGTGCAAAACTCATCATTTCTCCTGAAAATTCAACTTTAACTGGTCATCCCTTTCCTGTTGCTGAGGTAATTGGGTGTTCATTGGTAGCATTACCTCAGGGTTGGCTGTTGTGACGTCTAGGAATTTTTATATCCTCTTGGTTGTTTTAATTTGTTTTTGCCGATAGTTAAATGTAGTAAATGAGAGAGAAGAGGTGAGCAAAACCATTGATTATGTGTTTATTCACAATATGAGTTCTGTTGGCTGTAGACTCTGGGAAACATGACATTTGGACATGAGTGGACATGGAATGGTTGGAGGGAAACTGTGGGACAGGACTCTGCCCTGAGCTTGCAGGGTCTTTGCTGGCATAGAAATATGGATTTTGCAGGCTGATTTAGTCCTGGAATTCTACTCATTGTGAATTTCTCCACAAGCCTCAAGTCAGACATTGTTCAATCCTAGCCTGTTCCTCCCTAGAGTTCCTTCAGGAGCCTTTATACCCATCTTCTCAGTTCTTAACCACTGCTAGTTCTGGAAAATAAACCTTGACATTGTCTGAATGGCCTAATATGTTGTGTGCCTGCCTGTGTACCCTGCCTGTGCTGTCCTGCAGGTAACTGAATGCCCTCAGTGTGGATCTTGGCTCGGCTGGAATGCTTGGATGCACAGCAGCTCTTCCCATAGCTTCTTTTCGTCTGCCCCATTGCAAGAAGATGGCAAAAGCCAACATTACCAGAGACATCATCCACAGACAGATCAAGGTACGTGTGAGCCACGTGTTGGGTGGAGGGAGATGGAGAATCAGTGTTTGTGCTGGATTAGGAAACGCTCGTGGTGTTGACTTTACTTTGGAAAAGGTCTCTTACTGATAAGCTCCATGAGGAGCTTTGGAGAACAAGCACATAGGACCTGTCACTGTCCTTAATGAAGAGCTGGGGTGAAGTGTGGCATGGCAGGAATACAGTTCCTCTCCCTGTGCTAGTTTGACATCAGCAGGTCTGTTCCTTTTGAGAGAAATACAGCTGCTTGTGCTTGGGCACCACAAAGGCCCCTCAGCCAGCTTCCCCCTCTCCTCTCTGTGTTCTCCCCCTGTGATCTTGCCATCAGAGGGATTTCTGACTGTAGTAAAGCTAATGATCTCTGTCACAGCCTCTCTCTGTCTCCTTTTCTTTAGAGAGTGCTGTGTTCCTTCCTTTGTGTAGGGAAAAAGCTTCTGCAGTGGTTGGATCAGTCATCTGATGGCTGCATTTGTGGAATATCAACGTGAAAGGACTGGCTGCAGCAGACACAATAGGCAATTATTACTTGGACTCAGAGGCCTGAAATCATTTGCAGCTCTGCTGGTAATCAGCAGTCAGAAAAGGGGGCTGTGGGTAGCCAGAATAAGGAACTGGAAGTGCTCACTTTGCAGTTTGGTACCAAACTTTGTGTTACAAGCTTGTAATTTAATCCATGTGCAAAGATTTATTTTGCCGCCCTAACAAGGGGAGGCTGGTTCTGTGGTTAGAGCCTTAGCCTGGGACTGTCTCACACTGTCTGCTCTGTCAGACTTTGATGTGTGACCTTGGGAAGGTTGCAAAGTCTGACAGTTCCTTGTAGGGAAAGTAAACTCGTACCCCACAGCCCTCCCAAAGCCACTGGGGCTGCAGTAGCACAGGAATCATACCTGCAGCACCTTGCACTGAGCCTAGCAGTGCCTCAGGAATGCTCTCCACAAAAATACATCAAGGGGTTTGAAGTTTGTCATGGAAGCTCCTACAAAAAGCCTGGCTTGTTTTCCCTCCAACCCTTTTATGTCTGTTTCCATTTTGTTTTCAAGTAGCTTTTGGTGTGTGGAGTTCATTAGCGAATGCTGGGCTGGGAAGGGAATTCAGCAGCTCTGTGTGTCTGCTCTGGGACTGCTGATGTGTTCCAAGCCCCACCAGTGTGATTTTTTGAGCCCCATTGGTGTGATCTTTTAAGACCCAGCAGTGTGATTTTTGGGTGTGATCAGTGTGATTTTGACATTAGTGTTCCCATCTCTAAATGCTGATAACGAAGGCTTAAGTTGAGCGTGGTATGGGATGGGACCAAGGCTGGGTCAGGTCCTAGGAAGGAATCTCCTTGGTTGTTCCACCCAAAATGTGCCTTGCATTCCCTTCCCTTCATCCCTGCCTCTGCAGTTGGCCTTCTTTCATCGAAGCCATCTGCTAATGCATCTGTGAGATCACAGGGGAAACAACTGTCCTGCTTTTCTTCACCTTCATTTGTACTGATGCAGTTCTGTGGCAGCTGTTCCCTGTAGAACAGCCTGTGCTGTGGTGCTGCAGCTCCAAGGTCCTGCTCCGTGGCTGAGGAAATAACCCATCCCAAAGGAAGCTGTCCAGGCAGGTTCCTTGGGACTTTGCCCTCAGGACAGGCTCTGTAATGGCAGAGTTCTCCTGAGCAGCTCTGGTCCAGTACTGCTGCCCTCAGGATTGAGTTCTTGATGAAGTCATCACCAGGGGATGATAACAGGCATTCCCAAGCTCTTCCATAGCCTCTGTTTCAGGCCCAAAGTAGATCATTTACTCTGCCACAGTGTGGGCCTCTCAGACCTGGTCTTGGCTCCCCAGCTGAGCCTGGCACTGAGATAAATATTGTTTTAAACCAAATCAGGGGCAAAGATTATGATCTGCCCACCTCAAGATGTTCAGATGATGGCTTAGAAGGCTGGAGAGGGACTTGTCACAAGGACATGGAGTGATGGAACAAGGGGGAATGGCCTTAGGCTGAAAGAGGGCGGGATCAGATGGGATATTGGGGAGAAATTGTTCCCTGTGAAGGTGGGCAGGCCCTGGCACAGGTTGCTCAGAGAAGCTGTGGCTGCCCCATCCCTGGAAGTGTCCAAGGCCAGGTTGGACAGGGCTTGGAGCAACCTGGGCTAGTGGAAGATGTCCCTGGCCATGGCAGGGGGGTGGAATGGGATGATCTTTAAGGTCCCTTCCAACCCAAACCGTTCCATGATTTGCTGATTCTGTATCCCTACTACAGCATGGCTCCCTGATACAGATACCCCAATAGCTGTCAAAGTCCCTGCTTGGTTTTTAAACTTGAAGGATCATCTCTTAAAGGGGTAAAGGAGTGCTTTGTTTGCTGTAGTCAGTGTGGTGCTTCTTTGCCCCGTGCAGGAGAGGGGAGCGCTGGGCTTCGAGCGGCACTACCATGTCACTGACCCCTTCATCCGCCGCCTGGGCCTGGAGGCAGAACTGCAGGTGAGTGGGCAGTGCCCAAAGAGCAGACCAGCTCCTTCCCCACCGCAGGAAGCAGATGAAATTCTCTCTTTTGTGGTGCAGGTACTGATTTCTTATCCTCCAAACTGCATTAGAGCCAGGAATAGCTCAGCAAGAGTTTGTGTGAGCTATTTGCACTTACCTGATGCACCTGCAAGAGAGCCCGTTGTCAGCTCTTCAGCACACTCAGCTCTAATGCCTGAAGTGTTCCCAGAAGAACAGGTTGTTGTTTTGCACTCTGACACAGCTTAGTATGTCAGATCTTAAGATTATTTGGGGGAGGAAAGGGTTCTTTTGTCCCTCCTTTCAGTTGCGTCTCCCAGATCAAATGCTATCAATGCTCCCCCACTTCTCGCTACAGCTGATGGTTAATTTGGATGAAGATGGATGATGTAGTCACCCAGCAGCAAGGTGCTTCTAACAGAGCTATCAGAAGTGCCTTTTCCCTGTGTTCCCAGAGAACGTGTACCTGTAATTTGTCAGCCTTGCCAAGGGCTTTGGAAGCAAAGTCACCTTTCCCTGCGTGCAGCAGGATTTCAGCTGTAGCCTCCGAGACTAAACTGCCATTTTATTCAACACTACCTTTTTTCATTTGTTTAACTTTGCCTTTTCTACCCCAGCTGCTGTAGCATGTCTGTCTTTTCTGGAGGTGCTTATCTGCCATGTGGGTGGGGTTTTTTGCTTTTTCTGCAGGGTTAGTAAAAAACCCCCTGCTTGGATTGGAACAAGTTCTTATTTGTGGGGAGCTCGCTGTGTCCTTGCCTTAGAACATCTCTGCTTGATAAATCTGAAGTTTGTGTAATACCATCTTCTTTTTCCCCTCTTCCTTCAGGGTCACTCTGGGTGTGTCAACTGTCTAGAATGGAATGAAAAAGGAGAGTAAGTATGTGGCTTGATTTGGGATCAAAAAACCCATAACCCCAGGTTCTCCCAAGAGTTGGATGTAGGTCATCTTCTCATAAGCAGCTGCTTCTCATTTCTAGTGAAGTGGAGCTCAAGCTCAAAGTTTTAGCTCTAGTAAAAGCTCACACTTCAAAAAGAAGCTTTATTTTGTTAAATATATCTGGATATTATTAGAAATGCCCCTTTAGTCAGTTCAGAAGGGGAATGGTCAGACTAAGAAGTGGAGATGGAAGGCTGCTTCTCTTCTCTTAAGTGGTATTATGGATTATAATGGATCTTTAGGATTTGCCCAGCTGGTGGTGGCATTTCCCCACCCCCTTCACCGTGCTGTTAAAAGCTGCTGCTGGGGGACAAATACCTAAGGGAGGGAGGTGGAGAATTTACCCCTCTGCAATTTTAGAGGGAAACTAAAGAGCATTTCCATTAAGCAAGTGGAATAAAGACTTTCTGCATAAGAAATGAGTGGATGGAAGGAAGAGTGTGTATTTCTGGACACATCTCTTAGAACACCCAAAGTCTGCTCTCTAATACTCTTCATAATTATTTACCAGTGAAAAAATTCATGTGCTTGAAAGAGATTTGGCTACAAGGAACTAAGTTTAAAGCAGCTGAGAGTTGCGGATGTCCAGTCCTTTTTGGTTCAGACGCAGATGGACGTGCAAGGCCAACAGCACCTTGCAATGACTTTATACTTTTAAAGCAGTTTGTGGTTCGCTCCCTGAGCGCTGGGACTTCTTGGGCACATCCAGAGCCTTGGAATTAATGCCTTGGCTTGGCTTCAGGGATGATGTGGAGCAGTTAACACAGCCAGGATAATAAGGAAAATGGAGGGCCCTGCATTTTGTTGTTGACCAAATGCCTCTGTTTTCCCCTGTGCCGTCAGAATCCGTGTGAGGTGGTTCAGTGAGCTGAACCAAGGGAAACCACTCAGCTCTGTTTTCTGTGGAGCTGCTGTTTGGCTGGTTTAGCTCCTTGACCTGGCTGAATGGATGAGTGCATGGGGAGCACATTGCTGAGGAAATGGGCTGCTTAGGGCTGAATTAACTTAATGGATGTCTGTGGTCAAACCGCTCCATGAAATTGGTCACGGCTCAGATCAGAACAATACACAGTGCATATTTCTCTTCTGTTTCCTTCAGCTTGTTGGCCTCTGGCTCTGATGACCAGCACACCATTGTCTGGGATCCTCTGCACCACAAGAAACTCCTTTCTATGCACACAGGACACACTGCAAACATCTTTTCTGTCAAGGTATGTGCTTAGGAGGAATGAACAGCTAACAAAATCAGCAGCCTAAGGAGAATAAATCCTTGCTGGGAAACATCTTCCTGCAAGCAGTGTCCCTCACAAGTAATTTAATATTTCTAATGATAGGAAAAGAATGGATGAAATCTAATACTCTACTTAGTTTATGCAGATTCCAGGCTTATTCTCTCTGTGAATTCGAAGAAAGTGGTTGTAGCAAACTGGGATGTGTGATTGAAGAGACTGTTGTGTGTTCTGCTGTACGTGGTGACTGGTGTGTGTAATGCGGGTGATAACATGGGTTATCCCAAGTTCCTGAAGCAGTTCTTGCTCCATGGCTGCCAGGACAGCCCAGGGATGCCCATGTGAGCATTCTCAGTGCTTCTCTAGTCTGAATGCCAGGTCTCTCTCCCACAGTTCCTGCCGCATTCGGGGGATCGGATCCTCATCACAGGAGCTGCAGATTCCAAGGTGCACGTCCATGACTTGACTGTCAAGGAGACAGTCCACATGTTTGGAGATCACACCAACAGAGTGAAGCGGATTGCCACGGCTCCAATGTGGCCAAACACCTTCTGGAGTGCAGCAGAAGATGGGTTGATCAGGTACAGGACTTCAGTTGGTTTGGTTTTAGGATTCCTCCCAGTATGTGCTGCGCACAGATCTGGAGAAAGGTTATCTCTTTCCTACAGAGCTTATGCTCATCTCTCCCCTTCCTAAAACACGAAAAAATTATCCTGTAAAATCTGATAAATACTCTCCTCATCTCCTCCATTTTGCTCCACTGAAAAGGGAGGCCAGGGAAGCAATAGCCATGTCACAGGGAAGGGAGATACAACACTGCACAACATTTCCCTCCGCAGTCATTGAGACTCTTAAATGAGTGTTGTTACTATGACAGTCTGTTTCACTTTTCCTAGGAGCCACTGCTTGTGAGGTCATGACTTGGACTTTAATTTGGAACTTGAATAAATCTGTGCACGATATAGAGCTGGTTTTAATGGTTATCCTGGTACTGAGACCTAGCATGTATTAAACTTAGATGCTTCCAGTAACCTGTGGCACAAACAACTGCTGTTAATGTCCTTGGTGTCATCTCATCATGGGTTATGAGGTGCAGGTCACTGCTTTGAGTGGCCTTCAGTTTAGTCACCAAGGAAAAGTAGCAAAAGGTTGGACACTGAACAGGCTCCCCCGGGCAGAGGCTGCCAGAGCTCAAGGAATGTTTGGACAACACCCTCAGGGACAGGGTGGGATTGTTGGGGTATCTGTGCAGGGCCAAGAGTTGGACTGGATGATCCTTGTGGGTCCCTCCAACTCAGGGCATTCCATGAGTCTCTTGTTGCTGCTTCTGTTCTCCCATGACACTCAGCCTGACTCCCCTCCCTTACAGACAGTACGACCTACGAGAGAACAGCAAACGCTCCGAGGTCCTGATAGACCTGACCGAGTACTGTGGGCAGCTGGTGGAGGCCAAATGCCTCACAGTGAACCCCCAGGACAACAACTACCTGGCAGTGGGGGCCAGCGGGCCCTTCGTGCGGCTCTACGACATCCGCATGATCCACAACCACAGGTAACAGCACCCGGCTCTTCTGGGCACAGAAATCTGCTCAGAGCTCTCTTGGGAAGGGGGATTTGCAGGGATTCTTCACCTGTTTCTGTGAAGGTTTACTTATTTTTGTTTTCTATCAGCCAAAGCCTTTTTGGTCTCTGAACACACTTGGGGTGGTGTGAGGCTGGTGACCCCATGGCTTGGTGGGCCTTGTCCTTATGGGGGGACAAGGAGTAGCAGTGTGGCTCAGGCTTCCAGCAGGTGGGTGCTGTGATTATAATAAGGCTGTTCTTTCTGGCCAGGAAAAGCATGAAGCAGAGCCCTTCAGCTGGAGTTCACACGTTCTGTGACCGGCAGAAGCCCCTCCCAGACGGTGCGGCACAGTACTATGTGGCAGGTATGGACACCTGTACTGGGGTGACACTGGGAGGGACTGGTGGGACTTTAATGCCTGAAGAAGCAGAGCTCTACCCGTCACACACAAAACCTCTGCTTGGAGGAGTTCTTCCGCAGGGTGTTCCATGGAATTGCAGTTTGTTTCACTTCTGTGCTGTGGATTCTTGCTCAGTTCCCTGATGTGGCAGTGCTGTTGGGCGGTGAGCTGGCCTTGCTGCTTCTTGTCCAGCATAAATGTCTTTTTGTCAGTTTTATTGGAATGTCAAGCATTGGGTAACCTGGGCTCTATAGGCTTTCCTGGAACTGGTCCCAGCAAAGCTGCTATTCAGAATCTTTTTGGCACAGGAGAGAAATGACTTGTCCTCACCCTGCAGATGAAGAATCAGTGATGCAGTGTCTGAGCAATCCACATGACATTCTTCTCCAGTGCTTGTTATTTACTATCTTTTTTCCTGAAAAATGTTTGTGGGGTTTTTTTTTTTAAAAATACCTCAGACCAGCACGTTCAGCAGACCAGTTTTGACAGTCCTGCTTCTGATGAGTCCCACTAGAGGATTCCTCAGGTCCCCTGAATTGGTCATGCAACACATCTGCTGTCTGAGCTACAGAACCTGTGTGTGAGCTGAATATTTAGGAGCTTTGGTTTGGTTGAGCTGAGGGCTTTATTAAGGAAACCTGATTAGAGGGTTGAAGATGGAGGTATTTGCAGATGGCCACAAATCACAAAAGCCAAATCCTAGTGAATCCCTAAAACTGAGACTTGCTGGGTTCTGTAGGCTCATTGTTATCAAGGTAGTTACAATCCTTCCCTTCATATGGAGGTGGCCTTGCAGAGTTAAACTCATAGAATGATTTGGGTAGGAAGGGGCCTTAAAGCCCATCTCATTCCACCCCTTGCTGTGGGCAAGGACACCTTCCACTAGCCCAGGTTGCTCCAAGCCCTGTCCAGCCTGGCCTTGGACACTTCCAGAGATGGGGCATTGACACCTGGAAGGCGTGAAAAAGCACCTGCATGTTTTGGTGGCTGATGGAAGGATTCAATGAACAGCAGGAAATGGGTGCTCCATGGCTTTGCCCTTGTAAAAGGGAGCAGCTGGGGTAGGACAAAGACAGCAGTTACTAGCTAAGCCAATAATTATGGACTTCTCTCCACAGGGCACCTTCCAGTGAAGCTTCCAGACTACAACAACAGGCTGAGGGTTCTGGTGGCCACGTATGTCACCTTCAGTCCTGATGGCACTGAACTCTTGGTCAACATGGGAGGGGAGCAGGTAAGGAGACAGCTCAAGTTTGGCAGAAAGCTTCCGATGTGGTTGTCAGGTCAGTGCACATTGTTGTGTGCTCTTGAAAACTGGTATAGCAACTTCTCTGTGGGTAATATGATTGATTTTAAACTGCTTTCTGATTAATTCAGACTAAATGCTTGGGATTAGGGATTTATTTGTTATGCTGTCACTGATCAAACCTGAACCACTTTCTGTTCTGACTTTCCAATTCACATTTCACTCTCTGGAAGAGTCAAAAAAACTAAAAGAATTCTGGAACTGACCTTTGCTGACCTAGAAGAGGTTTCATAACTCATTCTTGAAACATTGAACTGCTTCTGTAATAGAATGTAGTGACTAAAGGACTTGGAGAAGTAAAGGCCTTCACCTGGAATATTGATTGCTTTAATTTTAAGCTCTGGGTGATATTCATGGATCTTCTGTAAAGCCTATCAATGAAATGAGAAAATCCTCCTGACAGCATTAATCAACGTGGATTAAGCAGGAACTTTGCTAGTGGGCAGGTTGCACTGCCGTTGTCCTCTGCAGGTCTTTGTCACACGTGCTCTCATTCCCTTTAAGAGAAGGTGCTGAGAAGGTGAAAGGTAGCTCTGATCTGGGCTGTCCATTCCTGTCCCAGTACAGCTGTAAATTAGGATTTCCCAGGGCTGCCTTGGTTTCATCTTAGAGACACTCTTCCCTGGGTTTAGTGTACCACCTCTTTTCTGCCAAGAAGTGTTTGGTTTCCTCGTGATCACTGTGTTAATTAAAACACCTTATTGTAGTTGAGGCTTTCTGAGCAGGCTGGTCAGTGGTCAGGTCATCTTTTAAGATCTGGGGAGGGCTCTCTTAGCTCTGGAGTAAGACCAGGCTCCTGTTTCTCAGCATTATTCTTTCTGAACCCAGTACTGGAATGGAACACACCACTGGTACTGCTGCCATCCCCATCTATAAACCAGATTCCCAGTTAGAAAATTGGGAACAGCAAACACAAACATGGAACCATACACCCATCCAGCCCTGCTTTATTTTTGTGACTTGAGCATCTATATTTTACTGACTTTTTTGTCTCAATCCATTTTTTTTCCTCTCCTTAGGTCTATTTGTTTGATCTGACATACAAACAGCGACCATACACTTTCCTCCTCCCAAAGAAGTGCCACACTTCAGGGGGTAAGTGTGATCCTGTCACAAAGGGAGTGGAAGGCACAGTGAAGTCATGTACTACAAGACTCATTTTCAGGGTGCAGGAGGAAAATGAAGTTGTTGCTGGTCTGTTTCTGCAGTGCAGTTCATACCCTGAGTTCTAAAACCCTTCTACAAAGGGACAAAATGTGTCTGGGGGAGGGGAAATGACCTGTGGAGAGGTGAATGTGTGTGTGAATTAAGGAGAATCCTTAAAGCTGTGCATGAGGATTAAGTAGAGTTTGTAAGTGGTTGAGGTCCTGGTATCCTGCCTTCAGCTAAGTGGGAAACTTCCTGGACAGGCATGGAAGAACTATATTGTTTTATTTTTTAAGAAAAGGCTAGTAAATATAGGATATTGTTATCACCTTACACACCCATTACAAGGAGACAGAGCAATCTTCTGTAGTCTAACAACCTGGCCTTGAACTAATGTCTTTCCTACAACCAAAAAATCATTTATTTGCCCAGTAATTATATCCAAAAGCCTTTTTATTCCTGGCCCTGTGCACAGATAGCACAGGCAGCAGGCAGTAAACGGCTGCAGTGATATTCCTGACTCTTGGCAGGGAGTGTTCCCCTGCTCACCCCTTCCCTGTGTCACCTGTGTACTCACCTTAAGCCTCAATCAAACACTCACCTCCTGGTAGCTGGTGAAGTCCCACTGGGAATGGCAGGACAGCACTGGGAGAGGCTCACAGAGGTGCAGCTGCACCAAACACTCCCTGCTGGGCACAGAAAGTCCAGGGAAAAGGTGTTACCAGGACAAAGTCCTATGCATGCTCACTGAAATGTCTGAGCAGCCCAGCAGGCTGGCTGGACAGTGTCTCCAGGCTGAAGTGGCTGCAGGAGCACTCCCAGCTGCAATGTAAATGCGGTCTGTGAAGTTTAAGATGGGTATTTTCTGATAGAATGGCAGCTGATGTGGCTGCATGACCTGCAGAGGATTGCTGCAGCTTGTAACAGCTCCTTGAGCAGTAGGACAAGAAAAGAATTAAAGGAAAAAAAGCATCTGGAATTCATCTACTGGATTCCTTCAGTAGTTCTACTCACCCTTCTTCTATCAAGTGGTCAGCAGCTTAGTGGTATGATCATTTGCCTGAAATACAGAGTTATATTAATGTCACTAAATACTTGTGCAGTTTTGGGACTTTTCACAAGGGCATGTGGTGATAAGACAAGGAGGAACGGCCTTAAGCTGCAGGAGGGCAGGTGTGGATTAGATTTTGGGAATAAATACTTCCCTGTGAGGGTGGGCAGGCCCTGGCACAGGTTGCCCAGAGAAGCTGTGGCTGCCCCATCCCTGGAAGTGTCCAAGGCCAGTTGGAGCAACCTGGGGTAGTGGGAGGTGGCAAGGGGTGAAACTGGATGGTCTTTGAGGTCCCTTCCAACCCAAACCATTCCAGGATTTTGATACTGCAGCTACAGCCCAGACTCAGTCGAAGGCAGTTCCCTTCAAGCTGCCCTCTCTGCAAGTACTTAGTTTTCCGTGAATCTGGTTTTCTGTTTAAGAGTTCCCTTCAAAGGACACTGCAGAGATTTGGTACTAAATATAAGAAGGCAAATTGAATCTGGGTGGCTGGAGGAGGTGGGACATGTGGAATCACAGAAGTTTTAGTTCTGCTCTGGATGGGGCTGTGGCATTGGCTTGGCTCTGCTGCACAGTAAACCCTGAAGTTGCAGATAGGAGCTTGTGTGATCTACACTGACAATTAGCATGGCTATATATGTTTTTTCTTTTCTTTCCAACCTCCAGAAGTGCAGAATGGAAAAACCTCTACCAATGGAGTGTCCAATGGCATCCACCTCCACAGCAACGGCTTCCGCTTGTCCGAGGGCAGGGCACACGTGAGGTGAGGGCACAGCTGCGCCTCCACAACAGTCCCCTGGCTTTGTCCTTGTCCTCTTCCTCTTGCTGGGGTGGGGGGCTGCCAAAAAAGTGGGAAGCACAAATGCACTTGGCGTGTTTGACTTGATTGTCAAGCAGCCTCTGTCCCAGGAGCTGTATTGGCTTCTGGTGCCTGGGCTGTGAACAAGAGGCACATCAGGCACCCTGGGAGAAATTAGGCAGGAGAAATTTTCCTCTCTTGTGATGGATTGAGGTGGACAGAACTAAGAAATGACTTTTCAGGCCTGGAAGAAAAGTGCCCTGGGTGGTTGTTGCTTCTTGACCTGCAGGAACTGTGTGTTGGGAGTGGGAGAGGCTGCCAGGTGAAAGAGCCTTGCTTCTCTTGGCCCTTTTTTGAGCACCTGCCTGCTGCAAACTGAACTGAAACAGGCAAAATTGCTTTAGGACTGTGACACTGGAGTCACTATTCCTGCAGTCTGCATGTGAGCTGGGAATGGATGGAGAACCTCTTCTTTATTCCTGCTCCTTTCATTCCTTAAGAGCAAAATGCAGTTGGGGTGATGCAGCAGCAGCAGCACATCTTGGTGACTGTTTTTCCCGAGACATGGTTCAAAGTCAAGACACTTATTTAATACCATATATGGGTAGTCTGGGTTCCACCAAAGTCACTTGGTGGAATGTTTCAGCTCGTTTCCTCTAGATGGCCCCTCCACCGCAGCAGTGGGAATGGGGCTGGAATTTTGGGTTGCAGAGCCTGCTGAGCTCGGATGCTTCTGAATTTGCATTGTTAGACATTGCTAAAAGAGGATTGGAAATGTTGTTTATGCAGTCGAAACAAAGATGTATTGATGAAGTCTGATGTTTAAAATGCCCACTGCTCAATTTGGAGCGTCTCTGTATGTGAAGAAAAAATGGAAACAGTCAAATGATGGTCAAACTGATGCAGTCAAACTGACAGGGGGCAGGTTTAGACTGGATATTAGGAAGAAATTCTTTACTTTGGGAGGAAGCTCTTCCCTGGGAGGGTGGGCAGGCCCTGGCACAGGTTGCCCAGAGAAGCTGTGGCTGCCCCATCCCTGGGAGTGTCCAAGGCCAGGTTGGACGGGGCTTGGAGCAACCTGGGCTAGTGGAAGGTGTCCCTGCCCATGGCAGAGCTTAGTCCCTGCCAACCCAAACCATTCTGTTATCAAAAAGAAACCTTCCTCCTAAATTCAGGTTATTCAGGTCCAGGGGCTGTTCTGCCTTTTCCTGAGTCCTTTGGCATTAGCTAATGCTTACTGGGACTTGCTAAGCTAGAACTACAGAGCACCGACATTTACCTGGAGTTAGGGATGTGCAACTCACCTGTGCTCCTCCCTTCTTTCCCTTCAGTCCCCAAGTGGAGTTACCTCCTTACCTGGAGAGGATCAAGCAGCAAGCCAACGAGGCCTTTGCCTGCCAGCTGTGGACTCAGGCCATCCAGCTCTACAGCAAAGCTGTCCAGAAAGCCCCCAACAATGCCATGCTCTATGGGAACAGAGCTGCTGCCTACATGAAGCGCAAGTGGTAAGGAGCTGGAGAGTGTCAGAGTTCAGTGTCACAGGTGCCAGACTTCCAGGACCTGGTTTTCCTGTGGAGTTGGGGTTATTGGATTGAGCCATAAGTGGGCGCCTCTGGTGCAGCACAGGCAGTATTTGTTGGAGAAATTATGGCCAGGCACAGCTGATAAAGCTCATCATTTCACCTACTGACATGCTGAGTAAAGTTTTGATCCTTCCCTGTTTAAAAAGAAACCCAAAATGCACTTCTGAGTCACAGCATTATGGGTGTCTCCAAGGGTGTTTGCCTTTCTCTGGGTGGTTCTGATCTGCATTGGAGAAGGGCTCTAAGTCTGCTGTCAACAGATGAGGTAATTGTGACTGTGCTTTATAACATCTCATGACAGGAGGTTGTTTTAGGGCTGCCTTCGTTGCTGTTTTATTCAAGTACCTCTGCAGATACTCAGGCCTGGTGGTTCCCATGTTACCCCAGTTAACCCATACTCCCTGTGAGTGAAAACAAACCTATTGGAGGGATCTGGGGAGGTGGCAACTGGTACCTTGGAATCTGGAGGGGATTCTGTCCTGATCGTTGCAAAACACCCTGTCAGCCTCTGCAGTAGGTAATGTCTGCTCTGACCAGTGGCCAGAGCTGCATCTGCAAGATACAGCTGAGTTATTTTAGTGTCTGTCCCCTTGAGCAGAGTAAGACTGAGTAGCATGACTTGCCATTAACATATTTAAAATAGCTGTGGTCCTTCGTCTCCATTTGCTTTGTGAGGATATCCTTCTCCTCTCCCTGCTGAAATCCTCAGTATGAGTTCTCCTCTCCTCTTGCCAAGATAAAGAGCAGCCAGCAGTTGTTGTGACTGTTGGTAACTGGCCTACTGGCTGTTTTGCAACAGCAGAGATTTGGGAGCTGCCTCAAAAAGACCTCAGTGTTCAGAGGGAGAGGAACAATAGGTTGGGATTAAGGAATGGAAGACAGAAGCAGAGTGCTGATCTCATGAATGACATTTTTCTTATAGGAATCGTTTTTCCCGAAGGGCGTTGGCAGATCTGAACCTTTCAGTGTGTCAGCTACTGCATTGCCACAGTTTTGGGTAGCAGGAAGATGTGAAAAACATACACACAATGAGTTTCTGTGGCATGCAATGGGTAGAATTTAAATAGTCCTGAGCTGATCTCATCCAGGTGCAGAAAAGGGGCACCTTTCTGCTAGAAACAGCTTCTGGTGTATGGAGAAGGTGGCTGGGATGTCACTGAGCAGCAGGAGGAGGCAGGCAGTGACCCACACAGTGTCTCTGAGGTGTTCTTGATGTTTGGAGCAGGAACAGGTACAGGCCACCCTCAGCACCCTGCAGGTCCTGCTTTGGCCTCATTCTCTGAATAACAGAGAGATCAAGAAAAAAGGAAGGTCTGTAATTTCCTAACCTCCGCTGGCTCATCTCCCTTAAGATGCTGCTCATACTCTGCAGCACTTCAAGGCTCTTCTTTGATATTTTGCTCCTAAAAGCCAACTGCATCACCCTCTGGATTGCTTTTAGCAGTCCATGTTGACAGTACTGAGCCGATTTCTAGTTTTGCCCAGGCTGAGTCAAACCAGTAACAAAGGGAGAAGTCTGTGCCTGCTTTACATCCCACTGTGTACATTTTCACACCAGTCTGTTGGGCTGACACTGGTGGTTGAGGTTGAAGGATGTTTGAGGGTGGTTAAAGCAGCTTATAACCCAGTCAGGTCTGACAATGTGATACACCAATCTGTCATCCTAGCACATAACTTGCATCCTCTCTTTCTTTGATTAAAAGTGGCCTGTTGCTGTGTCCAGCTTCCTGAATTAGCACAGACAGTGCTGCAAAGACAGCCCTGAAGAGCCATGTTCCTCCTGCAGATCTCATGGACAGGGCGTTCCACCAATATCCTCCTAGACAGGGGGGAGCTGTAGGGTGAATGGTTTGCAGAACGTGTTTGTGGCACTGAGTAACTGCTCCTTAGAGTGTAACCCAGAGATCTGCAGCTCCCTTTGACGAGTCCAGACACTGGAATACCTCTTCCTTGTTCCACCTGAACATGAGGAGCAACTTCTCTACTGTGAGGGTGACAGAGCTCTGGGACAGGCTGCCCAGAGAGGTGGAGTCTCCCTCACTGGAGATACTCAAAAGCTACCTGGACACAATCCTGAGAAACATGCTCCAGGTAACCCTGTTTGGGCAGAGAGGGTGTCCTGGATGACCTCCAGTGATCCCTTCCAACCTGAGTCATCTTGGGATTCTGTGGTTTTGTGGCAAAGGCTCCATATGATCTAAAATTGTTGCCCTATGGAAGGCACAGGGCAGTTCATCATCTCCCCCTTGGGACTGTTTCAGGCAGTGCATAGAATCATAGAATCCTGGAGGGGTTTGTGTTGGAAGGCACATTAAAGATCATCCAGTTCCATCCCCTGCCATGGGCAGGGACACCTTCCACTAGACTAGGTTGCCCCAAACGCCATCCAACCTGGCCTTGGACACTTCCAAGGATGCTGAATGTAGGTGTGAAACATCATCATTATTATTATCCATCAAATGGAGCCTTGGCACTCTCTCAGGGCAGCTTGTGATTCCTCTGAGCAGTTCAAACACACTGCTGGTACACCAGGTATGTCAGCCCTGTCAAGGCTCAACAAGTCCCTCCTGCTTCCAGAGCACAATCACGAACATCCTTATTCCCACAGCCAGAGCTCAGTGAAATCAAGCATAGTAAACAGGATATAAATACCATTCCCATACCAGTCTGCTGTAATACTCAGTTCTAAAACTCAAAGCTTTTTTCCTGTAAAAGTGAGAAAAAACTCCTGCTTGAAGCTCTTTGTCCATCAGGGCTCTGAGGTGTGGTGGGTGGTTCTGCAGCTCCTTGCTGAGGGCTCAGAGTGTCCGTGGGCAGGAGCTGTGCCGTGTGTCCACACAGGGGCACGAGTGAGCTGCCGTGTGAGGAGCCTGTTTGCCTGGCACGGGAGGCCTGTGCTGCCTGGCCAGAGGGCTGCTGCATCCTCCATCTTCAAAGGACTTCCCGAAATGTGTTACAGCAGGGAGCTCTGCTCTCCCGGATTTAAAATGGCAGGTCAGGGCTCGCAGGGTATCCCTGTGTGGTCACATCCCGGGGCTGCCTGTGGGCCTTTGGGAGGCTGGGCTGGGTCAGGTGGTGCCCCCGAGACACAGCAAATGCTCTTAGTGAGCTCGTGGGGTGTCTGCTGCATGGAGAGAGCTGGAAACAGCAAGCCGTGGAGTGAAATGAGGGCTGGGAAACAGCAGTGGAAAATGTTTGCTGTTGCTGCTTGGGCTGTGTAATCCGCCGCTGCCTTTTCCTCAGGGATGGGGACCATTATGATGCTCTGAGGGACTGCTTGAAGGCCATCTCCTTAAATCCATGCCACCTGAAGGCCCATTTCCGCCTCGCCCGCTGTCTCTTTGAACTCAAGTACGTGGCAGAAGCACTGGAGTGTCTGGATGACTTTAAAGGGAAGTTTCCAGAACAAGCACACAGCAGTGCCTGCGATGCGCTGGACAGGGACATCAATGCAGCCCTTTTCTCCAAGAGTGATAACGGTGAGTGCCACTGCTCCGTGTGCTCCTTCAAGGTTACACTGAAATCTAATGATCAGACAAGGATTTTCCTCCTTAAACTGCCCCTCAGAAGTAAAGCTCCAACTTCTGAGAGAGATTGATTGTTACTGTGCACAAAAACCGGCCTGAGCCTGTTCTTTCCTTGCGCCTGGTCCTGGTTTGCTCTTGAGTGAGAGAGTGTGATAAAAGGAGTCAGATGTAGCCAGGAGATAATCTGGAAGGAAGCTGGTGCTCTAAGCCCTGCTCCCTGCTGGAATAGTCCTTAACTCTTCCCTAAAGCTGGTGGGGTCTCTTGGAGCGCTGTGTGGTTAGCACACGTTCCTCCCCAAAATAGTGATGAGGGAAATCTGTTGTCCTTCCAGCTGAAGACAAGAAAGGGGGTGGCCCCATCCGGCTCCGAGCCACAGGCCGCAAGGATTCCATCTCGGAGGACGAGATGGTGCTGAGGGAGCGCAGCTACGACTACAAATTCCGATACTGCGGCCACTGTAACACCACCACAGACATCAAAGAGGCCAATTTCTTTGGCAGGTATGTTGGCAGAGCAGGGATGCAGGGCAGGAGTGTGGGCAGCAGCAGGATGTTTTCTTCCATCAGATAAAGCTTCAGGTGTAGCCCTGTGTGTTTATAAAATGACACAGGTGCCGGTTTGGAGAGCTGAAAAAGTTGAGAGAAACCCTCATCCTGTGGGGCTGCACCAGTAGCTGATCAGCAGCAGATCCATGGTTGGGCTAGAGGTTGGGATTTGGGATTGAAAACGGGACTCCTGGGGATGGAGGGAACCAGTACAGGAGCATATCTGGATCTGTAAGTGTGAGAGGTGTCAGCCTGCTGGCTACAGAAGCCACATGAGATTCCCATGTCTGCTGGAGACTGGCTCTGAGCCGTGGCCTCCAGCCCGTGCTCCTCTCACCCTAGCAATGCACAGTACATCGTCAGCGGCTCAGACGACGGCTCCTTCTTCATCTGGGAGAAGGAAACCACCAACCTCGTGCGAGTGCTGCAGGGAGACGAGTCCATTGTGAACTGTCTCCAGCCTCATCCCAGCTACTGCTTCCTGGCCACCAGCGGCATCGACCCGGTTGTGCGACTGTGGAACCCCCGGCCAGAGGTAAGAGCCACAAAGACTCTCACAGTCAGGAGATGGGACATGGTCTTTCCTGCTGCTTTTTCCTGCTGGGGTCTCTGGTTGCAGGAGCAGTGGCAGCCCCTCTTTGGTCCTGAGTTCTCTCCCTTCGTGCCTTGCAGAGTGAAACCCTCAACGGCCGCGTGGTGGTGGACATGGAAGGTGCTTCCCAAGCCAACCAGAGGCGGATGAATGCGGACCCTCTGGAGGTGATGTTGCTCAACATGGGGTACCGGATCACAGGACTGACCAGTGGTGGGGCTGGAGGCTCAGATGATGAAGACAGCTCAGAAGGGCAAGTCCAGTGCCGGCCCAGCTAAAACAGAACTGCCTCTCCTTCCTCTAATTGTTTGGCTTAAAGGGAACCTAGTTTCCTTGGTCCTGGACTTTCTCTGATGAATGACTGCACTGTTTCGCACTATGCACAGAGTAGGACAAGCTGGCAGGGGCAGGAGTGGCCGTCTCTGTAAACCATCACCTCCTCCTCCTCCTCCTCCACAGCATGGCAGTGCAGTCCGGGGTTTGCCTTTAGTGGAATTTAGTCCCAACAGGGGTCTTTGAGTTGTCTTTAAGCAGTGTAACTGGTGATTATTTTTCCAGAGCTGCTGTATGATCTGGTACAGGGGGATGTTGCCTGCGTTGCAGAGGGAATGTTAAATTCCTGAATAAAATACAAACCTAGGGCAGGGGTTATGGATTGGATTGACTGCAGTGATTCTGAAAGCTCGACTCTGTGCTACCAGCTTGTCTAGAGGCCCCCAGCTTAGGGCTGTTGGCCATGAAACACCTGTTTTGTTCCATAACATCTTTCTTCTGGCTTCCATCTCAGACACGTTGTCACCAGATGTAGCTGTGCTGTATAGAGGGCTGGAGATTGCTTGTCTTGTCCCCCTGTCTTAGCTGATGGGATGTTGAAGACACTGGGTATGTGCAGCTCAGTGGGGCAGGATGTGCTTGCCCAGTTCTGGTACTTTCTCCTGTGGTCCATGAACCCATGGAGGGAGGTGACAGCAGTGGGGACAGGTTGGATCAGAGGCTTAGGACTTGTGTAGCTGAAGCTGCTGAGAAAAGGGGCAGGTCACAGCATCTCTCTCTGCTGCCCAACATGTGTAGCTGTGTTCACCTTCTCCTCTTCATGTCACCCGTGTGGGAGCTGAGAACATTGTCACCATGTGTATGTTACAACTGCAGTTTTGAGCTGTGAGAAGCAGCATTTTGGGGCAGCCAGCTGCTCTTTCTTGGCCAAGGTGGGCCTTCTCTGCCTCGTTGTTGGTGTGACATTGGATGGATTCGTGATCCTCTCAGGAACCCTCCTTCCTCTTCCCGCTCTCCACACACTGACTGGCTGCAGAGCCAGGAGCACACCAAGAAACGCAGCACTGGTACTCCCATTCCTTCCCCTCTCATGTGGCACACAGCCCTGTTTTTCCCTCTTGCAGTTGCCAAACACTAAATACCCAACAGATCTTACGCAGCTGTGCTACAACCGAACCCGCAGAGGTTGTTTTTTTCTAGGACTATCAACTAAGACCAAAGAGCCCCTGGAGATCTGAACCGCTCCGCGCTGTCTCGTAGCTCTTCCTGCTGAAGGTCTGAACATGCCAGCCTTGGTCCCAGGGGTGTGAGGTGTGTGTCTGGGAGTGTGTGCGCATGTGTGTGTGCTGTTCTTCCATGTGGTGCAATCCCTGGTCTTCCTGTTGCTGCTGTGGAAAGATGAGAGGCCTCCTTTTCCTCCTCTGGCTGTTTCTGGCTGCCAGGCGTTGCTGAGCGAGGCTGCGCAGTGCTGGCTGAGCAAGGGCTGCCTCTCCCTTCCAGAACAGTCTTTGAGATGAGGAGGAAGAGAGGTCAGGGAGCCTCGCAGCGTCTCTCCAAGGACACTGTTCCCTGCAGGGAGAGAGAACTGGGATCTCATCCCTGCCCCTCAGACAGACGTCACCTGCTCTGTCTCGGAGTGCAGCCAAGCCCACCCCGATTTTGTGGCAGCCAAAACAACCATCTCCCCTCATGCTCTGCCAGGCTGTGATGGCAGAGTCCCCTCCACCTTCTCCCGCTGAGGCAGAGCTCACTTGGGACAGGTCGCTCTGCTCCTGAGGGCAGGTTTGCTTGTTTTCACACAGAACCCACGACTGTTCAGTTCACCTGGTTGGTGGGGTACAGGCTCCCCCACGACAGGTGTGCCTGCTCTTCAAAACCCAGAGGCAGCAGAAAATTCTCCTCACTTGGGTGGCTTTCTGACATGCTCTGCCCTTTTCTTTTTTTGCTTAAGGCTTCCTACTGGATGCATCTTTTTTTTTTCCCTCTTCTCCTCCCACTCAAACTTTTTTTTCAGCTTTCAGTAGACAACGTCTGCAGACTTTGATTTTTAAACTGAGAGACTGAGATGGAAAGCTCTGAAGAGAACAGACCTCTCCCTCCCCATTCACCTTTTGCTGTGGCAGCTATTTTTTTGGTTTTTTTTACCCTTGTGAGACAGTGCAGCTCTTTTACCTGCCAGTTGCAGTGTGAAAGCAACCAGATTCCCTGCCTCTGCAGTGGGTTGCTGTTTTTAATGGCTGCTTTGGTTAAAAAGAAAAAAAAAGAGATAAATAATAATAGGAGAGAAGGGGAGAGAAAAATGTTTCTGCCTCCAGCCCCTTTTCCCCTTGTCGTGGGCAGACTACCTGCTTGTCACTTGTTAATGAGGAATTTGTATTTATTGGTGAAGGGAAAAAACATGCTGGGGAAGTCGGGGGAAGATGTTGCTTTATTGACCTCTGCTGTTTACTTCAACCCCCTCTTTGGGAAAGCTTCTTCCTGCTCTTTCTGGTTAACTCTTTCTAGCCTGGGATATGCAGGGATGCCTCCTTTATTTTTGTATTCTAGCAATGGGCTCTCCGTTAGGAGACTCTAGGATTCTCTTAGTGTTGCAGTGACCATTGCTTCTCGCTTTTTTCGAGTACTAAAGATGATCATCTCGTAAACTTTGCCCCTGCAGTTGTAGAGGTAACACACGAGCCTTACTGCCCTCATTAGAAGGAGCAGAAAACTTGTTTCTCTGGTCCCTGGAAGAGAAAGGGTTAAGTGATTAAACAATTCTTTGTTCTAGTCCTTTCTTGGTGTCATTTTGTTTGGGGGATTGTTCTGGCTTTGTTCTACCTTCCTCCTCTGTGAGTGGGTGGAGGGTGGCCTGGTTGGGCTGGGTGTTGTCTGTGCTTCATGGAGAATAGAGGCTCCAGAAACTTGCATGGGAAGGGAACTGGGGAGCCTGAAATGTGATTTATAAGCTGTGGTGGCCACTGAGTTAGTCCTGAATTAGTTTATCCAGGTTTGGGAGCTCAGATCTGTCAGTGGAGTGAGGGTTTGAGAGCAGAGGCCAATCCTGGTGTGGTTTAGAGCCAAAGCTCCAGCACTGGGATGGGGATGGCAACTGCTGCCTGGGGCTTACTGGGAGGAGTGATGCTCACATCCTACAGAGCTGCTGGAACGGAGCGTTTCTGGATGAAGTGTGGGCAGGGAGGAGGGGTAAAACTGATAAAACCCTTGTTGAGTCCCTGCTGAACCCAAGAGTCAGGGGTGAGCGAGGGGGAGGCACAAGGCTGTGCAGGGAAACAGCCCCTCCTGCCTTGCAGCTCTTCTGGAACAACCTCTTGCCCAGAGCAGCAGAGCCCTGGGGACCTGGGCTGTGGGGCCAACCCAAGGTCACCTGCCTGAGTCACCCTGGTGGTGACTGATCTTCTGAGATGTTCCTGTGTCAGCAGCAGCACATTCACTGCCCTCCCGTGTCTCACACCCACTGCGGTGAGTCCGACACCAGCATTGACACCCAGAGGTGACCTCTTACTAAAGGGTCTCACAAACTCCCTTTCTCCTCTGGGCTCCTGCTGCAGAACCTCCCAAATACTTCCCTGCCCTCCAAGCTGCAGCCCTTAAGGAAGAGTTGGGAAAACCAGTCTGCTATTTTCAGAATCCATTTGAACTCTTAAAAATTCCCGTTGGACACCTTTTAGCCGAAGGCCTTTTGAGGCCTCTTCATTTCAAATCCTGTCTGATATAAATTATTGCTTTAAAAGGCAGCTCTGCTCTAACGAAGCCATGAGCATCCATAGCTGGAATTGGCAATCAGCTAATTGGGTCAGCTCTTGGAGTGAGTGGTTGGAAGCTGAGTGGTTGAATCGTGGGTGGAAATGGGTAGAAGGACCCAGAAAATGAGTTTTATTTGTAGTTTGGGTGAGGGGATTGGGTTGAGGAGGGAGAGGAGCGATATGCTCTGGGATGTGGGGGGAGGAACAGTCACAGCCTGACTGACAAATTCCCTTTTCTCTGATGGAACTGTTGCAGTGCCAGGAACAAATGTGCAAAGGGCTCAAGATGGCTCCTGTCTCTGAGCAAAATGGGAGCAGGATGTCTGGAATCTGCCTGCTGTGAGTGCAGGGAGGAGTTCAGTCCTTGGAGTTTGTTCAGGCCTTGCTGCTGCAGGAGATGAGACCGATGGGGACCTTCTCCAGGGCTGGCACAGAGAGGAGGTGGGTCTTGTCCTGGATTTCTTAGCTGAGAAATCACTGTGAGCAGCACTTGGCTCTGTGAGCGCTTCCACTTGTCCCTGAGAAACTGGTGGCTTTTCCTTTAAACATGAAAGTTGCCCTGTGGACCAGCTGTGTCAGTTGGAAAGGGAGAGAGAGAAATGCGGTTTCCAAGTGACAGGGGAAGAGAAAAGACCTGAAGGTCAGGGCTGAGGGGTGAGGTGGCTCAGGGCCACGCGCTTGGGGTGGGTGGCTGAGCTGCGTCTGTTCCTCAGCAGCACCATCATCAATAGAGCCCAGAGTGACGTTTCTGGTTCACACTGAGCCATTAGAGCCTGTCAGAGACTGCAGCAGGCACAGACCAGGGGAGAGGAACAACAAAAACGCAGAGCAGCCCGGCCCAGCCTCACCGCCCGGGCGGGCGAAGGACACCGGGCTCCGTGTCCTCCATCAGCCCGTGGTGCCTCGGTGACATTTCCAGTCGGCTCCTGCTGCTGCCTCGGCTGTCAATGTCAGGAGGGGGAGGGGATCTCCTCCTGGAGTGGTTTGGTTCTGGCAGTCCCTCTAATGTTCGAGCTGTCACAACAGGGAAGGTTCCCAAGGAAGCGCTGCTGAACGGGAGCTGGCTGGGCGCCCGCTCCTTCCAGGCTCTGCCGTGAGCCGCGGTGGGAAGGGGCTCCAGCTGCACCCATGGTGGTGCAGGCTTGGGCAAACCCAAAGGGGTCCATCCTCTCCTCTCGGGAAGGCTCTGGATCACCAGGGTATGAGCAACACACTGGCACCTGCAGCGAGGAGGGAAATGTCCTCGTTGTCCTGAGGATGTTTTGGCTGAGGGGAGGGTAGAGCTGCTTCCTCACTGACAACAGCAGAGAGGAGCCATCAGGGGCAAGTCCCTGGCAAAACCTTTTGTTTCTCCTCCAACGAGAGCTTGCACAAACAATGATGGCACCATTCCTGCTCTGCACATTGATCCAGTGCTGTAGTCAGGCAGGAGAGCTGCAATAAAACCCTGGCCTTTAATTTTATGCATGGAGAACTTCTTACCTGCTCTCCCCTCCCTGTCCTCCGCCCCCCCCGCAGTTCCTTTTCCAACTGCAGCTATTTTTCCCTGCTGACTTCAGGTGTTTTGTATTCTGCTTAGATCAATAGCAGCACAACAGCAGCAGCTTTCCAGTTGTCACCAGGAAGACCCTGCTGTCAGCTCCAGCTCATCCGTGCGGTGCTGGAGCTGGAGAGCCCTTGTGCTTCCCTGACAAACACAAAGAGATGTGCAATACACCAGTGCTCTATTGATTTTTTTTTTTAATTATTTTTTTTTTTTAATCCAGCCTGGGGAAAGCTGTGTTCCTCCTGAGCTCCAGCAGCTGGGTTTGTCTTCCTGCAGTTGGTTTAAGAGGGAATAAACTGTCTGAATTGCCCCTTGCCCACGCAGGAGGTGGCACTGTGGGGACACGTCCTGCTGAGGCTGTCAGTGATGTCCCTGCTGCGTGGCTTTGCCAAGGAGCTGGTCCCTGGTGATATGCTGCTTAGCAGCCTCCGAGCCACGAGCAGGAAGAGCAAATCCGTTGCTTAATCCGACAAACATGCCAGGACCACATTAGCTGATGTGAACATTGGCCCCTATTCATGGATTTTTCACAACCTCTGATATTTATGGTAGCCTGGAGCAAATCAATGCCAGGGGTTTTTTTTCCTTCATCGAACTGAAAGTGTTCACTGAAACACAACCTTTGTGTGCATCTTCCATCCCAAGGGCCAAAATGGAATCATAGATTGTTAAGGGTTGGAAGGCGCCTTAAAGTTCATCTTGTTCCACCCTGGGACACCTTCCACTAGCCCAGGTTGCTCCAAGCCCTTTCAACCGGGCCATGGACCCTCCCAGGGACGGGGCAGCCACAGCTTCTCTGCCCAACCTGTGCCAGGGCCTGCCCCCCCTAAATTTCCCCTCTTTCAATTTGTACCTCTCACTCTTGTCCTAAAGTAGGAAGTCTCTGTCAGAAACCACATCACCAGCCTCGGCTTTGCTCTCAAGAGTGTTTGATTTCCTCAGCTTGCTTTCTTTTGTGAATTCTTTTAGTGTCAGATCCCAAGGAGCACAATCTGAGGCTCTTGATCAGCTCCTGGCACAGGGACAGGTCATGCAGAGATGGTGCCCACGCTGCAGCTCTGTGTGAGCACCAGGTGGACAACTCTGTGCAATCTGATGCCCCTGAAGCAGCTTTCCCAGGATCACAGAATAGCTGGAATTCAAAGGGCCCTCTGGAGAACATCCAGTCCAAAACCCCCTGCCAAGGCAGGGTCACCTGGAGCGGGTGACACAGGAACACACAGAGGTGGGTTTGGAGTGTCTCCAGAGAGGGACACTCCACACCCTCCCTGAGCAGCTGTTCCAGGCTCTGCCACCTCCATGGAAAGTTCTTCCTCAGGTTGAGGTGGCATTTGTGTTTTAGTTTATGGCCATTGCTCCTTGTCCTGTCACTGGGCACCACTGAGCAGAGTCTGGCACCGTCCTCTGACATCTGTCTTGGAAGTATTTCCCTTGTAGGCTGTACTAAACTATGGTCTAGACTAGGAAATCAGGAGGGATATTAGATGAAGTCTTGAGGGCTTGGTAGAGGCGAGGAAATGTAGTGTAAATGTGTTTAGGGCTTTACTGAGCTGCTTGTGTTGAAGGCTGAGTGCTCAGGAGGAGTTGGTGTGGCTCGAGGTGGGGAGGCCACCTCAACACCAGACTTCAGGGATGTTTTCTGCTGCCACCGTGGCTTCTCCAAATGGGAAGACACCAAACGGTGTCCCCTGTGACACGGGCAGAGGTCACCCATCTCCTGGGCTTCCCCTGGAAGCTTCACTAGTCTAAAACTCGGTGGGTGTGCAAGTGCTGTTCTGTGCCAGAGCAGAGAATGTGGATGGAGGTGGAAGGCTGGACTGAACTTAACAATTGGGAAAAGTCAGGTAGGAGAAAGCAGGATACAAAGTAGGGAGAAGTCTTTGGTGAAGGAGAGAAATGTCAGTAGGAAGTGGGAGCTCTAAGTTTGTGATGACTGTTGGGAACAGGATTCATTAATCCCAAAGTCTCTGTGCCAGAGCTGCCCAGAGGAGGAGCCCAGAAGGAAGGGGCCAAGACTGTTTATTTTTATTCCCAAACCCCTTGGCACAGTGCAGTGTGACACCAACAAATGTCCTGGAGAGCTCTGGCCACTCCGTGCCTCCGCAGGAAACGTGGCTCAGGGTCTCCATGTGAGGGGGAAATGAGCAGCTTCCAAGGAAAGTGGGGAAGGATGTGGAGAGGAGAACAGGGCCTGGATGCTCTTCTGCACCCCTGGGGCAGAATATCCTTGTCCTGGGCTAGGCTTGAGCAGCCCTGCCCTCCCTGTGCTTCCCGTGGGTCTCACTCTGTGTTCCGAGTGTGTCGCGGTGGGTGAAAATCCAGAATAAACACATTTCTTCAGCTTCCTCGCGTAGTTTGGATTAAATTTCCTAATAAAGCAATTGTTATTTTTCTAACCTGATTCTCCCTCTGTAAATTCTGTTGCTGCTGGGGCTGTACCTCCCACTCCTCCCCTCTCCCGGGATGCTCCATGTGATGGTCACTTATGCCCCTTTCACCCGGGGGGCTCTTCCAGCTCCGGCCCCACCGAAGGGCAGGGAGGTCGCTGTGGATCCACACAAGGTGGGTGTGAGGGATGGAGGGACCTGCCGGGAGGGGCAGTCCCAGGACAGTGGCACAACCCTCCTTGCCTCTCTGGTCCAGGGGCCGGGGCCAGAGCGGGGGTCCAAACCTGGGGATGGGGGTGCTGGACCTGGGGTTGGTGTCCAGGACCAGGGCTGGGGGTGCTGGGCCAGGAGAGAAGGGTCCAGCACCAGGATGGGAGTTCAGGGCTGGGGGTGCTGGTCCCATAGTGGGGGGTCTAAGCCTGGGTTTAGGGTCTGGTCCTGGGGTTGGGGTACAGGACCAGGATGGGGGACCTGGAGCAGAGGGTGCTGATCTCGGGGTTGGGGTCCCGGCCCGGGTTTGGTGCTGCTGGTCCCAGGTTTGGGGTCTGGTGCCGGGGTTGGGGTTGCCTGTCCCCGGGTTGGGGTCCAGCCCGGGTTTGGGGTTCCCCCATCCCTCCCTCCTTCCTGCTGCTCCTGTGCCCCCTATCCCATGTCCCAGTCCTGTGTTCCCTATCCCATGTGCCATGTCCCATATCTTCTATCCTGTGTGCCATGTCCTGTCGCCCTGTCCCATGCCCCCATGTCCCCTATCTGCCATGTCCCCTATCTCCCCTCTCCCATATCCCCTATATCCCCCATGTCCCCTATCCCC
>VWZF01006838.1:65279-77901 GCA_013396755.1 Sclerurus mexicanus | reverse complement strand
CCCGGCTACCTCTCTCGCTTCTCCCGGGATCATCCCGACCTCCCGGGTCCCCCCTTCCCCTTCCCGAGTCCCCCCCTTGCTCCTCCCGGGTATCCCCCTTCCTCCTCCCGGCTCCCCCTCACTTCTCCCGGGTTCCCCCCTCGCTCTTCCCGGGATCATCCTGGGATCATCCCCTGCCCCTCCCGGGGTTCTCCACAAGCCTTGTGCCCCTGTCCCTGGGTAGGGCTCGTCGTTGTCCCCTCCCCGCAGCCAGGGCGTGTTTGGGGAAGGCTCTGCGGCGAGCAGGCTTGTCCCTGCAGGACCGCGATCCAGGGGAACGTGGGAAGGCTTTTCTGGAGCAAAAGTTTGGCCGCGGGGATCTGAGACCACCCGGTGCCCCGGAGGAGAGCCTCGGGTGCTTTGCTTTTGATGAGTTAGGGCTGGCTTTGCCTTCCCAGGCTCTCCAGCCAAGTGTGAGCAGGCTCCAGGGAGAACTTCTGAGTTTTCCTCTGGCCGTGGGAAGGTGGAAAGCTGTGGATGTGGTTGTGGGGGTTGTCTGGGCACACCGAGGCTTGTTTTCCTGCCCTCCTCTTCCCCTCCGGTTCCCATCAGGTGATGTTTACTGAGCCAGAGCTCAAAGTCAGGTAGAAGACGTGGTGTGGTGTGTGCCAGGATCGGGAATGGCCCGGACTCTCCTTGCCCAGGAGAAGCTGCAGCTCCCCTCTTGCTCTCTCGTTTACCTCTTTCCTTTTTTTTTGATTGCTTAAATTTTTCACCTCAGTCTTTTCCTGGAGGATTTTCCAAAGCTTTTTAACCTCCTTAACCCTTGCTGAGGCTTATGGAGATGGTTGTCCTGCTGCCAGAGCCACTGGGCACCCGTGTTTGTGGGAGCATTCCCTGATGGATTGTGGCATCTGGAGCATGTGCCTGATGAGGAGCAGCTGTGGGGGCTCATCCTGGAGAAAAGGAGGCTCAGGGGGGCCTTATCCCTCTACAGTTCCCTGACAGGAGGGTGGGGATCAGGCTCTGCTCCCAGGGAACAAGGGACAGGACGAGAGGAAATGTTCTCAAGTGGTGCCAAGGAGGTTTAGGTTGGATATTGGGGAAAATTTCTTTATGGAGGGGGTGATCAAGCATTTCAACAGTGCTGAGAGTTGCAAAGAGGAAGTGTCCATACACGGAAAGGTGACAGCATTGAATCCAGCCACACCTTAAATTCCAGAGCCCTTTCCCTGTGTCACAGCTGTGATCCACTGCCATCCAAAAACCATGTGCTGTTTATATCCCCGGCCCCTCTTGTCGGGCTGTGTAGCTTGTCTTCCCTCGTAGCATCCAAATGCCCCAGTCCCACTTTATTTTAGGATCTCTGGTGGGTTTTTTAGGATCTCTGGCAAAGCAATGGCTTGTGAATCTGTTGCTGGGATCTCTTTTGGAATATTAGTGCCTGCACTCAGTCCCTCTAGGAGGGAGGAGTGAGAAATCACAGGGAGATCAGCAAACCTGAGGATGCTGGAGAATGTGGGATAGGATGGAACGTGGTCTGGAGTATTTAATTCTAAGTGATAATGATGGAAGGGGGTTGGGATACAGGTCTGCTGCTCCCTGGGGCTGTAAGTATCCATGAGGGAGAAGGTCTTTGAAACAATGGGATAATTTAGGGAAGGGAATGCTCTTCCTAGAGCCAGGAACTCTGTTTCTGTCTGGAGAGCTTAAATCCAGGTTGCGGTGGAACACTGCAGCACGATGGGAGATGGGCAGGGTGACCTGATTTTCAGTGGAGTGGAAAGTCCGGTTTTTATCCCAAGGCAATTTCTCCAGGATCTAATCTTTTAACTTGGCTCCACAAATGGGTTTGTATGGGAGACCAGGGCTTGCCCTTCCCCATCCGGGGTGTGTGTCTGGTGCTCTCCTCTAGATGTGCTGCCAGCAGAATTTTGGGTATTCCCTGTGTGTGGTTCCTTGTTTTCCTGGTCTTTACCAGCCTTTTCCTGGCTTTACCCCCCCATTTTACCCCTCCCAGCCGTGTCTCACAGGTCATCTGTGCCTGCCCAGCCCGCTGGCTGTGTGACCGCTCCAGTGGTTCCCGCTCCAGCTGTTCCCACTGCAGCAGTTCCCAGCACTCCATGTGTTCAGGGACAAATATCCCAGCTGATGGATCTCTTCTTGCCTTGGCAGGTGGCTCTTCCCCATCATTGGCCACATGGGGATCTGCACATCCACTGGAGTCATCCGGGACTTCGCGGGGCCGTACTTTGTCTCTGTAAGTAGAAGCTGGATCCAGGTCCATGAGGAGAATCCCTGCTGGCTCTGCTCCTGGCCTGCCTTGGGGGCTTCTGAGCCTTCCCTGACTTTTGCACCTCAAAAGCTGTGCAAAATAAGCTTTAAGTGTTTTTAAAGGTTGTGGGTTGTTATTGTTGCTCCATGGGCTGCTCTTGTGGAGCTTGTTTGGGGATGTCTGGTTTGGTGAGCAGAAGGGAAAAAATCTTCTAGTCCAGGTTCTAAGGAATTTTGGACCTAAATTCTCTTCCAGTAATCTTATTCTGAATAACAGAAGTAACCTGGCTGTCCTTGTTGTGCACAATGTGCCAGTCCTGGAAGCTGCTTGTGGTCCAGTAGGTTTTGGAAGTAAAGTGAGTTTTAATTTGGGATAATTAATACCCTGAATAGACTGGGACATTTGCAACTTTGACTTAACAAGATACTAACAGTTTAAAATAAAAAAAAAGGGGAGGAGGGAACAAGGCACTTATTCCCTATATTCCCTGTGTCTAGAGTAGAAATGTGCTCATGCCCAGATCGGGAATATGAAAACAATGGGAATCTAAGGCAGGCACACACAGGATTGGTGTCTGGGGACTGCTGAGGCAGCCTGGCAGTTTTATCACTTAGCCATCCCAGGCTGTGAGACCTTCCAGCACGAGCCATGCCATGAATATTGCACGGGGTTATATCCTCCTGAGACAGGTTTCCTTTTTTTTTTTGTAGGAAGACAACATGGCATTTGGGAAACCAGTGAAGTAAGTGCTGTTTGTTTTTATTACACTGACCAACTGACCTGCTGGTGTCCTGTAATTCATGGGGACAGGCGAGCTGTGATATTGCTTTTCCTGGTGTTCAGCTGCCCTAATTCACATTGATGGCCACCGTGTCTCTGCTTTTCAGGAAACCACATTAAATTAAATCTTCTTAGAAGCGTGAGAGCACCGTCATGGTATTAATAACCAGAGCTGTGTGGAGCCTTTGTTTAAAAAAAAACAGAAAAAGAAAAGGCTAAAACCTTTTAAGATGATGTTAACAAGTGCTCTAAGTAAACACTGCCTGGCTGCGCTAATGAACTGTCGTCACTGACATCCTGTTAATGATTTTTGGGGGAGGAGAAGAGGTGCCTGGGGTTTGTGGATCTGCCTGGTCAGGTGTGTGTGTGGGGTGACCAGGATGTTCTGTATCCTGGGACGTGAAACCAGTTCAGGCTTTGCCTGTGCCCCTGAGGCCTTTGATTTCTCTCTCTGAGGGTGCTGAGCAGCTCTTTCTGCTGCGCTCTGCTTGTTTTGAAGGGCTGGGCTCCGTGGCTTCCAGAGGCAGTGGGTTTCTCCGAGTCCTTTAAACATGTGCAGGGCCAGGAGCTGGGATGGACAATCCTTGTGTCCAACTCAGGGCATCGTGTGATCTCAGAAGAGCATGAAGTGGTGAAGGTGCGGCAGCAGAATGGTGCGAAGGGACCTGTTCTCCTCCTTGTAGGTACTGGAAGCTGGACCCCAACAAAGTCTATGCCACTGGTCCCAACGCCTGGGACACGGCCGTGCACGACGCCTCGGAGGAGTACAAGCACCGCATGGTACGGCCCAGCCTGTGTGGGGGCAATATCTCCCCAGAGTTTGGAGAGGTACTGGGGAAAGCCCATCGCTGGAGGTGTCCAAGGCCAGGTTGGACAGGGCTTGAAACACATGGGCTGGTGGAAGGTGACCCTGCCCATGAAGGGGGGTGGAACAGGATGATCTTTAAAGTCCCTTCCATTATGGGATTCCATGATTTTGTCTCCCCAGCAGTTTGGAGGGTACACCAGGACTGGGGAACCTCAGGAGCAGGATTTATAACCCGTTTTTCTGTTCCAGCACAACCTTTGCTGTGATAACTGCCATTCCCACGTGGCTCTGGCCTTAAACTTGATGAGATATGATAACAGCACCTCGTGGAACATGGTGAAACTCTGCTTCTTCACACTCCTCTATGGGAAATATGTCAGGTGAGCTGAGGGACAGCCTGGGTTCAGCTCTTTCAGTCTCCTGAGCCCTCTAAAGCACCCATGTGTCCTGTGGAAAAGGGAAAAAACATCCCCCCCAGCCCAGCCTGTGGGTGTGTTGCTGGTGGGTGGTACCATCACTGCCTGTTCTTAGATTCAGGAGTGTTTGCACTAGATGCTGCTCCCAAAATACTGCTGCTGGCTGCTGATCTGGAGTGCCTGGAATTTGGGAAATGCTAGCTAAAGCAAATCTCACTCTGTGTTGTCTTCTGGCTGGGTTAGGTCAGAACATAAGGTCACAGGATGGCTTGTCTCCAAGGGTTACTGGTTTCTCTTCCCTCTCCTGAATCTTGTTTACATAAAAACTAGTCGGATTTCCAGCAGCTGTGGAGCTTCCAACTGGAGTGGAGAGGGAAACCCCAAGCTTTCCTTTAAGGAAAGGGCTTTGAATTTCCATTTCAGCTCCTTGTGCCTGAAGAGGAGATTCTGCAGGGACTGCCTTACATAAAGCTTCACTTCTGCTGGGTCTCCCGTGCTCTGGAAAAGCTTCTTTACCAGCTTTTGGGCAAGTGTAGCTCCTGCTGTCTTGGTTAAATCCACCAGCAGTTGGAATAACAAGGTCTATGGTAGTGGGGTTTCATTTTTTGTGGTCTCCTGCCACCATTCCAGTCTATGCAGGTATGAAATGTGTTAGTCTTTGACTTAATTTAAGCTGGAAGGAGACTCCAGCTCTGTTGTTTGTGGTATATTATTGTGGACCTGATTTTTACATGCGGTCTCCAGGATGGGATGTATGGCAGTGCCAGCAGTGGATAACAGTCAGAAAGGCGTGTCTCCCTCTGATTTCTCCAGTTATTCTCCCATCCTTTTGTCTCTGCTGGTTTCCCACATTTAAACCTTCCCCCTCTTTCCCTTCTGCAGCATAGGGGGGTTTGTGAAGACCTGGCTGCCCTTCATCCTCTTCCTGGGGGTGATTGTGACCGTTGTTCTCACCCTCCACCTGCGGTGATGGCAGCTCTGAACCCCCCAATCCCTGAGCACACGAAGGAAGAAACTGTGACTGATCCAGCGGGATGGAGGCCTGGGACTCCGGGAGCCGTTTTCCAGGGAAGGTGGCAACCCCACTCCAATGTAACAGCTTGTCTTTGTTTCCTGGAACTGCCTTCTTTTCCTCCTGTTTTTGTTCTGTCGGTGGTGTCTCCCAGTGTCAGGGGTCTGCAAGCTCCTGCCCTCTCCCTTTCTGCGGCTGGGGAGGTGGGAATGGGATCAGGAAAGGGAAGGGTTGGGCACCTTTCCTCTCAGTGCCAAGAAAAGCCACAAGGCAAACCTTGCCTCCTCCAGGAGCACAAGCAGATCCACCTTGTAAGGTTCTCTCTGATCACCTGCTTTCATCCTCTTGGCAGATGTCACCAGATGCTTTCTCAAATTCCCTGAGTCCCCGGTTAGGAGTTGTTTTCCCTGTTGCACGTCTCTCCAGTAGCACACATTCCAAAGTGGAGGTGTGGGGTTCTTCCCAGGGGAATAGGGTGCCCCAGCACTCACTGACTCCCTCCCTGGCAGTGGCAGGAAGGTGTTGAGGTGGGACACTCCTGAGGGACGCTCTGTGGCAGGGCCAACTCCCCTGGTCCTGCTGGTGAGCCTGGAAAGGCAGGAAAGTCAACGGGCTGGCTTGGGAATGGCTCATGGCAGTCTGCACCCTTTCAGGAGCCTGGTGCAGCATTGGGAATCAGCTGCTCGGTCCCTTTTAGCTTGTGCCAGAGAAAACAGCGCTTCCCTGCTTCTCCCTGTGCTCTGAATAGCTAAATCTGTCCTTGCACTCCTCACAAGCCACTTGTTTTCCTTTGATCCCTGTTCTTTGTGTCTCCCAGGCGGCGGCAGGGACGTGTTTCTGGGGCAGAAGGCTGAGCGTGGGGTTTGAAAGCCTCTGTGAGAGCAGCTCCTGAGCTTAAGAGGGGCCACCAGAGATGACAAGAGGAGGTGAAGGGACTGGAAGATGCCCATCCTCTGGCTGGGCTTTGCAGCAGCAAACTGGGACACTGGCTCTTTCCCCTGGGGGGTGATTAAGGAATGGTTTAGCTCCTCAGTGTGCTTTGGGGAGCACTCTCAGGGTACAGCTTTGCAGGGCTGGGTTTGATGTGAGGAAGGCAGCACTGGGGGGCTGAGGGCCTGTTTGAGCCCTGGGTGGGGCAGGATGGGCCCTAGGGGGTGAGGTTGTTCCTGAGTGCCCGGCAGGAAGGGAGTTTGGATGGGACCCAGAGCCCCGTCCACGTCCAGGTCAGGCTCTGCTGAGGCTCTGCCCTGCAGGTGCTGACTTTGGAGGGCTCTGAGCCAGGTGGGCTTTTAAAAACAAGCCTGGCTGAAGGGTCATGTGCAGTTGAGCAGCTCCCTGCTGACTGCAGAGGGAGGAGAAGAGCTTTTCCAATCGAAAAAACAGCTTTTTATCCCACTACCTGGTGGATTTCAAGCTCAAGGAGTGCTTGTGGCCAGCAGGGAGGCTTTCCTGGACTCCTGCCATCTCTGACTGGGGAGCCCAGTCACTGTCACCCCGCTGGCTCTCAGACCCCCTCACAATGTGCCTCCCTGTCCTCTCCCACCTCCTCAACTCCTCCAGCCATTTGTGAGGGTTGGAGCCTCTTGGGCTCGTTTCTGTGTTTCCTCAGTCACTTTTAAATCACCCCTTAAGCCTCTCCCTTCTCCCTCGTGGTCTCTCCATCACCCTATCCTGGCCTTCCTGGGCTGGGTGCCGACCTTGGTGCCCTTCCCCATCTCCCTGGAGCTCCAACATGCCAGTGTCTGCTCCATGTGGTCCTTTCCCTCCTGTGTGGGGAGCGTGGGACGGAGGGTGCTGGGCCTGGGGCTGCTCAGAGAGCCAAGATCCTGATCAGAGGGAACCTCAGGATGGAAGCACGATGTGTTCCCAAGCTCCACTGCCTTCCCACCCAGTAGCCACTGGCCAGCGTGCCCAGGGGGATGGGAGAGAGGAATCCTTTCCTTCTGTGTTTATTTAAGTGTGATTCCTTGGAGTGACCTGCCCTGGGGCTGGAGCTGACCCATCCCACGCAGCAGCAATAACCTCGAGCCCCTTGGGCCCGGCCCGGCCGTGTTTTATCCATGAGCTCTACAACAATTGCCAAAGCTGAGACTTGGGGGTGTCCAGCAGCCCCGCTCCTGGGACTCCCAAAACCCCACTGTGAAATTCCCTCTCGTTTGCTCCTGATGCTTTTTACCAGAGTGGAGTTTGGAATGGCGAGGGCGAGCCCCCGTCCCTCATCCTTTGTTCCCTTCATCTCTGCGGGGCGCTGGATTTCTTTGTAAATATTTAAACTCTGCTTCTGTGGTTTCATAATCCCGACAGCAGGGAAATAAAACTGATTTCTGTGGATGTCTCCAAGTGCTGCATCTCTTCTAGTTGAGGCTCCTTCCTCCTCCCAGCCTGGAGTGGGATTGGGATCCCCTCTGCCCTGCTGACCCCTGGCCCCTCTCCTGCCCACAGGAGCCAGATCCCAAAGCTCCCAAACCTTTTACTTTATGAACTTGCCCATTTTCCTGCTCCAGGGAAAACTCAACAGCCCTGCTGTTGGGAGGGAGGTTTGGGGTGCCAGGGGATCCCCATCCCTGCAGTGCAGGAAGGGCTTGTGGGATTTAACACTGCATCTCAAGGTCCAGGCAGGGGCAGCCAAGTGTTCTGGGGTGGAAGATGCCTTTTCCAAGGTTTTCCTTTAGCTGCGAACAGTTTCCCTTTTGTGTCTCCCATCTTACATTCCTGGAGGCACTGCTTTCCCAGCCCCTCTCCAGTCGTCTTCCCTGGGGAGGGGATGCCTGTGCTAGCCCTGGGGCTGCTGGAAGCAGAGTGGGATGGGAAGAGCTGGACTTCTTTTCCCCTCTCCCAGCAGGATCTGCTGCCTGAACTGGAAGCGAGGGAAGCTGTGCCTGCTGATTGCAGATGCAGCCACCGATTTTCTGTTCCATCTGATGCCCAGAGATTGGAGCTCTGTGTGTGTGGGGAGTAGGTCAGCCTTAAAATTAGGTTGTGTCCGAGGCTGGGGGATTTCACTGCGCATCCATCTTCTGGAACGCCACCTGGATCCTCCAGCTCAGCCCCTCCAGCCAGACCTCAGCTCCTGGGGGATGGCAGCTCCAAGGGGTTTATCCCACACCCATCTGTCGCTGGAGGATGCCAAACCCCCCAGGGCCACAGGGGTCCCTCCTCACCTCTGAAGCCTGGCAGGATTTTCCCAACCCACTCCTTCTGCCTGGGAGCTGCGGGGAATCTGGCGTGGGATGTGTGGGAGCTGAGGCGCGTGGTTTGGGTCATGGGATGTGTGGATTACAGGGAAGCAGGCAGGCTGTGTGTGCTCAGATGCCCAGGATGCTCCCAGCTCTGCCCAGGCTGGTGTGCAAGCCCCGCTTCCCTGGTTTTCCTCTCCGAGCCCTCAGTGTGGCCAGCCTGGCCCCGGGAGCGAGGAATGCTGTGCAGCGGAATGTCAGGATCCATCCCGACTGCCACATGGCCTGAACCATCACCCTGCAGTGACCCCACTGCCTCCTACCCCTCTGCCCTGGCCCCGAGTGGCTGAGCATGACCAACACCCCCCTGGCACCGTGGTGGGGAGCAGGGCTGGGGGTCCCTGACCTTCCTCCCCACAGGGATCCAGGAATGCCACCGCCCTGGAGCCGCCTTTGATGTGGGGTCACTTTGCTGCAGCTGCTGGAGGGGAGGGGTCCTGGGGGTCACCCCCTTTTGGGGGGGAGGGTGCATCAAAGGGCTCCCTGAGGAGCAATATCACGTTGCACTTTGGCAGCTGCACACTGGGAGCTTTGGAAGCCACTGGGGGCTGTGGTGCCTCCCAGGCTGTGGATCCCTCCTCATCCTCACCCCGTCATCCATAATGTTTCCCAGGCAGGGGAGGGGAAGGGGGTGCAAGACCCAGCACTGATAGTCATGGTGTTGGTGGCTTCCCAGACAGGCCTCACATGTCATTCCCAGCCAGAGCCACAGCTGGAAGTGCCTCAAGGTCCCTGCTGTGTTGGGATTTGAAATGAAAAAATTTGGAGGGGGTGCCAGTGAGGGACCCCCAAGCCCGTGGAAATTGGGATGCGTCACCATGAGAGCTGGGGTCTGTCCTTGTTGAGCTGGGATTGTCCCTGTGGGAGGTGTGGGTCCATCCCTGTGGGAACTGGGATCTATGCCCATGGAATTGGGATCTATCCCCGTGGGAACTGAGGTCCATCCCTGCATGTCCAGGGAGTGCTTGAGTGGCACATCAAAGGCTCTGGGAGGGCAAAGGGCACAAGGAGCCAAGGCCCTGGGAGGGGAGTGGGGCCAGGTGACCCCACTGTTCTGGAGGACACGTGGCAGTGTAAAAGCCCTGGGTGCTGCAGGTGCTGCCCCACTGCCCCTGCCCAAACCCACCTGTGGGTCTCTACCATTGCTCCAGCACATGCTCCTGCCTCAGTTTCCTCCCAGGGGAACCGGACTCTCCTGCACCTCCCAGACCTGAGGAACGAGTCCTGGATGGGGAACAGGGCTGGGAGCAGGATGGGACTTGCTCCTTGTCAGTGCTGGCTCGGGGCTGCCCACACAGGGCAGAAATGAGACAGAACCTGTTTGGCGTATCTGCTGGGACACTGCCAGCACCCAGCACCTGGCACTCAGCACTCAGAAGTGGGGCATGCTGCTCCAGGAGGTGGCTAGAAGGAAAACCACCCCCGAGGGCTGGCTCAGCACCTGGATCACCTGGTGCTGGTGGCCAGGGTGTTCCTGGGTGTCACTGGGCTGATTCAGCCTCGGCTCCCATCACTCGAGGCACCAGCTATGGCTGAGACCCAGCAAACTCAGCACACCTCTGGGTCACCAGGGATAGGGTGGGGACACACTGCAGGATGTGACCCACTGCTCCCCCATGCCTTGGGCCATGGAGTTTGGCTCTGGCTTAAGGCTGTTCCCAGCTGCTGGATGTGTCCCAGAGAGTGGCACCTGTGACTGGGGTGTCAGGTACCATCCATCCATCCATCCATCCATCCATCCATCCATCCATCCATCCATCCATCCATCCATCCATCCATCCATCCATCCATCCTCAGAGGTCCAGGAACAGGGGACAGATCCTGCCACATCCTTCTCCATTTCATAAACATTTCTCGCTCCGGATGCTGCAGGGACAAAGGGTCCAGGGTGTCCAGAAAGGGCTTAGTGCCCACCCTGGGTGAACCCAGAGCTGAGCCCCCAGCCCATGAACACCCCTGTGGGGTCACCATTGTCCCCCTGCAGAGACCTGGCCATGCTCACTGCATTCCCAGGACTCCCATCACAGGTACCTCACCCCTCTGGGACCCGTCCCCACTGGAGCTGAGCTGTGAGAGCCCTGCAAGGGGAGGAAGATGAGGGTGGCCCACAGACACCTACAGTGTCACTGCTGAAGCCTCATTTCCTGAGAAACCAGGCTAAAAATAATCCCCTTTTCTTGCGGTTCTGTGCTCGGTGTGGGCTGCCATTTCACCATAAAGCTTGAGGGGGAGCCTGACCCCCCCAGCTGGCCTCTCTCCCCCTGGGATGGAGGGAAACTGAGGCACGGGTCCTGCTGTGCCAGGGAGGGATGCTCCTTCCCGGGGTTTATCCCTGCCTGGCACTGCCAGCCTGAGCCTGCGTGGGGCTGAGCACCCGGGATGGTCCTGGGTAGTCCGGACCCCCAGCCATTCAGAGCAAGATGGGATTGTTCCTGGCAGGATGGAAGTTGTGAGGCTGGGGCTACCCATGGGATGGAGAATGTGGGGCTGGAGGGAGCCATGGAATAGGGAATATGAGACTGGGGGGAGCCATGGGGTGAGGAGGGGCTGCCCTGTGGTGTGAGGGGCTGGCACTGTCCCATGGGACAGGAGCCATGGGCTGGGAATGCCTCGTGGGATGGGGGCCATGGAGCTGGGGATGCCCTGTGGGATGGGGAACCTGCAAAGCCCCAGGGATGCCACATTGCCCCACACTGGGCTTTTGGGGTGGGGGGCTTCAGGCTGCCGCAGGGAGGGCAGATGTGCTGATCTCCTCCTGCCCAGCACAGACCAGTCCCCCAATTCCCCCCGGTGCAGCCCAGGTGCTCTCCCAGGCACCCCATGCCCACATCCTGCCCCTCCAAACCAGGGTAGGAGTGTGTGTGCGGTGTCTCCCATCCCAACCCTTTCCCCACATCCTTCACTCTGCGTCTCCACCAGACTTGGGGTCCCCCCCACCCCGGGAGCGCATCCCCGCTGCACCACCCCTTTCCAGGCGCCTGACGCCTCCCAGTTCAACCCAGTTCAGCCCAGTTCAGTCCCGTCCGGCGGGTGCTGCTGGCTCCAGTCCCTGATTTCGTGCCGCCGGGCGAGGAGGCGCTCGCAGGGCTGCGGTGAGTCACCTCGCACCCAGCCAGGGGTGGGTCCGGGGGGCACCCGCGCACCCACGAGGGTCTCCGTGGGGTATCGGGAGCGCGACCAACCATCAAGACCCCACCACCTGGGCAGGTAAGGGCGGCCGTGGGGCTGGACCCACTGCGGGGGTGCTGCACCGGCACCCTGGGGTGGGGGGTTTGGGGGTCTGGCTCCTCTCGCTCCACCCGGGGGGCTGCAGCACCCCCCGCTCCCTGCTCTGCTCCCCGCTGAGGAGGGTGGGCTGGGGGCTCCAGGTCACGCCTTTGTGGGGCGGCTTTTTCTTGTCCCCACGTTGTGTTGGAGGCCTGGGGCTGGCCGGGGTCCGAGGCCACGGTGATGGGGTCCCTGGTGCTGGGAGGAGTGTTGGGGGGGTCGTGGGTGGCGACAGCCCCGGGCTGTGGTTGGGGCGACTGGGATCTGCCAGTGCCTGGGGGGGCTGTGTGGGATCAGCCAGGAGGGGCTGAGCCTGGGTGCGTTTTGGGGAGGGGTGTGTTTGACTCTGTCCGATTACCCCCTTCTATTCCCACCGGCTGCCTGCCAAAAAAAAAAAAAAAGGGGGGGGGTGTGCACCCCCCGGAGTTATGGCTTACTGGGGAGGTTTAACTGGTTTGACTGGTCTCCCGTGCAGGGTGGGGGGCCGGCTGCCCAGCACCCCTCTGCACGCCGGCGGGCGCGGGACGGGAGTGCTTATTTACGGCTCGGTTTTGGGGTCCCCACAGGGAACTGGGGACCCACGGCAGCTCCTGGGCCGGACCTAGGTGCGTTTTGGGGTGGCAGCTCTGTTCCGGGGTGGGGGGACCACCCCGTGTGCCGGCAGTAAACAGGATACGAGCGGCTGCGGTGGGGAGACAGCGGCAGCATCGCTCCAGCCCCGCTGAGAGCCGGTACGTGGCCCCCCAGCCCCTCCACCCCGGTGAAAGGCGGTACGTGGCCCCCCAGACCCCCTCCAGTCCCGGTGAGAGCCGGGATGTGATCCCCCCTAGACCAGCCCCGGTGCTGGGT
>VWZF01006838.1:53943-65245 GCA_013396755.1 Sclerurus mexicanus | reverse complement strand
GCAGGGCGCTGGTGGGTGGCACAGGTTCTCCCTGGAGGGTGGGTAGGTGGTGTTGGGGGTCCCCGGTGTGTGATGTGGGGATCCCTCGTGCTGGGCTGGGGGCTTGGGCCCACTGGCACCAGTGCTCAGGTCCTGGACAGGGGTCCCCAACACTGGGGGATGTCTGAAACAGCTCCCGGGGCAGGGACAGGGTCACCGGTGGGGTGACCCACAGGGCTGGAATAAAGGCACCCGTGGGGTTGGGACAGGACCCTCTGTGGGGCTGGCGACAGGCTGGGAGAGAGCCACCCTTGTGGTGGGGACAGGGCCACCTTTGGGGTTGGGTCCAGGGCCACTGGGGGAGGTAGGACCCCCGAGCCGTGCCGCGGTGGGGCCGCGGGGGTGCTCCTGTGCCCGTGGGGTGCCCGGGGGGTACCCGTGGTGTACCCGGAGGGTGGGCTGGGGGAAGCTCTGGGCTGCCCCTGCCCCAGCGCTGCTGCAATTTCCTGCCCGCGGTGACAGCAGGCAGCGCTTCCCCAGCGCAGGGGACAGGAAGGGCAGCGGTGAAGCAACTCCGGGCGTGGGGCGAGACCCCCTTGGGAGGAGTGATGAGCTGGGTACGGTCTCAGCCCTGCTCGGTCTCAGCGCGGTCCGGTCTCAGCCCGCTGTGGGGGCAGCCAAGCCCCCTTTTGCCACCCGTCCGTGTGTCGTGGCACCCGGTGAATCCTACGGGAAAGCGGGCAGGGGCAGAGCCGGCCCTGAGCAAACACCCTGGGCAAACACAGGCCGTGGGCAGGATCCCGGCAGTGGGCAGGGCTGGCCCTGGCGTGGAGCCGACGGCGGCAGAGGCGGCACCGTGTCCCTCAGCCCGCCCTCGGGGCTGCCCGTGCTCTTCCCTCGGCCACCCCGGCATCATCCCCCCTCTCCTTGTCCCCGCTGGGGATCCCGGGGGTGTTTTGGGTGGGGGGGTGGGTGCATGCTGAGCTCCCCCCCCGCCCTTCTCTTTGCAGTAGGATGAGCAGGGGGCATCATCCCCAGCGGCCCCGAGGTGCCTCTCCAGATGTTGGCATCGCTGGTGCATGCCCGGCACGCTGAGCACCCCGATCCGCAGCACCCACCTAAACCAGCGCCCCGGGGTGGCCCCGGGCTGTGCCCCCACCCCACCATGGCACTGGAGGTGGGGGCAGAGGGGCTGCTGGACCTGAGCTTCCTGACGGAGGAGGAGCGATGTGCCATCGCCGAGGTGCTGCGGCGCGACTGGCAGCTCCGCCGGCGTGAGGAGGGGCGCATCAGGTGGGCTGGGGGTCCCCTGCTCAGCGTCACCCTTGGGGACAGCGTGGGACCCCCCCGGAGCAGCCACCTTGGGGTCAATCATGCGTGGGGACAGCATGGACGCCCCCAGGAGCAGCCAGTGTGGAGCCTGTCATGCTTGGGGACAGCATGGATATCCCCAGGGGCAGCCAGCTTGGGGACCCTCACTCTTGGGAACACCATGGACCCCCTCCCAGAGCAGCCACTTTGGGCTCTATCACCCTTGGGGACAGGGCAGTCAGGCTGGGGGTCCCTTTTTTCTTTAGGGATGGGGTCACCCACTGAACCCAACCGGAGTTAAGCCCCGTGGTGGGTCACACCAGCATCGGGGGTCCCAAATCCTGTGGGATGCAGTGACTGGTGTCCAGTCCCCATTGTGGTGGCTCCATTGGTTTGGAAGGCCCCTGGGGATGATGGCACAGGTGGGGCTGATGGCAGTGCCAGGGTGGGGGTCCCAATGCCACCCTTCCACCACCAGCAAGCTCCGCAAGTCGGTGTCGGACCCGGCGCGGCTGCGGGTCCTCACCGGGGACTGGTTCTGCGATGCCCGCGCCCAGCGCCACCGGCACCACCTTGGCTCCGACCTCGTCCGGGCCTCCATCCGCCGCAGGAGGCGGCCCCGGGGTAGGTGAGGGACGGGGATATGTGGGGACATTGGTATCAGGGCCCAGCCCGCTGAGGTCCCCGATGTCCCTAGGAGCAGGGGACCTGGAGCGTGGCCCCAGCCTGGGCGAGCTGGAGGCCATCAGAGAGCCACTGGTGGAGGAGAAGGAGGATGAGGATGGTGCAGAGGAGACGGATGAGAGGTGAGGGGGGGAAAGGGTGGGCTGTCACCCTGCAGTGACACCAGGGCTGGTGGCATCTCATTGGTACCCACCAGGGGTGGCACAGGGGCATGGAGGTGGGGAATGAGGAGCAGAGCCTGTGGTGAAGGTGATGGTGCAGCCAGAGCTGGTGTCTGACTGTCCACCCCAATGTCCACCTGTCCACTGTGCCAGTGTCTCCCACCATCCCAGTGTCCCCCACCATCCCAGTGTCCATCTGTCCACCATTCTGGTGTCTGTCTGTCCACCCTCCAGACCAAACTAATGGTGGTCCCTTCCCACAGCAGCCCCACAGAGGAGGAGCAGGCGGCCACTGAGCCCCAGGTGGGTCCCTGGCTGGGGGGCTGAGCAGGACCTGACCCCTGGTGATGGGCTCGGTGGGTGGGTGGGTGGGGATCGGGTCACCCTGCAGGCTGGAGCACCAGCAGTGTCACCCCAGGAGTGTGGTGCTGTTGGGGCCAGTCTTGTGTGTGATCCCAAATCCTGTGTAGCGATGGGAGATGTCCCATGGGATTCCCCTCACCCTGTCCCCAGGGACCCAGAGGGGCTGGACTGAGGGGAGCAGGGGTTTGCTGGGGACCCTGTTGTCACCCTGTCCCTTGGTGCCACCTCGTAGCCCAGCTCCCCAGCCCTGGAGGAGACCCCCGTGTCACAGCCCCCACAACAGGATGACACCCCAGCAAGGGAGCAGGACATCCCAGCCCACCCAGGTAACCAGGATGGGGGGTGGGTGCTGTGAAGATTTGGGGTGTTGGAGCCCCCAGCACTCCTTCCCAGCATCCTACCTCCCCCTGACTCCCCATCCTGGCCCCTCATCTTCTCCTCTTGCCAAAAAAAGGGAAAGCCCCCCTTCTACCCATGCTGGGTTGGTGCCACCCCACACCTTTGCAGGTGACATGGGAGGTGGGAACCCTTTCGGCTCATCCAGTACGGAGGAGGATGAGGAGGAGCCCAACTCCACACCCAGCAATGCTGGGCAGGTGGGATGAGGGGGCTGGANCACGCCTGCTGAGCACCAGCTCCTCCGTGTCCAGCCTCAGCTCCTCCACGGTACGGGACTGTGGGCTGCTGGGGGGTGCATGTGTGGGGTGGGGGGTCACCTCCCCAGCCCCCCTGACCCGAGGGGGCTGGATGGTTTGAGGAGGCTGGAGGTGGCTGTATGGGGTTGAGGGGGATGTATAGGGCTGTGTAGGGTTGGAGGGGGCTGTATGGGGTTTTGGGGGTCTGGAGGAGGGGCTGTCTGACCTGAGCAAAGCCAGCACAGCACAGGCTGTGCCTGAGCACATCGTGGCTCTGAGGAGGGTTCTGATCCCTCTTTGCAATTCCAGACACGAGAGACCACCCAGANCACGCCTGCTGAGCACCAGCTCCTCCGTGTCCAGCCTCAGCTCCTCCACGGTACGGGACTGTGGGCTGCTGGGGGGTGCATGTGTGGGGTGGGGGGTCACCTCCCCAGCCCCCCTGACCCCGTCCCCCTGCCCTGCAGCTGAGTGGGAGCCTGATGAGCCTGTACAGCGAGGGGGAGCTGGGCAGCGTGGCCGTGAGGGGCTGTGTCCAGTTCTCTCTCCGCTACGACCCGGCCAAGAAGGAGCTGCAGGTGCACGTGGTGCGGTGCCGGGAGCTGGCCGAGGCCAAGAAGCAGCGCTCGGACCCGTGAGTGCCCCAGCCCCCCGTGGCACTGCCCAGGTGATGCCCACGCTGGCACCCACTGCACCCACACCACTTTTTTTGGCTCCAGGTACATCAAGACATACCTGCTGCCGGACAAGTCCAACCGCAGCAAGCGCAAGACCGCAGTGAGGAAGAGGAGCTTGGATCCCATCTTCAACGAGACCCTCAAGGTTTCCAACCCTGCTTTGGGGTGGCTTTGGGTGGCGTCCCCGTGGTCCAAGTTGGATGGGTGGGAGTGGATAATCTCACCCTGTGACTCCTCCCCACCAGTACAAGCTGGAGAAGAGGGACCTGCAGAGCAGGACACTGAACCTCTCCGTGTGGCACCACGACAGCCTGGGCAGGAACCTCTTCCTGGGGGAGGTGGAGGTTGCACTGGGCGCCTGGGACTGGGCCAACACACGTCCTGAGTGGTTCAGCCTCCAGCCACGGGTGAGTCCCCAGCTCCCCCAGTCCTCGTCTTTCACCCACAGCCCCCCATAAACCTCCCCGTCCTCCACAGATGCCCATCCCCTCGGACGGCCTCGCCAGCCGGGGCAACCTCAACTTGGCACTGAAGTTCATCCCTGCTGGCTCGGAAGGTGAGAGGCACCCACGGGCAGCCAGAGGGGGGACCTGGCATAGCAGGGTGCCCCTGACCCCTCTGGCCCACAGGCGGGGGGATGCCACCCACGGGCGAGCTGCACATCTGGGTGAAGGATGCTCAGAGCCTCATCCCGCTGCAGAGTGGCACCGTGGACGCCTTTGTGCAGTGGTAAGGAGGGGGGTGGCACCCTGGGGGGCACCCTGAGGGGTTGGTGGCAGTGTCCCCTCACCCCCTGTCCCCCCCAGCTACGTGCTGCCGGATGACAGCAAGGCCAGCCGGCAGAAGACGCGGGTGGTGAAGCGGAGCCTGAACCCCCTCTTTAACCACACCATGGTCTACGACGGCTTCCAGGCCAAGGACTTGGCCGAGGCGTGTGCCGAGTTCACCCTCTGGCACCAGGAAGCCTTTTCCAAGCGCCAGCTGGGCGGCATCCGGCTCAGCCTGGGCACCGGTGAGGCTGGGGGGGGAGCCCCGGCACCTCAGGGTGCCCCCCTGTGCCACGGCTCAGGGGGTGACCGTGTTGGTGTCTCCACAGGGAGCAGCTACGGGCTGCCCGTGGGCTGGATGGACTCGACGGCGGAGGAGCAGGGGGTGTGGAAGCGCCTGCTCCAGCACCCCCAGCAGTGGGTGGAAGCGCTGCTGCCCCTGCGGACCAACCTGGTCCCCCGGGCGTAGCCCCCCTGACCCCACAAGGACCACCCGGTGCCAGCAGGACTGTGGGACCAGGGCGGGGACGGAGACCTGGAGCATCACTGTGTAGGGCTGGGGTCTGTGCCCTCCCCTTCCAGCAGCAATGAAGTGGCACCAGAGGGCACATCTGGTGGCTGTTTATTGCTGCGGGCACTGTACCCCAACTTCTCCCACCACTCTGGGGCTGGGACTGCTGCATCCCACTGCTCCTGATGTGGAGCTGTCCCCTCCATCACTGTCCTGCCAGCCCCTGGGGTGGCATCCCTGGACTTCCAGTGGCTTTGTCACAGCTCTGGAGGCTGGGGGGTGACTCCCACATCAGAATGTCCCATTCCTTACCAGAAGACCCCAAATCAGGCTGCCTTGTCCCTCCAGGAGACGCCACACAGAGAATTCCCTTCTGCTGGTCACTGGGAGGACTGGAGACACTCCATCTGCCAGCATGGTATCTTCCATCCCTGTACTGGTTGCCCTCCCTTGGTCACTGGGAGGACTGGAGTCATTTTGGGCCACCCACCAACACCACACTGTGGGGAGGACGCAGCCGCATCCCCAGAGATTTAGTTTGCAGCCAAAATCTGCTGGGACAGCACCTGCTGCTGGGGCTTTGGGGGTGACGAGTAGTGGGTGACAATGACACAGACACCAGGAATTACAGGAATATCCTTTATTAGTCTCTATGCCCCTGTACCGGCTCAGGCTCTGCCCCGTGAGTGGGGCTGGGGGCTTGGCTACCAAAGGGTCCCCCCACTGCCACCCATGGCCACACGTCCTTTGACCCCTGGGGTGCCCCAGGTGCCCTGGGTGCTGGGCAAGCACAGCGTGGGGAGCCCAAGGTGGGATTCAGCCCTGGATGGGCCCTCCCTGCCCACCTGCATCCCCCAGGGAGCAGCCGAAGGGTGCAAACCCCCGGAGCATCCCCAGCCACCGCACCGGGGACAGAGGCAGGGATAAGGCCTGGGTGATGTGTCCCACCCTGGTGTCCCCAGCTTTGCATAGTCGTGGTGTGGGAGGCCCTGTGGCCACGGTGTGGGGACAGTCCAGCTGTGGGCAGGGGTGACACCAGCAGCCTCTTCACCCCGGGGAGGACAAGGACAGTGTCCCCCACCCAGCCTGGGGCGCACGGTGGCCTCAGATCCTGGTGCATTGGACAGAGAAGAGCCGTGGCAGGAAGGGTCCTGGGGGGCTTTACCCTGGGGGGGTTCAACCCATCGCAGCCCCCCCAGGGAGTGGGGTGCAGGGGGGGTGTCCCAGTGCCCACCCCGCTGCACCCGTGCCATGGGGAAGGGTTGGACTGCACTGGGAACTCCTGCAGGGGAGGGATGGGGGTCACAAACCCTGACTGCACAAAGCCCCCCGGACACGACACAGACACAGACACCACCTCGCAGACTTTAATGGGGGGCAGCCCGAGCTACAAGTGTCCCACAGCACACGACACGCACCCCTCTCCCCAAAACAACACACAGAAAGGAGGTGGGGGGAGAGGGAAGCCCCTCAGACACCCCCAGAGCAACACAGAGGCACAGCAAAAGCACACAGCGAGGCCCTGGCTCCGCTCCTCCGGCGGGCACGGGGGCGCTGGGGGGTCGGGGTGGCAGGGCAAGGGGGTGGGTGCTCCAGCCAAAACGCTGAAGGGAAAAGAAAGCCCACCAGGAGAAGAGGGGACCCCCCACTCCAGAGAGCCCGAGGGCTGTGGAGAGGCAACGGGGCAGGGAGTGCTGAGGGTGGGGAGGGGGCTGCCTGGTGCTAACTGGGGCCAGACTGGGAGCCCTGCAGCTCCTGTCCTGGCGAGGATGCTCAGGGTGAGGGGGGGGCTGCACCCTGCTGTGGTGGGGCTGGGGGGATCAGGGGCACCTCGCCCCGGTGGCAGAAGGGGCTGTACATCAGCTGCACCCCCTGAGGGGCTCCGTGCCTGAAAAGGGGTTTAGGGGTGACACCCCCTTCCCTTCCACCACTAACAACTCACGGGAAAACAGCAAACCAGGTGGGAAACACCCGACATGCAAACTAGGAGGGAGGGTCCACACAACCCCCTCCTCTGCCCGGGGAGATGCGAGGGAAGGGTGAGGGTCTGCGGGTGCAGGGGGAGCACCCCCTCCCCATTGCCACCAGCACCCAGAACCTACTGGTTGTCCTCTCTGGCAGCGTGGAAGGAAAACGAGATGGGGCACGGCCCCCCATGTTAGACACGAGTCCCATGGACACGGGAAGAATGTGGACCCCCCTTTGGCTCAGCCTTAGAGGGACGGATTTGGGGTCCCCCCACTCCCCACGGGGCTCAGAGCCAGGATCCACTCAGACAGGGACAGATGGAGGAGGTGGCAGGACAGCCAGACACCACCAAGGGGACAGGCAAGGGGGACAAACCCCTCGATCTCCCAAATCCCCCCCACCCCACACCGAATGAGGATGGACTGGCACAAAGAGCCACAGGAGACAACACAGTGGTGAGACAGGACACGCACCGGGGTGACCCCCATTTTTGGCTTCAAGGGTGGGCTTGGCCCAGGTCCCCCCCTCCATCCCAGATCCCAGGAAGGGCATTGGAGCCTTACAGTGTTTGGTAGGTGCTGTCCTTTGACTTGATGAACTTGATGACAAAGAAGACGACAGCCTGGATGCTCAGCACCAGCACGATGCCGCCGATGAAACTGGCCGTGTCGAAGCCGGGCGGGTGAAACTCGGGGCTGCCCGTCAGTGGGGCACTAGTGGTGGTGGTCCCTGATGGCAAGGGAAAACAGGGGGTTTGGGGGGGTTATAAGTGCTCTTGGCATTCCTGAGTACTGATGATCCTGCCAAGGAGAAGGAATTTGGGGGTCCACACAGCCCCCAGCAGCTGCAAAGGGAGGGATGGAAGTTGCCAGCTTGGGGCTGGGATGTCCCCACTAACATGTGGATGCTGGGATGGGCTCAGCCCCTTTCCATGTCAGAACAGCCGGAGCAGCAGGAAAAGAGCCAGCAGCAAAAAGATCCCAGTGGGATCAATAATTCAGAGGGCTCCGGGCTCTGGTTACCCGCTGTAATTAGTCCAGTGCTCTCCAGTTCCCACTTCCTCCGCTCCCAGCCCCAGCTCCAGCCAGGCTGGGGGTGACAATTCCCAGCAGCGATGGCATCACAGCTGGTTCTTGTGGGGCTGTGGGGTGTCATGACCCCCCCAGGCCCATCCAGTCATTGCTCAAGGCAAAGAGGGGGGACAGGGATGGAGTTGTGACCCAGGACAGTGTTGGCACCTCCTGGGGCACAGTTCACTGATGCAGCCTCGAAGGTTGTCCACTCATCCCTCCTGAAGGGATGTGAAATACGGAGTGAAGCACCTTGTTGGGACTGGCCACTGATCTCTGGGGCATCCAGGACCCCCATCCCACCACCTCCCACCCCCCAGGACCCGCTCACTTGTGGAGTGTGTCACTGGCTCCTTGCTGTGGGACCGTGGAGGCTCTTCTGTGGGGGACTTCAGAGCTGCAGAAGGCAGGGACAGAGGGAAGGGGGAAGATGGGGTGTCAGGGGACATTGCTGCACAGCCCCCACCCCATGGCCCTGTCCTGGGGGTGGGATTTCTTCCCCATGGCCCCGGCACCCACTGCAGCACCTCTGACCCAAAGGCTGCTGGGTCTGGGGGGCTTTGGGGGTCTGGGGTTACCTCGACACAGGGTGCTGGTGTTGTAGAGTGCACAGGTCTCCCGTGTTGCTGCCCCTCTCTGCACACAGCTCCCTGCTTCTGTGGGAAGAGGGAGCAGGGGTTTTCCAAGGATTCCAAAACAGCACCCGGCACAGCTGATGGTGTTTGGGCCCAGGGCTGCCCTTGGCCCTTGAGGGGTTGGGAAGATGAGGACTCATTCCCAGGGGTGGACATCCATCCATCCATCCATCCATCCATCCATCCATCCATCCATCCATCCATCCATCCATCCATCCATCCAAGGGGCTGTGAGTTGGGGCTCATATCTGCACCCTCCCAGGGAAGAGCCCCAAACAGGGGCATTATAAGTAGCTGGTTTTCTCCCATCTCCATTGCCCGGTGCTGCTCCATTTGCACACAACGGAGGGTTCCCAGTGTTATCCCAAATGTGACTGGGAGCAGCACATGCCAAAATCCTGCACCCCTGCCCACTGGACTGGCACAGATCCTCCCCCTTCTCCCTGGGATGGGGCAGCTGAGATGGACCAGGACCATGGAAAGCATCTGGGACTGGGCACCCGAGGGTGCTGAATGCCAGCACCATCCTGGCATGACCCCAGACCAGTGACAGGGGCTGGGGAAGGCTGATGGAACCCCCTCACTGCCCTCTCCAGATGAGTCCCTCACCTGGCTCCTCAGGGGTCCTGCAGCCCACCCAGACGCAGCCGGTGGTGTTGTGTGAGTGGGTGACGGCCGTGCATGTCTCACAGGACCTCAGCTCACTGCACTCTCCTGCCAAATCCAGGGAAAAGGGGTGAGGGCAGGGCCAGCATCCGTCCCCCAGTAGTGGGGTTGGGGCTGGATCTTCAGCTCCATGAAGGAGAAATTCTGATGGCGCAGTGGGAGGGATGAAGGCACATCCCACAGCATCAAACCCACCAACAGACCCATCCCAGTGCGCTGTTTGTAGCATCATCAGCTCTCTGGAGAGGGGACACGCACATCCCACAGCTCCCAAAACCCACTCGGGACACACAGGGCTCACCCCACCACCCACAAAGCAGGGAAACATCCTCCAGCCCTGAGGCTGGGATTTGGGATCCCGGGATCTTTTGGTGAAGGTTTAAGTGCAATGAGAAGGCAGCACAGCCTGGTCGGGGTTACTTGAGCAGCATCCCCCCCCTGCCCCTCCGGACCATCCCGCAGGACCCCCCGCTCCCGTGGCCCCGGTGAGGGCAATGAGTCACTCGGGTGTTTGTGGAGCTGCTCTTCCCCCACACACACGCTCATCATTAATTTACAGCGATGACTGTCGGCGAGGGAGGCTGCGACTGACGAGCTGTGGCGGGGCCCTGCCTGCTCCTCGCTGCGTCCCACGGCCGCGTCTGCACCACGCCGGGAAAGACCCGGGAGCCATTCCCCACCCTGGATGTGTTTCCAGGCTCTCAGAGGGCAAACCCCTCTCCCAGGGCTTGTTCAGGGCTGGTACCCACCTTGGTCGGCTCCCCAGGGGCCTTTCCAGGCAGGGACTGACAAAGCACAAGGCATCCCCGCCGGCAGCACTTCCCACCACCTCCCTTTGGGGTGACCAGCTCCAGCCCCCCCAGCTTTTAGGGGCCCTAAAAACCATGCCTGGCTGACAGAAAAGCCCCTTTCCTTCCGAGGGGGCAACCGGTGGCATAAGGCAGGAAGCGAGGATGCTGCGGCCCCATTGCCATGGCTACGGGAGGGGGGTGGGCACGCCGCTGGGCCCCCCCTTCCAGCATTTAGAGACCTGCCGGGAACCAATGGGAAAGTAGGACTTTGTTCGCAAGGGTTTCAGGCAGGTTTATAATTTAAGTTATTTTTATCGCGGCAGGCGCAGGAACAGACGTTTGAGCCCGGCGTTGTCAACTCCCGCTCCTGTCGTCAGGTGTGGGGAGGGAAAAGGAATAAAGGGGAGCAGCGGGGCCGGCTGAGGGCACCCCCATCCCCACGGGTGCTCTGGGAACACGCGTGGGTCCCGCTGGGATAAGTCAGGGTGGAAACGTCTCCCAGGAGCAGCGCGGGGGATGGGAGAAGGGGAGCAGAAGGAAGCCTGGGGTTTGCATAATTAATGCCCGGAGTTGCAGCACGTCGGAAAGGGGGGAGACGGCTCCGCTCCTCGCTCCCCACCACGACCCACGAGGTCGCCTCGCTCTTGGAGGAGGAGGTTGGACCCCGCAAGCAGCTCATCCCGCAGCCGCCCAGAGCACCCCTCCTGGCCCTGGGGGTCCCAGCCCCCCGGAGCACGGCTGGGAGCCGGAGTCCCGCTCCCCCCAAACCAAGGTCGGGCGACGGAGTCCCGTGGGGGGCGAGAGGAACCCCGGGAAAGAAAACACCCCCCAAAAAAAGTTCAGCTGCCCCAAAGCTGCGAACTACCCCTCGACCTCAGCCCCGAGCTGCCCTCCCTGCGCCCCCCGGCCGTACCTGCGCGGGTGGGAGCGGGTCCCTGCGCGCAGAGCAGCGCGCACAGGAGCGCGCAGCGCAGCGCCCCGGGACCCGGCGGGGCCATGGCCCGGCCCGGCTCGGCTCAGCCCGGCTCGGCCCGGTCCCAGCGCGCGGTGTGGCCGCGGCTCTCCCGGGAGAGCGGAGCGGAGC
>VWZF01006838.1:2097-53823 GCA_013396755.1 Sclerurus mexicanus | reverse complement strand
GTCCGGAGAGACGGGGGCTGCACCCCCGGCACGGGCTGTACACACTGTACATGCTGTACACCTGTACACCTGCACACATCTGCACACCTGAACACACTGTACACACTGTACATGCTGTACACACTCTACATGCTGTACACCTGCACACATCTGCACACCTGAACACACTGTACACACTCTACATGCTGTACACTTGCACACCTGAACACACTGTACACACTGTACACACTGTACACCTGTACACCTGCACACATGTGCACACCTGAACACACTGTACACACTCTACATGCTGTACACCTGCACACCTGCACACCTGAACACACTGTACACACTGTACACCTGTACACCTGCACACATCTGCACACCTGAACACACTGTACACACTCTACATGCTGTACACCTGTACACCTGTACACATCTGCACACCTGAATACACTGTACACACTGTACCTACTGTACACCTGCACACCTGAGTACCTGTACACATCTGCACACCTGAATACCTGCACGCCTGAACACCTGTGCACAACATACACCTGAACACACCTGCACTCACTGCACACACTGTATATCACACGTACCTGAGCACACTGCACACCTGCACAATAGTTGCACCCACTGTACACTCACTGCATACCTGAACACTCTGAACACACTGTACACACTGTAGACACCCATACACACTGCACACCTGCACACACCTGCACACCCTGTGCAACCTGCACATTCTGGACACACCTGCACTCAGTGCACACACTCTGAGCACTCAGTGCACACACAGCACACACAGCTCACCTCAGACACCTGTACACACCTCACACCGCACACCTGTACACTCTGTACAACCTGTGCATCCCGGACACACCTGCACACACAGCACACCCCGCACACCCCGTACACCTCGCACACTTCGCACACCCTGAACACCTTGCACACCCCGCACACTCACCGCACACCCTCCCCGTCCCTGCCCCGTCCGCGGGGGCACCGCGACTCTCCCCGGGGGCTGCTGCGGGTCCCCCCGGGGGGCCGTCCTGTCGTTCAGCACCGCGAACAGCTCCGGCCGGGCCGGGCCGAACCGGGCCGAGCCCCCCGGTCCCTGTCCGCGCTCCGAGGGGGCGGTCGGGGGCTCCCGACCCCCACGAGTCCCGGCAGTCCCAGCTACCCCCGGACCCCTTCTCTCTCCCCAGCGGGAACAGATCTCCGGGGAAACTCGCCCGTGCTTCGAGGAACCGGAGCGGGGGAAGAGTCCCGGGGGTCACACGGCTACTCTCTCCTCCTCCTCCTCCTCCCCGCGGGGAGGGCTCCCCTCCAGCCGCCCTTCCCGCAGCCCCTCCCGGCCGGGCCTTCCCGCTTCTCCCGGCCACGAATTATTCATCCCCCGCGTGGGAAAGCCGGGCCCTGGGGACCCTCCGGGGGAGCGGCGGGGGCTGCGCACCCCGGGCTGTGCGAGGGCAGGGAAGGACTCATCCTCACCCCCTCCTGCTTCCCCGCAGCGGCCGCCCCTGCTCCGGAGCGGAGCCCCCCGAACCTCTGCATTGCGGGGCGGGGTGGGCGAGCCAGCACCCCTTTTTCGCAGCACGGGGGCTTAAAGCGGGGAAGGGGTCGCATGAGTGGCGTGGGCCCGGGGTTGAGTGGGGGAGTGAGTGCCTGGCACCGCGGGGACGGGGGGCACCGGCAGAGGGGGCGCCAAGGGGAGGGAGGCGAAGGGAGACCCCCAAAACCCCGTCCCGGGGCTGTGCTGCCTGCCCAGGGAGGGGCAGAGCCCCACTCCCCCCCAGGAAGGTAAGTGGGGATGCCCTGGTTGGGGGGTGCATGGTGGAGGTGGGTGGGTGTCTCTCCCTGCTGGGGTGCCCGTCCGGGGGGGAAGAAGGGTCACCCCCTTCACCTGCTGCTTGAGATCCCCTCAGTTTGGTCCTGAAGTCTTTGCTGGGGAGGGGTTCCCAGCGCCAGTCCCTCTCCCCCTGGATTTATCCACCAAAATCATGCAGTGCCCAAGCCCCAGCAGCTAAGGCAGGCAGGAGCAGGGGTGTCGGGTGTGCATCCCCCCACCCTTTATTCACCTATTTATTTTAAAACCAAACCACCTCATCCCGAAGAATCCCCTTGGAGCAAAGAGCGAGCGCCCCCTCAACACACACGGCTCTGTCCCCTCCTCCCGTAGACAACTTTTGGGGGGAAGCAGGACTGTCCCCAGCTGGGTGGCACAAGGAGAGCTCGCGAGGTGCTGAGGAGGCTGCTTTTGCTTTCTGCTGCAGCAGGTCACCCTCCGCCACCATGATGGAGAAAGGGCCCCCCAACTCCAGCGAAGGCCAGCAGGGCTGGTTCTCAGCCAGGAACGGCAGCGGCAGCTCCTTGGACCTGGAGTCTGTGGTGCGACCCCTCGCCTTGAACCCGTGGGACGTCGCCCTCTGCGTCTCCGGGACCATCATCTCCTGCGAGAACGCCATCGTGGTGGTGGTCATCTTCTACACCCCGGCCTTCCGGGCCCCCATGTTCCTCCTCATCGGCAGCTTGGCCACCGCCGACCTCCTGGCAGGTTTGGGGTTGATCCTGCATTTTGCCTTCATCTACTTCGCCCCGTCGGAGGCGGTCAGCCTGCTCACGGTGGGGCTGCTGGTCACCTCCTTCACGGCCAGCGTCTGCAGCCTGCTGACCATCACCATCGACCGCTACCTGTCCCTCTACAACGCCCTCACCTACTACTCGGAGAGGACGGTCACCAGGACTTACATCATGCTGATCCTCACCTGGGGAGCCTCCATCTGCTACGGGCTCCTGCCCGTCATGGGCTGGAACTGCCTGAAGGAGCCGCCCGCCTGCAGCGTCGTCAGGCCACTGACGAAGAACCACCTCATCATCCTCTCCGTCTCCTTCTTCATGGTGTTCGCGGTGATGCTCCAGCTGTACGTGCAGATCTGCAAGATCGTGTGCCGGCACGCCCACCAGATCGCCGTCCAGAGACACTTCCTGGCCAGCTCCCACTACGTCACCACCAGGAAAGGCATCGCCACCCTGGCCATCATCCTGGGCACCTTCGCGTCCTGCTGGCTGCCCTTCGCCGTCTACTGCCTGCTGGGGGATTACACCTACCCGGCCCTCTACACCTACGTCACCCTCCTGCCTGCCACCTACAACTCCATGATCAACCCCGTCATTTATGCTTTCAGGAACCAGGAGATCCAGAAAGTGCTGTGGGCCGTGTGCTGCGGGTGCTTCTCCTCCACGCTGCCTTTCCGCTCCCACTCCCCCAGTGACGTCTGATGTGCCCCCCCTCGCCACCACCACCACTTCCCTGCACCTTCCACTTACCGACTGCAGTCAGGGGATTTGCTTTTATTCCCCCTTTTCGTTTCCCAGAGGAGCTCTTGGAATCAAGCAGCTCTTGCCAGCCTCGTCCTTTTGGGCATAACCCCTTTTTTGCCTCTGTTTTTCCACTTTTTGAATGTACAGGAGAGAAAAGCGTATTTTTTATCCATAATGTAATCTATATTTTTGCGTGAGAGAGGGGGGGGGGGAAGATCCTCATATTTTCTTTAAATGTATTTATGATGCGTTATTTTCTTAAGGGGGGGCCACACCAGGAATGCTCGCCCCCCTCTCACTTTTTTTACAACCTCGTTATTTACCTCAGATAGTTAAAACCTATTTTATACGTTTGGGGAAGGGAGGGAGAGACTCGTTGACGGAGGAGGAGGGACTCACCCCCCTCCCCCTTCTCCCAGCTGTCCATCCATTTATTTATTTATTGTTTTTTAATTATTATTTAATTTGATTTCAGTGCCTCCCTCCCACCAGCGCTGGGCCCTGCTGCCCTCTAGTGCTCGCTGCCTTTGGGAGGAGGGGGCTGCCGGAGGCTCTGCACCCCCAAACCCAGCAGTTTTGGGGTCCCCTGGGTGCTGCCACCCCCCTCCTGGCACCCAGGGCTCCCCCTGCCAAAGCCTTTCTTTGCACTGGGGCTGGATTTGCACATTTCAGAGGGGGGGGGAGATGGATGTGGAGATGCCCCTTGGGATGGGGCCCCTCTGGATNCCTCTCGGGAGCGGGGTCGGGGTGGGGGGGCTGCTTCTTGTTTACACTGTGGGAGGGGAATAAATTAATTTGTGATACGAGGTGCAGCTCTTTGGTGCTGGGGAGGGGTGGGATGGCGTTTCCCGAGGCGGGAGAGCAGGCTGAGGTCCCCGAGTCCCACCAGGGCCGTCTCCCTGCTCTGTTTTCCCTGCTCCCGGATAAGAGATGCCAAGCGACAGCGCTTCCCCCACCCATCACATCCTGTTAGCAGGAGCCGGCCCGGGGGGGCGGGGGGAGCAGAGAGCCCTGACCATCCTCATCCTCACAGTGCCCAGCAGGCAGAGGGGCTGCATCCAGCTCTCCCGGTGACAGCTGATGTGTCCCCCCCTCCAGGGACGGCGAGGACTCATTTCCAGGGATGTGTGTCCATCTGAGGGCCCCTCCATCCAGCAGGATTGATACCACTGTCTCCACATCACTGCACTCCAACCCTTCTCCTGGCAAGGGGATCACAGGTGGGCTCTGCAGTTCCCATGCTCCGAGAGCCACCGCTCACATAAGGATGTGGGACACCCACCGTCGCAGGGAAGGCAGGGTTAACGACGGCAAAGCTAATTAGGGCAGCTCAACCCCTCTGGTGGCAGGACTCTGCACCCCCAGAGCCCCCCGTGCCCCTGCCCACCCCGGCCGGGGACCAGCAGGTTTCTCACAGGCGTTCTGTGCATCTGCAGACTCGCTGGGATGTGGCAGAGCCCGGGGCTGAGGAGCAGCCAGAGCCCAGCTGGCACCGTGGGGTGAGTGTTGGCCCTCCCCGAGGCTTCACTTCACCTTGAGCTCAGGGACCTGGTGGCAGCCCTGGGGGTTGGTGCTGTTTATTGCAAAGGAAATAAAGATTTCTTTTGGCTCGGCGCTGGAATGGGGTTGTGGCAGCAAGTGATGAGGGGAGATGGGGTTGGAGAGAGGCTGAGGGATCCACAAACTGTCTCCTGCTCTCCCAGGGCTGGGCTCAGCACTGGGGATGGGGAATTTGGGGCTCTCCATTGTCCCCAGGGGTTGGAGATGCTCACTGTGCCCCAGAGCATTCCATCCCTCAGCCAGGGCATGATTCCTGAGCCCACCTCCCCCAGCAGGGAAAAATCCCATAATTCCCAGCCCTGCTGTATTCAGGAACAGCTTATACCTGGTGGTTCTTATGTCAACATCACATGGCAGCTGAAACAGCTCCTCTCTCCCTCGTGCCTCCCCTGCTGATGTCTTCAGAGGGAGCTTCTCCACACTGTGTAAGCCCATCAGGTCCCTCCCACTCCCTGGGGTCCCTGTCACCTTCTCTGGGGACAGGGTGACACACCAGGGTGTGCAGGGCACAAAGACAGCACATTCAGGTTTGCTGGGACCCCCCTCAGACTCCCACCCACCACAGCCACTGGTCGAGGTGGGCAAAGGGCTGCAGCTCCCCCTTCCCAAATCCTGGCAGGGCTGCGCTGGAGCTGATGGGCTTCCAGATTGAAGGGGGAGGTTGGGATTTCCCAGCATTCAGGAGATGGAGTGACCCATAGTGACAATGTGGCATCACAATCCACCACAACCTGGGCTAAGGGGTTCTCCCCATGGCCAGCAGTTTGGGAGCTGTTGGAGCTGGAGCTCTTGAGCCCTTGTCCCCACCCCACCACCACGGGTCCCCTGAGAAGGTCACCCTCACAGCCCCATCCCCTGCTGCCACCAGCCACCACACAGGGGCCATTGCCCATCACGTGGCTGCTCCGTGTGCCCCTTCCCCAGGTGGGAAACCCCCCCTTTGCCTCCTACCTCTGTGCAATTCCCTGCTGCCAGGATGGATGAGGGAAGCTGAGGCTGAGCACGGGGCTGGAGGACCCAAGACCCCGACCCTGCTGTTGTCAGTCCTTCTCCCAGCACTCCAGCGAGGCAGGAGACATTCCCAGCTGCTCCAGGCCTTTGGGGGATGATGGAGCAGGCGGCACCGAGCGGGGAGATACAGCCTTGCAGCAGCCTGGCCCAGCCTGCTCCCTTTTTTGGTGGAGAAAGATGCAGAAAGTGGAGCTATAAAAAAGAGTCAAATCCATCCAAGAAGGAGCCTGAGTGCTGAGCAGCCACCCCCACGCTGGGGATGAGCAGGAGGGGCCTGGGGGCGACCAACAGCCCAAGTTTGGGGTTAAAATACGAGCTGAGACATGTGGGCATGGCATCACTCCAGCTGTGCTTGCACATCTGGCAGGGCCAGCCCTCCCCAGGCTCCCAGCAGACGCCGTAAGCACAGGCAGCTCTTGCCTCCAAGCCCTGCCCGTGCTGCAGTGCAGGCAGGGGGCTCGCGGGGGGATTTGTTTGCCTTCTCCAGTGTGGGCAGCTCTGGTCCTGTTGGCAGCAGAGGGGCTCAGATCTGGCTTCAAGGACCCACCCTTGGCCACCTTGCAGGTGAGAGTGCTGGCAGCACCCACGGCAAAGCCAGGGCTGGTCCCAAACCACCCACTACGGAGCCTCTGCTCCAGCCCTGGTGCCAAAACCATTGGGGTTTCACCAGATGGGAGGAGGGGAGGAGGTTGCTGCTACCCTAAAAGCTCTCACTGGCACCCTGAACCCTGAGTGCCCTCCCTGGGGCAGCCAAGCTCTGCCTTCACCCACACTCCATCCCAGGGATGGGTCTCCGCTCCCAGTGCCTTACTGGGACACCCATGGCTGGATCACAGTCCCCAGTACCCTCCCTGCACCACCCTAGGACCGCCAGGCCATGGGGAGGGCTGGCAGCTCCCGTCAGGGGCCTGGGTTACATTTAAATGAGAAACCTCAGCCCTGGCTTGGGGGATTTTGTTTCCTTGGAAGCAGGAGCAGGCAGGAAATGAAGAAAACACGGCCCCGCTGTAAGCGTTTTACCAAATGCCGGAGGCAGCGGGAGGCATTTCCCGGCGCAGCTCAGCCTCGGAGCATCATCCCGGGCCACCACCGCAGCCGTGGCTCCGAGAGCCATCGGGTGGTGCTTCCCAGGGAGGAAAGTCTGTCTGAAAAGGCCGTGCTGGGTGGGAGACAGCGAAGTGCGGGGTGGGGAGTGGGTGAGAAGCCTCCCGTTTCGTTCCTGCCACAGCATCTGCCGCGGAAGCGGCTTCGAGCCACGAGCTCTGGATGGGGTGCAGGGACCTGGGTCCTGCAGGACGCTCTGCTCGCCATGGGAAGCTCCCAGAGGACCAGGCTCTCGTGCTGGCTGAGGGCTGGGGCTTTGTCTGACTCGATGGGGAGGACAGTTCATCCCTGGCCGCATCCCCAGCTCCGCGCCGGCTGCCTCGAGCCCTCGCCACGCCGGTGCTGGCCTTTGCGGAGCGGCTGAGCCCGGCGCAGAGCTGCTGCCCTGCCAGACTGCAGAAACTTGAGCTCCAAATAACATAATTCCTCTGGCACCCCGTGGTTATTTGTGAGCTGCTGTGAGCAGATGGAAGAGTTACAGATAAAGCCATCCGCAGCACGGGAGCCGATTGCCTTCCCCACACAACCGCGTAGGCAACGGCAAAGGCAGGGAGGAGGAGAGAAAAAAAAACCCACCAGGCAGCAAGGGAGCGAGAGAGAAGAGTCAGCCATTTCTGAGGGGCTGAGCTGCCATCTCAGCACACCTACGTGCGAGGAACGGGGACTCTCTGCTGGCAACGGGCCCTTCCCGGGGTGCTGGAAGAGGGGAGTGCTCTCCCACCACCCATGGATGCTTGGCCAGGGACAGCAGTGCGAGTCGGGGGTGACATTGGCACGGCGGAGCGCTGCCACACACTGGGAGAGCAGGCTGTTAACGCTGATCCGAGCTGGCAGCGCCTGCACTCGCTTCGGTCCCAGAGGGGGAATTAAGGGAGAGAAGCTGACGTCAGTGGTGGAAAGGACACGCAGCCCACTCGTCCAAGGCAGCCGGCAGCATCTTCTGGGTGTTGCTAACACCACCTTGAAGGAGAAAATTAAATAGGTCTTTGGAGATGGGGGCTCCTGTGAAGCCGCAGCCCGGCCAGCTGTGATCCGGTGCGGAGTGGTGTGGAAGAGAGAGACAGGCAAGGAGAGAGATCAAAGGCCAGGGCCAAGGTTGGTGTGCCAAGGCACTGGAGCTGTGGAGACGCTTCCGCAGCTGCGGCAGGGAACTGCAGCTCACTGGCAGGGCTGGGGCTTCGAGAGCACCAGCACAGCCTGCAGCAGGCTCCAGGAGAGTGGAAGCGTAGGGCCCTGTGGGTTACCCAGGGAGGCAGATCTGGGGCTGAGATTTCCGTGTGTTTTAGGGAGTTAAACCAGCACAACACTCACCAACAGCCCCCCCAAACTCCAAAGATGACTTCCAAGGGCTGCCACCCCAAAAGCAAAGGGCCACGTGCTATCATGCACCCCAAAAAAGCAGAGGCACTGCCTGGCCACAGCCACACCCAGCCAGGGAGCCAGGAGCACCGGCTGCTCCTCCAGCCAGAGCCAAGAGCCGGGACACACAGCTCCAGGGAGCGTGGAAGCCCCAGAGCTCCCTCCTTCCCCTGCCCTCCGCGCCCCAGCACGACTAAAGGCCTTGCTTGTTCAGGAGCTGGCAAGGCCAATTAATCTAATGAGGTTTTGCAGCCAGGGACTATTGTCAGCCAAGAAAGGCACAGCACTGCGGAGCGAGGCACCGGTGTCTCCGAAAGCCAAGGGAATTTGGCAGAGCAAAGCCCGCAGTAAAAGCAGGGACGAGGAGCAGCAGGGACGGAGCCTTTTGTTGCTCTTCAGCGGCCGGGAAGAAAACGGGAGCCACACAGAGCGAGGCCAGACGAGGCACCTGAGCTCGGGGCCAGGAGCCACCGCTGCCAGGCAGATTAACTGCACGAGGGACCTTGAGCTGCGAAATGGAGGCAAAAAGCCTCCGCAGCCCCCTCCCAGCCCAGCTGCGGCGATTCCGCTCTGCAAGATGGAGCCTGGGCTCATTTCCTATGGCAGGGAGCACCGTCAGCAGGCTCCTGGTGGATGGGGCTTCCTCGGTGCCGTCACCCCCAAACGCCCAGCACGGATAACGCCCAGCCCAGCTCGGCGCAGGGAAGAGGGGTCTGTGCTGATGGTGTTGGTGCAGGCAGCTTGGATGCGCTGGGTTTCCTCGGCCTCCACCTGGGTGGGACACAGGTGGCACCTCCATGGGCACTGTGCTTCCCAAGGGACACCCTGGCAGCCCCGGGAGTCACACTAAGGACACAAGGGCAGGCACGAGGGGCTCGTGGCCCAGCACCCCCCTGTGATCTGGGGGAGGAGACAGGCTGCCCAGAGAAGCTGTGGCTGCCCCATCCCTAAAGTGTCCAAGGCCAGGTTGGACTGGGTTTGGAGCAACTTGGGATAGCGGAAGGTCCATGGAATGAGATGAACTTTAAGGTCCCTTCCAGACCAAACCATTCCATGACTCCAAGTCACAAAGCTACTGCAGGCCCTGTGCCCAGGCCCAGGCTCACCCACCTCCCCAGTAACACACACAAGCACCGACTGGATAGAAAGGTTTTATCAAGTTTTAAAAAAGGATCAAAAAATTATTACTTTTTTTTTTATACACGTACATTACAAAATATTTGCAGTTGGGATCTTCATCCAGGGGTTACTGAGCTGATTATTAAAAACAACAAAACAAAGCAGCAGGAAAGCCTGGCTTATACAGCAATCGACAGGGAAAAGCACAGACAGACATGACATGGGAATACAGAAGGCAGGGAGTCTGCACTGGGATGTGCTGGGATGAGCAGGTATGGACCTGGAGCAGGTTCCAAGCCCCCACCACCCACTGCCTCCCTGCAGAGTCCAACCATCAGTGTTTATTTTGCAGGGGTAAAAACCAAACCAAATAAATCTACAGTATTTTTCTCACAAGGTTCTTTTTTTTTTTTTTTTCCTTTTTTCTTCTTTCTAAGCAGAGTTTCACTGCTGAAACTCCTTTGGTCTGAAGTGAGGAACCCCCTGCACCCTGAGAGTAACCGTCAAATGTCACCCTTCTGACCCCCAGCCAGGCTGGGTCCATGGAGGGCACTGCCCCTCCCTTGTCTCCCACCTTATCTTCTGCTCAGCAATAAACCCCTAAGATACAAGTGGAATAATTACTCTTATAAATATATTTATATCATGTAGGAAAATAAGGCACTTCAGGAGGGGTTACAGCTCGTCTAATTCTATGACATTCTAATCAGGAAGAAAAATGGGTTAGTTTCTGAAATGAATTAAAATGAATGTTAATACAGTAATAAAAACATCGGATCCACTTCAAGGCTTTGTTTAAAAAGGAAGAGAAGAAACCACCCCCTCCCCGAAATCCAACAGCAATGAAACCTGACCCGGGGCAGCTGCATCTACCCTGCCAGGCAGCTCCCCCCCAGAGCCCCTCCAGGGCAGGGACTTCCAAAAGAAACACGTTAAATAAGTTCATGGACTGACAAAAAATTATATATATATATATATATATATATATATAAAGCCCCCAATCTATCCTTTCCCTGAAACGCCACTCTGCACGATTCCTCAGCCATCTGGGAGCTCCGGGAGCCCCTTCCCTGGATCTGGTCTGGTGCTCTGGGTCTGATAAGGAGAGGAGAAGCAGTGAAGGTCACCGACTGCGGCGGAGGCTCCGGGCTGAGCCCGGGGAGCCGGGCTGAGGCTTTCCCAGCGAGTGGGAAGGGGGGCGGCGGGGGAGAGGCTGCCGGGAGCAGCAGCCAAGCACTGCGGGCGAGGACACCGGGAGAATGTTTAACCAGGGGAGGGAAGGCGCTGGTGACCTGCCCCAACTTGCACACTCGGAGCAAGCGGCTCCCAGGATGGGCGAAATGGCTGCTCTGGCTCCGTTGGGATGACATGGGCAGCAGGGGGATCCTCGTGGGGAGGACGAGCTCGTGCTCTGGGCTTTGTGAGATGGTCGAGGTTCGCCCCAGCCCCGCTTGGGAAGAGGGGGGAAGGAATAAGTGAACACGACATGCCGACAGCGATGGCAGGGGAGCCCAGCGCCCTCAGCCCTGCAGTTACAGCACAGCTGCTCCGTCTTGCAAAGGTTGTTTTTGGCACCTCTCCTCCTCCCCTACTGCTTTAAAAAATATTGAGCTTACTTGGTGGCCCGGCACTCTGTGATTTTGCAACGGTACTCGGAGATGGTCCCTTTACAGCAGCTGTTTCTCAGGGATCCCCACACGGGCTCATCCCGCTTGGCAGAGATTTTTTAAAGAAAGCAGGGATCAAAGGAGATTCTTTACAAAAAAGTCCAACCAACCTTCCCTACCAGTCCACCACCCTGATCCTGCAGCTTTGATTCGCACCCTGGGATGGGATTTGGGAGCAGAGGGTGGCTGCAGCACGCTTGCAGGGACAAGGCAGCGTCCTTCCCGCTGCCAGGAGGGCCGGAGGAGCCGCCTCCACCCGGGGCTGAGCCCTGTCGCCCACACAGCAACATCTTTGTGCAACAGGCAGAGGGTGGGGGGACCCCGAGGCACAGCCCTGCCTGACAGACCATCCATCCAGGGCCTGGGGATATGGCACTTTTCCGTATTTCAGGCGACAGGAAGACTCGCTCCCCCTTCCCAGCAGGGGCCAAGTCTAGTTAAGGCAATTTAAAATTAACCCAGGTTTGGCATTTGCGAGCTCCTCCTTCCCTGTGTGATGCTGCTGTCAGCCTGGGTTAGCTCAGGGGTCTGTTTTTCCCAGGAACCTGTCTTCGGGAGCAGCCAGAGGAGGATGCTCCCAGAAAGAGCAGCAGAACAAGAGGCAGCGACTCTCTCACCCCCCTCACCCAGCTTGCAGCAATCATCCCTTTGCATTTCCAAGTCTCTCCACTGCACTACGGCTCACCGGCACTCCAGGGGTTTGTTCCCTCTTCCAGAACCTGGAACTAGTGCTGCTCAGATGTTCCCAGCCCATCGGGATGCCTCGCTGCCTACGCCCTCTGCATCCTGCCTGGCAGCCGAGCTGCAGACAAAACCTGGTGGTGCAGCAATCCAGAGAATCTCGGGGGGGGGTGGGGTGTCTCACTGGATCCCAGTTCAACCTGCACCCCAAATCCCACCCTCCAGGCCATTGTCTGCTCTGGCCAAGATTAAAATGCACAGGCACACACACAAGGAATCAGTAAGAACTCGATGGCACAGGCTGAAGCCATCAATCAAATCCCAAGCGAGCTGGAAGCCTCGGGCAGGGCCCGGTGTTCCAGGTATCAGAACATCATTAAAGGAGGAGAACCAGAGAAGAGAGAACAGGCACAGGCTGGTGAAATACTTTAGGAAAGGCAAAAAGGTGGGAGAGCTGGTCTTAATGGGACACACACCCCACAACAGCTGGACCCATAACCTCCAAAAGGCTTTGGAATTGCTTTTTGCATGACCCCGACCGAGTCACGTCCAAATTAAAATACACATCGAGGGTATTTGGGTTAGATTTCTAAGATATGCTCATATTCTATGTAAGGTAACATAAAACAGCAATAAAACCGAGGTCAGCTAGTTCAAATTCCCCATTTTCCCCTGCCAGTACTGGATCTGTAGTGAGCAGCCTGGGAATTAATTCACAGGGTTAGTGAGGAGAAGAAACATTCTCTTAAAATTAACTAATGAATTATAGTAGCAAAATTAGGGTAGGTTAGGTCTGATGTAACTGATGGGCAACTCAGTCCACACACATGATGTTTTTAGGCACGCAAACTCCCCTCCCTAAGTGGAAGGGAGAAGAAGCAAAGGTAATACCAGCATTTAAGTCCCTGTGTTAAAAGTATGGTCATTCTACTAAAAAAAGCACCTCTCAAACTGCTCTGGCCAGGCCAAAGACCACCACAGTGCCTGGTGTTCAGAGAACCCCTCCCCACCCCATCTCCCTGCTCTAGGCACTGGATTTGGAATTTTTATACACAATCTCAGCATGAATTGGAGAAATCAGCCCGGTGGGGTCTGGTCCCCGCTCGGAGCTGACCACAGATGTGTCTCAGTGGGGCAGTGGCTCTGTTTTCCCCAAAGTGGGAAGCTGAGCAACCATCCTGCCCTGATTTTACATCCCTCTGTGCAAGTCTCCTCTTGGCAAAGCGGTCCTGGAGATTTGAGGAAGGTAAAGGCAGCGTTTAAAATAAAACAAGTCCCTCCTTCCAGTGCACCCAAGGCACTCTGGAGCTGGGAAGTGCACCCCACACAGGGTGGTCTGGAATTAATACTCAGGGGTCAGAGGGGAAAGAATTGTGCACTATTGCCAAAAACCTGATTATTTGACAAAGGGATGCAGCAGAGAACTGACATTTAAAGCCCATTTTCTTGCAGCACTACCAGTATTCACTGGAAAGGAAGAGCCATCAGATCAACTGTCTGCTGTTGCACTGAGAAAACCAGCTGAAAATGTCCTTCATCCGAAAGGCCACGCGGCCGCAACAGGATCATCCATCTTTACTTTAAAAATCCCTCAGGATGGAGGGTTTATATGTGCTCTGCCTGGTGGCATCGAGAATCTGGAGGTTTAGCTCTCTTTTAAATAAGCAACCGTTACACCCCCTCCAGCTAAATCCCAACGCCGCATCCTCAGTGTCCGTGAGGAGACCTTTTGGAAAGGCAGAGCACAAAGTCCTGCCAAAGCCGGAGGGGGAGGGAGAGGGGAGATATGCTGCCGGTTGCCTGAAAACCCTTGGCACATCTTTGGTTACGGGATGGAAAGGATGTGGTGGAAGGTTTGGCCACCTGATTCTGTAAGAAGTGAACCCAGGAGGGAGGGGGAGAAGGGAATGGGGCCGTGGCTAATCCGACCATTCGTCCTCGTCGAACTCGGAGGAGTCGTCCTCGGAGTCGCTGTATTCCACAGCGATGCGGCGCGACAGGATCGTCGCCACGTCGTTCCCTACAACGTCCCGCTTCTCCTGCTCCCTCTGCTCCTCCACCTTGCGCAGCTGGAAGCCTGTAGGGAAGAAGGGAATGGAGGGATCATGCAAAGGCTTTGGTCGCACTGGAGCCTCCCACGCAGCCTTGTCACAGTGCTCTGAGCAAGGCAGGCCTGGAGTATTGGGATAACACTGATGGTGAATGACAGCCAGGACAGGCTGGGTGGGGAGGTGGAATGGGAGGCAAATCCTTTCTGTGCTGCTCCAAGGGGTGACACCACTGCTGTGAATCCACAGCAAATGTGGACCACCCCAATTCCAGCACTGCAATTCCAAAGGTGCAGGGGGAAGCACAAAACCCATCAAGGTGCTCATCAGGGTGGGCAGACAAGGAGGGACCCCAAGGGACAGGTCTCGAGCAGTGGGGCAGTCACACAGCTCACATGAAACAGCTCCCAAATGCTTCCACTGAGATACTGTGGGGTTTTCCAGAGCCAAAGGAGAAAGCTGGCCTGGCAACAGAACCTTACCTTGCCGAATAGCCGAAAGCAGATCACTCCTGGCATCGCTAACCGTGGGCAAGGATGACTTGGGCTTGGAGGCCGAGGTGTCGGAGGGTGGAGGAGGGGGTGGGGGGCCATCCAGGCCACCAGAAACCAGTGGAGGTGGTCCAGGTGGTGGAGGGGGTGGGTTTCCCATCAATGGTGGTGGTGGAGGAGGAGCTGGAGGGGGAGCAAAGCCCGGCCTGGCTGCCGAGGGGGATCCGATCGGAGGAGCTGGTGGTGGGTGGCTCGGGCTGACCAGGCTGGACCGTTTGGTCCCTCCAGAACCAGAACCTCTTTGGTTGTCTGCAGGATAGCTGTGGCAACAGAAGGGGAGAGAGCAACAGGGAATTAGCTGTGAGGCCAGATCAGACTGTACAGTCTCAATGTTAATGCAAATCATGTGTGTTCGCTGAAGTCCAGACAAAAAAATCCAAGTTCCAGCTTTAACTGGTGTTTCCAGGAGACCTCACTCCTTGGTTTTAGTTCCCTCACAGTGTTTCTTTTGGCCTCCACTTCCAGAACAAAGGAAAGCTGCTAGGGACGGGCAGGAATGCTATCCCTGCATCCTATCTCCCAGGCTGACAAGAACACCAGCCACCTCACCTCTCCGTCAGAGGCCGAGCTCAGAGCAACCTCCTGGCTCCAGAGCTCCTGCAGCAACACCCCTCCTCACTGAGGTCAGGCTCATGACACGCCAGGCAGGGCTGTCTGCTGTGAGGAATCGCACGAGGAGGGGCAGGGGAGCCAGGAAAGCATATGCTCTGAACACCTGCTAGGAACAGATCTCCTCACCGGATTCCACGGCTTGGAGCCGGAGTGCAGCAGCCACGTCTCATAGCTCGCCTTGGGGAGTTAAGAGGAAGACATGGAAACCCAAGGCTGCTGATGCGTGAGTCACTGAATGTCCCATGATGGAGGCTGTGCTCATACCAGAAAATTCTACTGCCGGTGTAGGTGTAAGGGAAGCCCCAAACTGACACCTCCTTCCATGGCAAGACAGAGAAATAAGGTATATTTGCCACAAAAATGTCACAATTTCTAGCAGTGCTGATCCAAAACAAACTCCTGGAGATCAAACCAACCACCCAGGGTTCCTTATAAAAACAACCACCAAAGCAAAACCAGAGAGGGGAGATCTGTGTGGCTGGGCAGAGATCTAAGCAACTGCATAAGGCAGCGTGAGCTTCATCTGAGAGCTCGTGTCTGCTCTGCCCGAGAGGCACAGGCTGCAGAGTGCAGTGCTGGGTCTCTCTGACACATCAGAAGAGCCTTTGCTGCAGCATTGCTGCCTTTGGATAAGATGGAGACAAGCCAAGCAGCCTTGTCTATCAGATAGACTTGCTCTTGTTACTCTTGACTCTGTTTTACTGTCTTTAAAACAAAACATCTACTCTTGTTTCACCCTTTGTGTCTTGAGCCACTGCTGGACCGTAACTCTCATCTCTAGAGGTGCCTGGGAGTCACCATTTCATCCAATCCCACATAAATGCCCTGAACTTGCACCCAAGTCTCTGGAAAGGAGGCAGCTGCTGTGCTCAAGCCCTTGAAATTCAACTACATCTACACCTTCAGTGCCCATGGTGTGCATTTCCCAAAGATCAGAGGACACACGGTAACAAAAAAGAGGCAAAAGAAACTGTTCTTTGCAAAGCTCAGTCGCGGAATATCCCAAGTTGGAAGGCATCCACAAGGATCACGGAGTCCAGCTTCTGGCCCTGCACAGGACAACCCAACAACCCCACCATGTGCCTGAGAGCATTGTGCAAATGGAACATAAGGAACTTAAGTCCACACTCTGGAACAACTGCATTGGAAAACCCAGGCAATGGAGCCAAACCATCCACTGGGACCCTGCTGTGGAATAAATCTGCTCTTCGTTCTCCCCTTCCGCCTGGGAATGATGACAGTGGCTGGAATTCATGGAGAGCCGTGCTGCCTGTGCCTCTGCCCCTGCCTGCGGTTGCACTTCCCCTCCAGACAGGAGCATTCTGGTTCCCATACAACACCCATCAGGAAGTTCTGCTGAACTATCTCAGCCTGTCTCATGTCATCCTTTTACACCACCTACTACTCCTTGGTGACAGAAGGGATCCCGTAGGCTTACCTAAATTCCACCGGGGGTGGAGGCAGGCTGTCATCTGGGAATGAAGGAGGTGGTGGCACAATGGAGTCAGTCTGTGGCGGTGGCGGGTAGCAGTTCCCATCCATGCTTTCATTGGAGCCGATGCTGCCGTTCTGATACACCATGTTGGAGGGGTACCTGGGCCAAAGCAATGTGAGCAGGTTATTTAATGAGCTCAAGGCAATGTCTAAAACTTGTTTTAACTCAGAGAGTTGCCCAGAGAAGCCGTGGCTGTCCCATCCCTGGACGTCTTCAAGGCCAGGCTGGATGGGGTTTAGGGCAACCTGGTCTAGTGGAAGGTGTCCCTGCCTGTGGCAGGGGGTGGAACTGGGTGATCTTTAACATCCCTTCCAACCCAACCCATTCCAGGACTCTGTAACACTAAAAACCCCCTCTATTTCCCAAAGATTCCTATATAAAATACACCTGTATTATTCTGCTCTGCATAATTCTTTGGCTAAAATCTGCCCAGATGCTCTCCTGTTTGTTTATTGCTGCCACACACCAGAACGCTATGTATGTACTTTAATAAAGGAGAAAACACCTAAATAAACAGATTTTTCCTAACATTTCACTTTGTCAAAACACTTAAGAGTGTTTTGACCAACTTGGACATAAAGAACTTGCAGTTACACCAAGTATCAATCAGTGGTAAAAACAGAGGTACTCAAAGATGCCAAAAAATTGAGAACAGAATATCAAAAAGGACCTCAGAAACAACTACCCAAAGCTGGAAAGGTACTGAAGGAAGAGACTCTCAATGAGCTCACTTCACTGTGGGGTGGTGGAACCACCCCATTTTTGGGGGTCTGGATCCCAAGTGAATTCAAACCCATGAACACACACACATGAAAAAGGAGAGGAGCAAGAAAATGGTGCTGTTGTGCTGCTCGATTCCCCAGCTAGAAACCAAACCTGCTCTCCTATTAAACTAAAAGCAAGTTTTATTTTTAGCTGGAGTGTGTGATTTAAAGAGAGATTTTTTTCTTATATGAAAGGAAGCTGCAAGGGAGAAGAGCATTGTGGGGAATTCGGTCTGCTTCCAGCCTTGCTGGTGTCAAAAGTTAAATGAATTCCCAAGCCAGAAGTGCTAAAGAGAGATCTGTAGCTCGAAATACTTGGATGGGGACAGCCCCCGCTCCAACTTCGGGGTGTAAAGAGCCATTTGTGAAATGTAACAAAGCAGTCACACAATGCCACCGAGATTCCACCCTCGGCTGGATGTGAGGGGAGGGCACTGTTGTGGGGTAGAGCCAAAGCTCCCAACACCTCTGTGCCCACAGGCACCCGAGAGCAGCCTCGCTGCTGAAGCTGTTCCTGCCACCTTGTTCAAGCCGTGTAGCTCCCTGATTTATTTGGCAAATTTTAAATCAGCAGACGGATTTACTTTGGAGAATCTGATTAGTGGCAGTATCGATCCGCGCCGCGGATCCGGAGGAGCTGCAGAGCAGGGTGAACTGCATCCCAATCAACCAGCCCCAGACTTGCTTACCCAGCAGGACCATGTTTGTCCTTTGACTCGACAAATTCTTGTCCCATTTTCAGCTTCTCCCACTCTTCTTTCCGGGTCTTGATTTTCCGTGGATTCACGTTCCCTCGGTTTGGATTCTCCTTTTTCTCTTTCTAAGGGAGGAAGAACCAAACAGAAACCATGTTTTGCTTTGAACTCGCTGGGAATAAGGAGGGACAGGACAGACCTGTAGCAGCTACAAGAAGACACATTCTCAAAGAGGATTTTTAGTTTACTTTCCTGATTGCTGCATGCTCCAAATATTTCCCATACAAAAAAGCTGGAGCACAGATAACACAAAAAATGCCAAACACCAGATTTCCCAATGTAGCCCAGACACGATGCCATCATTGCCCCCTGGCGCGACCACCTCGAGGGCAGAGTGAAAGCTGTTTCCCACATCAATTCAGATTTTGGCCTCTGTGTTAAGATTCCCAAATCTCACCATCATCATGACGGTGTTTGGTGTTCTAGGGTGCAATATGGACACTTGTCCACGAAGAACTGGATTTTAGCCTCACTCTGAATTTTAACACACCACCCTAAGTCTCTCCTTTCTTATTGCAACTGAAAAAAATCATGATCTGTTTTGATATTTAATACTCCAGTTGCTCAAAAGCCAAATCAAGTATGTTAAAACTAGAGCTTTTATGGTATGATATAATTTAACATTAAGGCCCAAAGATGATGGCATTTGGAAAAACCAATTAAGGGTATCTTTATTTTCCTTTTTTAATTAACAAAGATGAGGGTAAACCAGGTAAAAACTTCACTGAATTAATCCCTGAAGAGTTTAAAAGTGCAAACCTGAATTTTGGATGGCAACGTTGGAGTTCAATATTTATTAACACTTCCCACCTCCTACTCCTCCCTCTCAATGCCTCCCAGTTCCTCACCCTATGTTTCCGCTTCTCCTTCATGATATCCTTGGTATCCTGAAGCATTTTTTCTTTCCAAAGGTCAAAGAAATATGAAGGATCTGTGTAGAATTTAAGCGCCTCTTTGCCATCATCCCTGGAACAGGGAAGGGAAAACAACACAGAAAAAAGGATCAAGTCACACATCTGAAGCCCAGAGAAAACACAAGGCACAACCTCGGATGACAGTTTAAAAGTGCAGTGAGGTGGTCAAATGGGCTGGGCTTGCCTCTGTCCCCCATTTCAGAAGAGGAGGAGACCCCAAGCCTTACTGATCCCGGCTCTCCCACTTCCCTTAACCCTCCATTACTCAGCACCCGAAGAGCTCAGCTGCTCTGAACAACCACCAAGAGAGCAGCAGGTCTCTCACTTCAACTCCCTCTTGTTTGTGTTGTAATTTTGGTGTGAGAAAACCCTGCTTCTCCAGCTCAGGAACCCTAAATCAGACCAGGAACGTCCTTGAGACTCCCGAGCGAGCGCACACACATACTCCCTCTCCTCCCACTTTGCAGTGCAGCCGCGTCTGGCAGGAGACAGCTGCCTCCAGCTATCTGTAATTACTTTTTACCTGTTCAAAAGATATTTATGGATGTGGGATAAGTCTCTGGATTCTGACCCCCTTTCCTTCTACTACCTACATGATGAAATCAGAGTGGGACTGCTCAGAGCTGGTTACACAGCCAGTGTAGGCCCCACCAGATGTCTCTCAGACCAGGCAATGGAGGCCACAGGAAGCATCTCCAGGAGGATGCTGCACCCACCTGGGCCAGAGCCGCTTTCAGGGGAACACTCTGCATTGTGGCTCTTTGGAGAGGAGCCACAGGGCTATGAAGAAGCACAAGAAAAATGCCTCATGTGCAGCACGCCCAGCGTGGTTCTGCGGTGTCAGCCAAGCCTTGCCCCAAGGCAGTCACAAAAGTGACAGCAGGGAACCAAAGAGATCATTTGCGTTCATTTGCACGACCCCAAAAGCAAAGTCTTATGTAATCCAGAGGACGGAGAATTCCTGGTGGATCTCAGTTTAGCAACTCAATTTCCCAGTGGAAACGGGTACTTCAACACAGCACAGGATGGGAAATTACCTCCCTGGCAGGTTGGGAGGAAGAAGATCTCCTCTGCAAGGGAACAAGAAAGGATTGCAGCCATACCTGTAAGGTGAGAGGATGTTGAGAGGTGGAGGAGTATTGCAGGTCCTGTAGGTTTCAAGGACAGGCACTGGGAGAGAATCCCTGTCAAAGAGCTTCTGGTCCTGAGTGGTGGAGCTTTTGAAGGCCTTCCTGGTGTTAATGCCTTGCAGGGAGACTGTAAGGAAGAGGAGAGAGCAAGTGAAAAGCAGCTTGACCCAGTCCAGTGACACTGAAGACCAAGCAGTGAACATCTGATTTCAGTTGGAGTTCTTGGCATGCTTCACACTTCTTAAGGTCAGGTTCCTTTTCCCACAGATCCCCTGGGAAACCCATCAAATCTCAGAGTGTGCTGTGCCAAGATCTGCTGCTGTGTCGACACGGCTCTCTCTCTCAGTTTAGAACCTCTGTGACCAAGCTTGAGCAGCTCACCCACCACTATCCAGCTGCTGGAAAGTGACTTCCCACATGGGGGACTCACTAATGAGTAAACCTAGATCTGGCCAAAAAGGCTGTGTCCACATGGGGGGAGGAAACAGTCCCCCTTCGCTCCAGAGAAGACATTCCAGCACCCATGGCTGGTTTTATGGCACTGAACCCACCAGGCTGGCTCAACGAGAACCTCTGTGCTCCACTCCATTACCTTCTTCCTCTTTGGGGTCCAGCTGAGTGACTTTGACTTGCAAGCGGTCAACCCTCTCAACCAGAACACTCATCCGAGAGGCAAAGGTGTTGGCCTGAGTAAACAACTCTCCAAATATGTCCTCTGCAGATTTACCTGGAATATTAAAGTGTCCGTGTTACCCCCATGAGCCACATCAGACCATACCTCAGTCTCCCAGCTTGTTTTCTTGAAGGAAGAAGAAAGAAAGAAGGAAAGAACCAACCATACTTCTTTTCAAGTTTGTCAGGGTTGAGTTTAACATCCAGGAAGAAAATGCTTTGTTCCACCAAAACCTGACATTTCCAAGGGATCTTCAAGCAATAAGGAAACAATTGAGACATACTTTAAAGTAACGAACTACAGAGGGCTGACAACACTACGATGGTCTGAATGTGGATGGGTCTGAGGGTCCTTTAAGATTCTCTGCTGTTCTGTTTATTAGACAAGGAAATACAGTTAGATTTTTATTGCTCTGGAGAATCTCAAAGGCTCCCAGTCTCCAGCAGACCTGCCTCCAGGGAAACTGGCACATATTTACAAGCTCAAAGCACTCTGGAAGCAGAAGGCAGACCCAGTCCTTGATCCTGAAGTCGGAGCTGTAACCGCAGCCAAAAGCACTGACCCTGTTGTTCCTTCAGGTGGCAGTGTCTGAAAAATTGATGCGTTCACGTTGATTCTAAATCAAAACCAAAGGGGAACTTCTCAATCAGGGACATTCTCTCTGGAACAGCTTGGATTGCCCAGTGGGCTGCTATGACAAACATCATCCATTGTTAGGGCTGGGGGTTGGGATCGGGAGCTCAGATCAGGAACTTGCTTGCTGCACCATTAACGGGAGTCACAAAAACATGTCTCTGTTTAACCGGAGTTTAAAAACCTACAAAAGGGAGTTTAAAAACCCTACACATGCAACAAGGGATGGCCACAGGTAGACAGAGGTGGGAGAGCTGTAAGGAAACCAAGACAGTCCAAAGAGTCCTGTCTTTTTGTTCTGCTCTCGGGCACAATCCAAGCTGGGGAGCCCCAACCACGCCGAGGACAGACTTGGCACTGGCTGCAGACATGGGCCCGTGGTGTTCCCACTGATGGGAAACATTTCCAGTCACGGCTGCTGAGTACAAGGCTGCTCCCAATAAGCAGTCTGGTTTTGAAGTGCATCATTGTATGGTCAACAGTTTGTTCTGGAATCTGTTACTCCTAAAGATCCTTGCCGACATTCAGGAGAGGATAACCAGTTGGGAGTCTAACTTCAGCAGCGATTTTGGAAAACGTGGTCATCCGCAGAGTCTCATCAGAGAGATGAGCATCCCTTGTACAAGGCAAGGAGAGGGCATCCCCCAAAGCCCAGCTGCACAAACACTTCCAGCTATCCAACCCGACATATCAGCTCCTTGTTCCTGCTCCCAGCGCTCCTTGTTCCTGCTCCCAGGAGATCTCCTTACACTGCCAAGCACGGGGAACCGGCGAGGTTAAAATTCAACCTCCTCCACCCCTTTTGGTGGCACTGCCAGCTCCCAGTGTTTGTAGAAAGCAAATGCTGGAGGTTAACTTCGACTGACCTCTTCCTTCCACCCTCCCAAACAGTACAGACTCCATATATGAGCCATTAACAAACCCAACCAGCTTTCCCCAACTCATGAGATGGATTTTACTTCTGGAGACCCAACTGCAAGATAGCCCTTGCCCTCTCTGTGTTCAACACCAGCACAGACCAGCCCTCCTATTTGACCAAAGAGAATAAAAACTCTGGGAAAATTTGAAACCTTCTAGCAACAGCTCAAGAAAAGAAAAGTTGTAATTTGGTTTCTACTTTCATGAGAAGTGAGACTACTTTCTGAACTTCACAAGGAACTGCAACAAGCACTAGGGAAGAAAATGAAGTCCACGGTTTGCAAAGTATGTTGCAAGTATAAAATAATATATAACAGCATTTTATATACTGGTCTCGACCCTGGAGGGAGAAGAAGGGATGGCCTGTGTTCCTTTGCCTGTGTAAGTGCACCTGGAGTTATAACCCAAGCACCTCACACACTGTGCTTCACATAGACTTTTAGATGGGGTAAGACAGAGATTAATTTTTTACTTTAGTTACTTTGACTGCAAAAGCGCAGCTTACAATCAGAATTATCTTTGTCATGCACTGGCAGGAAGACAGACGGCATGATTTAATAGGTCCTTCCATCTTTAGCTTGTGGATTCTATAAAATCACACAAAAACACACAGTCGACTTACACAAAGTGCTCCCAGCTGCGATAGTAACGAAGGGTAAACTCACTGGAATATGAAAGTTTGACAAGATTTATGTTTGCATCTTTGTAAAGAGACTGTGGTGCACCAGGCATGGCTGATTATTCACTTGACAAGGCTGTCACAGCCTACTGAACCCACTCTGCGTTCCTGTAATAGTCAAGGTACAAGGAAAGAGCGGGTTTGTTTTTTGGAAGAGAGAGGAAAGGGTGGGGGGCAGGACTTTGGGCATTTGGGTGAGAGCGTGGACTAAATATTGCTTTATTTAAAACACTGCTGACCCTGGGGAAGCGGGTGGTGCTCAGCATTTCCTCCCCACCTGCCTCGCTCCCCTCTCACACCCAGTGTCAGCAGGAGCCACCTCTCCAGTTTCTCCTCCAGGTACCTGCGATTATTTCAGCAGCTCCCACCTCCTCCCCACATCCCAGCTCCCAGGGTACCTTCCCGAGGAAGAAACCAGGCTGCAATTTGGCTCCCAGCACCTCAGAAGCAGAGAAGCTTTGAATATCTGAGCTGTGCAAAGGTCTAAACCTGCAGGATCTGGCCAGGGCTCTGTCACACTAACCCACGGAGTGTCTCCAGACTGGGATAAGCCTTCCCTGCAGCTGGGATTTGCACAGCTTTACTGCCTCCTTCCTCACCATTTCACATACACAAGATGGATTTTACTCACACTCCACAACCATCTTGGCTACCAGACCTAACAAATGAACACCAAGGGCCAGTTGAACACGAGCACAGAGCCTGGTCTCGCCTGTGCAGTGACATTTCTCCAACCCGACAGAATGTGACACAGACTGGCAGCAAACACGGGCCCAGATTTCAGTGACAGCCATGGTTTGCACTGCTGGAAAGAGGCTGCACCCAAACTTTCCCTGCCACATGGCGGAAGACAAGGGGCCTGCTTTGCAGAGCAAGCAGAAGGGCTTGCAAACACCACAGAGAAGCTAAACAATAGATTAATTTGATTATCAAAGTCTCGCTTCAAGGACAAAGGTGGTTAATCAGAACCCAGAGCATTTCAACAGAGTACAGAGTCATCCCGGAGAGACCACAATTAACTCTTCGTTTTTCCTACGGCATGCAGGCCCGTGCTTTCCCTCCAGCTTTTCCAAGGCTATGGGTCAGCCCACTGGAGAGCTGAGCCAGGCATCGCTCCAGCTCGTGCTGCCATTTCAGAGCAGCCCCAAACCCCCGACGCTCCAGAGGCACCGCTGGGCTCACACAGGTCTTTGGGTCTCACAACACAACAAACAGCAGCAGGGGCAAACAGGAGCTTCTGCATGGGGGCTTTAATTATCTTCCATGATAAATAAGACTACTGACACGGTGTAGATCCAACAGAGTCAAGCTCCATTTAGTAGCGCGTGCAATTACAGGCACGTTCTCTGACACAAGATCCTGGCTGCTCCAAGAGCCTCCCATTTTACAAGCCTGAGTTGTGCTCCATCCTTCCATCTGCAGTTCCACTGCAGCCTCTCACACACACACACACACATCCACACACACCCCCCTCCCCATTTTCTCCTAGATAGGAAGGCAGTGGGACCGGGGATATGAAATTAGCATCGGATTTCTTTAGGAAAACATTTTAGCATTACCCAGGGAAGGCAGATGGGGGAGAAATAGGAACACGAGAGTAGAAAGGGAGCTAAATAAAGAGCAGTAGCGACTCCTGAGGGCAACGCGCAGGCTCGCCATGGTACTCACTCAGGCTGCCCAGCTGTCGAATGACATTTGCCAGGGTGATGTTGGTCACGCATTCCAGCTCGCTCCGAACGCTAGGCAACGTCTGACGGCACAGGTGCCTTGGCTCAATGTTCCTCGTTACTAACGGCATGGTGGACCTGCTTCAGGCACTGTTCTGAAAGATGAAAAACAACCCAAAAAAGAAACAGGAAAGGATTACTCAACCGCAAATTCCAGGCACACCAGAGCCATGGTGTTCGTTTTTCCTGCTCTCAAATGGCTTTATTTATAAGCCTTCTCTCCCCCCTGCTCCCCACCCTGAGAAAACTGGTTCATCAGAAATAAAGATCCTGCTGTTCTCTGACTTGCAGTGACAGCAGAGCCCCACCAGCTCAGGTACAGAGGCAGAGATGGAGAACTCCACTCCCTTGCTCCCTTCCTACCCATCTGTGATCTCCTTCCTCCCGTGCTCACACACAGCCTCTTGCGTGACTCTTACAAGCTCTTCTTCACAAACATTTCAAACTTGCAATCAATAGTTGCTTAAACCAAGGAGATGAAGATGGGAGATGCTGTTATTAAAAAAAAAAAGAACAAAACAGCTTCTCCCAGCACACCAAAGCACACGCGGTGCCTCCCTCCAGGAGCAGCAGACAGGGCTCTCCTGGAACAACAGGAAGCGCTTGCAGCTGACCAGGAAACTTTCTGGTGACTGTTCCTTATCCTGCAGGCTGCACCCCTCTTCCCTTGGGAAATCCCCCGGGGATGAGGTTTACACTGGACCATTGTTTTCCTGCTAGAGCAGTTGAAGGTTGAGGGAGCTCTAATCAGGATGCAGGACTGGAGCGCACTCAGAGAGGAGTCAAGATTGATTGTACAACAGGCAGGACAAACTTCCAGTTCTTTTAAAAAAATAATAAAATAAAAAAAACCTGAAGAAAACGAAGCATCCGGAAATCACACTTTGGACAGAAAACGCTTTTATGTGCAGGTCAGTGCCTTGAACTCACAAAAATCTCCTTTGCTAACAGGCCCACAGGTTGAAGCACCACAAAGCTCCCTCTTGGATCATCCAGCTCCAAGGGGAAACCTGGATGACCAGCTCACTCCAAGGAGCGTGAGACACACCTGAAATCTTTAGGACTAAGCGAAAGCAAATACATCCCGACTTCTTGATTAATTTAGAAGGGGAAAGAATCACTTTTCTAGGTCAGCTGAGGAACAACCCGAGAGAAGCAGGCAGCTCCCATGTGATAGGCATGCGGATCTGCTCGGGCTGGGTGTAAAAATAAAACAGGAAGCGAACAGCTTGGGGAACATGGCTTCCTGTCACCACCAGCAAAAACCCAAGAACCAGAAAAAATCAGCTGTTTGCTCTTGACTTTGAGCCACCCTTTGATAGTCTCTGTGGCAGCTGGCAGCTTATCTTTGAGGTCCAGGAGTCCTTCCTGGATGCTTTTCTATCAGGGTGTTAAGAGGAAGAAGTGGGCATTATCCCTCATAATTACCTCACAAGCCAGATTTTGAATTGCTAAATTTGACCCATTAAGGCAGAGGAGTTCAAGAGCCGCAGCACCCGGCGCTGGGATATCTCCCAGACAAGCAGATGCAGGTTGCTGCCATTTTGCAACATCTCTAAACGAGGGATTTCACAGAATCAGAGAATCACAGGATGGTTTGGGTTGGAAGGGACCTTAAAGATCATCCCGTTCCAACCCTCTGGGCAGGGACACCTTGCACTAGACCAGGCTGCACGGAAAGGGTTCCCAAACCAGACGCTGCATAGAACAGGGAGATCTGCATCCAAATAAACAAAAGCAAGACTCTCTGAGGATCAAGTCCATGTTGTTCTTCACCGTGTCCAAGCACTGCTGCAGCCATCAGGATATTTAAAGAACAGGGTGAACTAAGGAAGGGCTCTGACCTTCGCTTCCCAACACCCTGTGTTTTATCGATTCCAGCCCAAGCCCTACAATCTTTTGTCAGCTTTAGTGCTTCATGCCAGACAAACTTTCCCAGCTCCCCCCAGACTGCAGTCTGCACCAAGAAGCAGCTCTCATAAACAAGGCAGCATTTGCAGGCTGCCTGCATCCAGCTTTTCTCCCCTGTGCTTCCCCAGGGCTCGGCCAGGGAGCACACGCGGTGGGATCTGCAGAGCCGGAGTGGACAGCCTGGCTGGAAACCTTCCAAGGTGTAGGACAGACAGAAGGAAAACAGCAAGAGGGAAAATAAGCCTGGAAGTGGGGGGCGAGATGTGAGCACACTGTATAAAAAGAGACAAAAAACATCCCCCAAAGATGATGGGTATTGTGGTTGGATAGACACAGGTAGCAGCGATCTCTGCATGGACGGGGAAAACAGGGCAGAAAAACGAGTAATGCCCCAAATACCCACAAAAAAAAGCTCAAAATATGTTCCCTATATACAGTCACACCGAAAGTGCTTGCCTACAAAGCATGTTTTGAAACTAAAAGCAAGGAGTAATGGTGAAAATTGCTTTTCTTAAAGAAAAACAACGGCAGAGAACCCCTACAGCACAAATTTGCACTGGTGCAAGACAGCAAAGATAAGGGCTAAGAAAAACACTCCCTTTATAGCCCAGCTCATCCTGCCAGCCACCCCCACCCTCCGGGCACAGCCACACTCCACTGCAGAACGGAGAGTTTCGCACTCGTGATCACCATGACAGCCTCCGACAGCCTCCTCGGGCTTCCCAAGGCCACCGGGATGGCTCTGCTGCCCCTAAACCCAGCCAGGATCCAGCAAACTAAGGGATTAAATTAACCCTCTGGAGCACCAGAGATGAGCAAGGCAAGCAGGGCAGGATGGGCTGTGGATAACTACGCTGCTGCTCCAGCAGCTTCTGGGATAAGAGGCGTTTTGAAGCCAAAATTCCTCTCCTCCGAGCAGGACAAGGAGTGTCAAGGTTTTAGGAAGAAAATCCGGGACCCACATGAGCAACAAGAGCAGTCGATGCCCCTACAAGAACAATGTTAGACCTTGTTTTTTCCTGGAGTGTTTGGAGGGTAGGGATAGAGATAACAGCTAATGGGCTCCTGTAAAACCTTCATGCCTCCTGAGTAGGTGGGACAAAGATTAATAGCGTGGACTGGAAAATAAGTGGTGTATTTTGAAAGCAGGAGTCAGGTAGGGCAGAAAACCAGGTGTGGAGAAGCACAAGGTGTGAGAGCAGAGGGGGGAGGATGAAGAGGAAGCAAAACACTGGAGCCAGCGCAAGTCATGAGCTGGGGACAGGGAGGAGACACAGTAAATGAAAAGAAGGGACAGAGCTAAAAGAACTTTCCGGGAGGCTCCTGCTTTTATTCTTTAAGAGAGTCATTAAGGAGCCGATTGACAGCACAGTGCCAAGCACGGGCCATCCAGAACCGCTTCACTTTTTGTGCTCGGGGCATGACAGCATAGCAGAATTCCACCCCGGCCAGCCTGGTCATCAGGCATTAGTCACTGTCACACAACCACAGCACACCATATATTATAACTAAGTCCTACCATTCACATGTAACTTAAATGAATTGCAAGGCCGAAAATCCTTATCTTTGGGGCAAAGATAAGCGTTTTCATTTGCTTATGAATGCTGGAGATTAGATTTGTTTCAGGAGTTGAGTTTTGGGGTGTAGACATTGTTTTTAAGAAGCTGCAAGAACGGCATGGGCACAGAGGACCTGCCTTGATCTCTGCGTAACAGGAGAGGAGATCAAGTATGTTAAAAGGAAACTGCCTCCAGAAACAGAAAACTGTCTGCAACAGATTCCTAATGAATATGGAAAACAGAGAAAGTCACCAAATTGAAACACAGTGCAAGTCAAGAAGTTCAGTGATCCTGGCTGGCTGAGCAAGCCGTAAGGAAAATCCACAAACTCTGCTGCCTCAATGATGTTCAAAAGAATCCTCCCAACCTCTGCGCTTCACACCTTCTTAAAAGCAAGAAGGAAAGGCTTCTGTTACACTAACAAATGATTTTTCCTCTCCCACTTGAACCAAACCTTTCCTACCTGCTCCCAAGCATTTCCTCTGGAGCCTCCACGCCATGACTTGAACCACAGAAGGCTCCAAGCCTTGTTGTGAGGGCAGTGACTAAAACCCAAACCATCTGAAAAGCCAGGCTATGCCCTGCAGCGCCTCTCCCCACCTCCAGCTGGGCATTGCCAGGATTCCTCATAATTTCCCCTCTCCCAAAACGCTTACGCAGGCGTTGCCGAGCCCTGGCCTGCTCCAGACCTGAAAAAAAGTTTGCTGAGCATGACAAAAGCCCTGGAAGCTGAACTCGCCACTCCTACATTCCTACTGATCTTCCAGCCACAACTGGCACCTCAATTCCAGTGTCCTCCAGGTTTTTACTCCCCGTCACCCTTCCTAGTGCTTTCTCATTGGTGGTCTTGGACATCTCGTGTTCCTCCAGGAAAGCAGGATCCTAGATCCTCCTCGTAGAGCTTCCTCCCATGGCTGCTGATCTCACACCCGCTCCCTCCCCAGCAAACTCTCACCTTGAACGTCCCGCTCACTGGTTTTTAAGAGGATTCTGACTGTGGCAATTAGTCCTGTAAATGCTCTTGGGGCACTGGGCAACAAGCGTGGCCCAAAACACTCCCAAAAAGCAGGGGAAAAAAATGCAACTTGCAATTTTTGCCTTTCCGAATGCAGCGCTTTGAGCAAAGCCTGAGGTAAATCCAAGGTAAGTGTGGTGCTCCAAGATTTCTTATCAGCAAGTCATCGACCAGTCTCCCCGTGAGCTCTGCTGCAGCAGATCACACAGGAATCCCAGTTCTGGATTAGAATCAAGTACAATTGGTCTGTTTCAAACAAGAACTGCCAGTCTATAAACCCCTCGCACAAAGCTGCGCCTTATTGACTATTTTTAATAAATGGGGCTGGCACAGTAAAATTGGACAATTGTTAGGGACAATGAAGGAGACAGACTTTGATTACAAGTATTGAGAAGCAATACGGGGACATTTTAGGATTGAGTATTTGCTTTCCAAGGCGAGTTCTGTCAACTGAAAACAGCAACTCGGAGCAAATACTCCTTAACAAGCAGTTTAGAGCACAGCAGAAAACAGCACTGCACAGCAAGGGAGGAACCAGACCCGGGATTTTGGGGGTTTTTTTTGTAGATAGCACAGTCACCATGGTGGTGCAGAGAAGGCAGGCAGGACTCCAACAACGCACACAAAGAGCTGTAAATAACAGGTGAGTTGGAGGGAAAGATCTGGCAGGTTCTCCTCACTGGTATTTGACCAGTTAGCATAGCATTACTTGGAGTCACCTGGGTAATTCCCCGCTCAATGTGACACACAACCTCTTAGATCAGGGACCATCTGCAAATAAATCTGGACCCCAGCAGTGAGATCATCTGTCATAGTGTCTGGTGTAGCACAAAGCACCTAAGGAGGGCAGAGAGCTTTTTTTGGGGAAGGGGAGGGAATTCAGGCTTGATTTCCAAGTACGTCAGGGTGACCAACCACCCTTACAAAATGCTCTGCCTGGACACAAACAAGCAGCACAGTGAAGGAGACCAGGCCTTCAGCTAAGCCCCTTGGAGAGCTGCCTTTAGGAGTGCCCATCGGGGGATTAGGCACACCAGCAGGTTTGGGAATGAGGGAGAAAGGAGATAATCAGATCTGAAATTCCCATCAGTATGAAATAAGACTTAACTCAGTAGCTTGCCAACGCAGACCGACTGTTCTTTCTAATGTCTGTGACAACTCTGCTTCAAATTTCAAGCTTCTCTCAGCAGTAACTACTCCCCCATGTAGCTGTAATGGCCAGAAAGAGACTGGCTTTTATGTAACCCCAAAAGACTTGCAGAAAGGGAAGCAGCAGCCACACACACACACAGAGGGAGAACTGAGGGGGGAAAAAAAAAATCAGCAGAAGGCTCTGCTGAGTGCTCAGGGCTATATCCAAGCTCACAATGCAGCCACAGAGAAGTGGGATGCAGCAATCAGAAATGCTCCAGTTCCACGCTCAGAGAGACCCAGCAATCAGTGCTGCATCCGAGCAATAGGGAGCGAAATTATAGAGCAAACTGCCATGTGATGCCACAAACTACTCCATCCCGCCAGCTGTAACAAGTATTCATTCCCAAAAACGCGTCACAGGCTCATCTGTCATTACCAGCCCTGCCTGCCAGCAGCTGAGCCGGAGTCAGCAGTGAAGGGCAGCTGCAGGGCTGCTTCCTTTCACAGTGGGCTATTCTCCCAAAAAACCACGGGGGAGATGGATGGGTAAAACCCCCCGGGGCACCGGGGAAAACGCTGCCCACCATCTCTCACCAGCCGGTGGGATGGGAAGGGCACGCTGTGTTCTCACCCACCATCACACAAAAGCTCTCCTGAAGCAGGAGCCACCAAAAACCCGGGGGGCTTTCAGGAGAGCACCCCGAGCCGATCACAAAAACCCACCTCTGTGTATTAACAACCCACTTCAACCACCAAGCACTTTGCAGATACGATCTGCCGGCTTTACGAAAGAGGCTGTTTGGGCAACAGCGTGGGGCAAGAGCAGCGCTGCCCATTTCCACAGCGATGTTCCGACACCCAGTCAGCCCTGATCCCGCAGCAGAACGAGGCATTGTACAGCACACCCTGGAGTCCTTGAGACAGCAAACATCCAGCCCTGCTCTGTTCCCAGAGTAAAAACATCCTTTTTTTTTCCCCCTCCCCTCTCCAGTCTGCTGGCTCTGAAAAATGCAAAAGAGGCTCAGAAAGCCATTTTCTGCGTTTTTTTGTCTGGCTCATGCATTATCATCATCATTTACTGCCCTCAAGGGGATTGCACAGGTGTGACTGAAAATTTGGCTCTTCCTTTTAAACTTTTTGTTATCAGCTTTGCTGAAGATGATCTTGCTGGAATAAAATACCAGGCTGCTCTCCTGGAGAGGGACTCGCTCGGAGCTGTTGGCAGAAATCAAGCTGGGGGTGGAAGGATGGGGGTGTCACTAATGGGGAACATACAGATCCTCCTGGCTTCTGCTGAAGTGCTAATACAGCCAGCAGTTTGACCTAGACTTTTATTTTTTTTTAATCCCTAAAAAACACATCATTGCACTAATTAATGTTTCCATTCATTTAGCTGAAAAACAAGTTAAACAAAGAGGGTCACCTGGTGTTCCTATCAATATCTGACTAGGCTACAGGCAGAACAAATGCATTTACATAAAACTCTAGAAGAGATGTGACAAGAGAAAGGCAGTTTAGCTCAATTAAAGAGAGCTGTCACAGGGATTTGATTCTGAGAATACAGAACTATTGATTAAACAGGAATTAAAGCTCCAGAACAGAAAGGTTTCAAGGTCTTTGCCGTGAGGGTGTACATCAGCAGAGACACGCAGGGCTCCTTCAGCACCACAAGAGCTCCGGCTTTGTTGCTTCCTAGGAAACAGGAGCAGCAAAGGGAGCAGAATGCTCTCTGCTAAACCTGTGAATAACTTGAGCAAGGATACAAGGTCAGTGACAACACAGAGTGGCATCACGAGCATCAATCAACAGGTAGCTTGGATGCACTTGGGCATGGAAAAACTATGAGAGGTTCTAAAATATTTTAGGAGCACATAGTGAGACATCTGGGCAGTGAGCAGGTTCAGTCCTAGAAAGGTTTGAATTTGAAAGGACATTAAAACTCATCTTGTTCCATCCTCCTGCCATGGGCAAGGACACCCCCCACTGGCCCAGGCTGCTCCAAGCCCCGTCCAACCTGGCCTTGGACACTTCCAGACACAGGGTAGCCACAGCTTCTCTGCCCAACCTGTGCCAGGATCCCACCACTCTCACAGGGAACAATTTCTTCCCAAAATCTAACCCCAACCTACCCTTTCAGTTCGAAGCCATTCCCTGTGTCCTGTCCCTCCATGCCTTGTCCCAAGTCCCTCTCCAGCTCTCCTGGAGCCCCTTTAGGCACTGGAAGGGGCTCTCAGGTCTCCCTGGAGCCTTCTCTTCTCCAGGTGAACTCCCCCAGCATTCCCAGCCAGAGCAGAGGGGCTCCAGCCCTCAGAGCATCTCTGTGGCCTCCCCTGGACTCGCTCCCGGAGCTCCACGTCCTTCTGCTGTTGGACCCCAGAGCTGGAGGCAGCTCTGCAGGTGGGGTCTCACCTGAGCGGAGCAGAATTTTCCAAGTCTCAAAGTCTGTAACAGCCCTGAATTCACTTCAAAAGGTCTTGACTAGGACATAATTCAGGTGGGAAGGCAATCAGTGTCCTTCCCAACAGCTCCCTGTGGGGGTCCTACAGGAACGCACCCCTCTGGCTGTGGGAATGGCTGCACAGACCCACAGCCCAGCTCCTGACGGGCTCAATCCCGGGCTGAATTCCCACTAATGAGGAGAGTGGCTTTTCTTCCTCTCCTTCCCACCAGCCTCCTCAGCAACGAAAGGCCTGTCGCACTAGCAAAGCACAACTCACAATACATCAGCACATTCCCATTCCTGGGCAGCGCTCGGTAATTAATACGGAAAGAGGGGGAGTGGTTTTTTTTCCCCCTAAATGACTTATTCCTAAAGTTCGAGCATATTTTAACCTTCCTTTTCAGCAGATAAACTCTGTCTCATTTGCAGCTAAGCTCAACCTTCCCTTCTTTGCCACACACTAAACTATTTTGATTAATGAAAGAGTAGGAACAAACCAGTTCCAAGTGTTTTCTATAGAGCTCAACTGCTCTTTCAGTTTCAACTCACGCCTAGATAATTATATCACAGCTCTGAGTGCCCCCACCCTTCTGCTGCACTTGGGGAATACTGGAAAGATAAGTCTTTTCTTAATTATTAAATGTAAATAGCTCATTAAATATAATCCAATTACTTTAATTGTAAGAAAAAGGAAGTAATTACAATATGTACATGTATTCTTGCCTGAACAGTTTTAATATCTTAAATGAATCTTTGCAGCATTAATATTTTAAGTTAACCTTTGACATGAGGGGAGGGAAGAAAAAAAAAAGGCATTGACTCCTTGATATTTTCCAGAAGTGTTATATCTGCTGGGATTTCGGTCACAAAAAACCAAGAGAATAGCCTTGGGCATCTAAATTAAAATGGCTATGAACGGTTTATAAAGTCAAAATAACACAGGGGTTTGCTATTGTGGAGGCAATAAATATACACACATGATGCCACATGAAGAGCCTGCATATGCTTTTGGGATGCATCCGGGACCTCAGGAGTCAGGAGAGAGGCGCTACTGTGAACTTGAGAGAACAGACAGGACCCCACCCCACCAGCACCAAAAGTCACCACATATCCGGGGTTTTCCAGGCAGTTCTTCCCCACGTCTACAGGTTTTCCTGTCCAAGGATGGGAAGAGAAATGAGGCCTCGGGGAGAAGGGACCTGCTCCATGTCTGGGATTTCCCAGCTCCTTCATGGAGGTGCCCAGTGAGGTGATCCCACAGAAACACCGAATCCGAGGTCAGTGTGTGCACCCACCATCTGTGCAGCGCACGGGAACGGCACATGATCCCACGGGCTGCCATTTGGGATTTGCAGGCAGAGCTGCAGGAAGCTCTGAGTAGCTCTCCTCTGGTTTTGCTCAACAGCATGACAATCCTTGGACTCACTTTCTCCATCCCTGCAGCCAGCGGGACCGAACAACCTTCCAGCAGACTCCAGCAAGGCCCCGCTGTTTCGATCAGCCCCCCTGGTCTGACAGAGCAGGGTCAGGTTTCAGCTTGGCTGTGGTGACAGATGCCTGTGAAATCTCCTTGGGACAGGCAGAAAAATACTCATTTTAAGCTGTAGTTGTTTCCATTTTGCATGTTCTGAGCCCAGCAGTGATCTCACCTTATGTAATCTCCAGTGCAAACTCCAGGCTCTGAACCATCCAAAACTATTTCCAGAGTGTTTGAAACCATAAAATCCCAGAACGGTTTGGCTTGGAAGGGACCTTAAGGACAATCTCGTCCCACCCCCTGCCATGGGCAGGGACACCTCCCACCAGACCGGTTTTCTTCAAGTCCTGTCCAGCCTGGCCTTGGACACTTCCAGGGATGGGGCAGCCACAGCTTTTCTGGGCAACCTGTGCCAGGGCCTGCCCACCCTCACAAGGAACAATTCCTTCCCAGTATCCCATCTATCGCTGCACTCTGGCAGTGGGAAGCCACTCCCTGTGTTCTGTCCCCCCATGCCTTGTCCCAAGTCCCTCTCCAGCTCTCCTGGAGCCCCTTTAGGCACTGGAAGGGGCTCTCAGGTGTCCCTGGAGCCTTCTCTTCTCCAGGTGACACCTCCAGCTCTCCCAGCCTGGCTCCAGAGCAGAGGGGCTCCAGCCCTTGGAGCATCTCCGTGGCCTCCTCTGGACTTGCTCCAACAGCTCCACATCCTTCTGTTGGGGGCTCCAGAGCTGGATGAAGTACTCCAGGTACTGAAGTAGATGAGGAATCATCACTTTACCGAACTGATCTTTTTGGGACAAGAGAGATTAGACCGTATTAGGGATGCTATGGATGCAGGCCCTTCTATCCAAGCTTACCACAAGGTCTATAATAAGCTGCTTTATGGAAACCTCTCATGTGGAGCCAGCCCCTAGATGTAACCTCCTTGATACAATATTGAATTCTCAATAGCAACCAAAAGGCTATTTTGTCTAAGTTAATTACAGCCATTTTTAATTTAGCTTTCAGAAGGGAAGCGGCCAGTGATTTCATGCTGCCCTAGACAGAAGGTAAAGGTTTTCCACAAGCTGTGTTTATAGCTCTACGCCTTCCTCCAGCAAAGCACGGGCTCTGCAGCTGTTGGTATTGAAAGAACAGGATCTGGGTGTGTGCTCGGTTCTCTCTCGCCTGGTTGGGGTTTTTTTTGCAGCTGCAAGGCCAAACCCATGAGTGTGTGTGTGCTTTTTCTTACGGTGACAAAGGCAGGGTGCCTGAAAGGGAACTCGCTTCCGCTCTGGCAAGCACTCAACCAACTATTTGCTGGGCTAAGGGGTGGTCGGGGAACTTTCACCCATCCATTCAGCCAAGGCCGCTCTTCCCCCTCCCTCCCAATTAAATCCCATTTTTTGCACTCCATGCATGAACTGCAGCCACACCAATACATCAGATATTGTGGCTGATAGTCTCCTCTGAATGCCACTTAAAGCCCTCCAGTGCGGAGAGCTCTGAAAGCAAAGCATCGTTCATTCTTTGAGGGACAGAAAGAGACTTTCGCTATAGAGAGACTCGAAGCGAGGCTCTAAGTAGTAGGGAAAGGGCATCCAGAGAAAGAGGAAATGAGAAATTAAAACCACATTCAATCTTATTAGTGGTAATACAATAGGTCAACAAAAGTACTTTGCACAACTCCACAGCATGGGAACAATTTATGCAGAACTCGGAGCAGTGACACAAACGAGTCTGGCTTTCACCGAAACCAGCAAATTTTGTCGGTGCTATTTTAAACAGCCCAGCTGGGAGGGGAGAGGGCTGGAGGGACATATTACCTCCATGCCTTGCAGGAGAGCACACTTAGGAGAGAACATGAAGAATATTCCCCCCTCCTCCTTTTCCATCTGAAACATTTTCTCTCTCAGGGGATTTCCAGCATCTTATGAGCGCAGCCTCTTTGAAGTGCCACAAAGTGGCATTGCTCATCATTTCAGTAATCATAGTAAATAAGCTCCAGTATTTTGTTGATCCTTTTCCTTTTGCTTTACAAACAAAAGGTCAGAGTCATTAGCCCAGATTGATGAGTGGGGAGAAATGGAGGCTCGGAAGAGGCAGGTCATCGGAAATGAATGAACAAGACGAGTCACAGGAATTAAAGGACATCCACCCCCGGTCATCCAGCCTCCGGAGAATCCAGAGCCCTCTCTCCATCATGGCCAGGTATCAGATGCATCAAGAAAAGAGCATGGGAACAAGGCAAGTATTGTTCTCCCTGCTCTCCTACTCCATGCTGCAGCATCCCACTGCACCTTAAGACCACGTGGAAACAAACACTATCATTTAATTGTCTTTCATAGATTTCACTTCCATAACCTGGTCTCCTCCATTCCTGAACTCAACTAAACAATGCATCCGTGAGATCCTGGGGCAGCAAATCCCGTATTTATCACAGGCTAGGGAAAAGATGCTTCCTTTTATGCCCTGCACTTGACAATTAGGGGATTTTAACATCAAATTATGCGTGGCTTTGCTGCGTAAAGGAGTTGCTCAAATAAGTTTATCACCGATTGCATGAAACAAGCCCCTTCCACACAGAAGGTTATCAGGCTGCATCTTCCAGGCCAGGCTAGACTGGGCTTGGAGGAACCTGGTCCCGTGGAAGGTTTTTCTGACCAAGGCAGGGAGGTGGAATAGCTTTAAGGTCCCTTCCAACTCAAACCATTCTGGGATTCTATGATCAAACACCGGACAGGCTCTCAGTTTTTATGAAGCACTTTTAGCAGAAATCAAACTAATAAACTCACAGTTTAGGTCTGACTTACAGAAGCAGTAAGAAAAACTTCTTTTAGGGGACAGCTCTTTGTGCCAGTCCCATTCTGGGCTCTGCACAACTTCCAACAGGCAGGAAAACCCAAACCTCACAAACAGGTCACCAGTGATTTGGGAACAGCACACCTGAAGCAGTGACAGAGCTACAGCCTCCCAGGCACAACTTTCAGCCCTCAGGAACAAACTTCAACAGCTACTGCCTCACGGGCATCCCTGGCCTTCCTCACTCAGCATCACAGCATCCCTTAAACCACCACTTCTCCCAAAAAGAGACTGGGACACCGCTGTGGAAGAGGAGGTGACACAGAAGGCATTGAAGGAACAGAGCAGGTCACCACTGACCCATTTGTGAGAGACCCATGAGATTCCTGGTGCTTTAAATTCCTTCATCAAAGCCCCTGGCAGATGCATACTTGAGATATCTGAGCTCCACCACTTCTCCAGCAGCAACCTAACACCAGAAAGCTTTCCTGCAATGTCAGGAATTAGGGTAGGATCTAGAGGAGCTATTTCCCAGGCTCATTACTGCGGGGAAAGGCGAGCTTGGGATGGAGAATGTGATTAACACTTTGCACGGCCGCTGCTTGCTCAACAAAATAACGTGGAAGTGCACATTTCAGTGCCTTTGGGAAGGGCCCTCCCCTCCTACTGCCTCCCAGGCAGGGGAAAAAACATCCTGCAGACCTTCAGATGGAAAAAGAAATGTTATATAAATGAGAATCAGGCCTGAAGCTGATCACCTTCTAGCAAGCATATCCTTTGCTGTGAAGCCTGATCTGCTTCCCCTCCCCAAAAAAAGAACCAACATGTCTTTTTATTACACACAGTTGCAAAAATACAAAAGGAAGTAAATGTCACTGGGGTGGTTCTGTTCTGAGCAGTCATTTGCTTATTACCCAGAAGGCACTGCCACATGCCTTTTTTTAAATGCTGTGTTTATAAATACCTAAAGTATTTAAATAAATGTTAATCTGCGGTAACTAAGGCCCTGATCTCACAAATATTTATCCTTGCACAGTGAGAATAAACACTCAAATACACAAATTTCTTACTACAGATCCCATTTCAGTGAGAGTGTTGCTGCAAACAGTAACACACCAGAAGACAGGCTGGGAAAATAGTTGTGTTTTCCTTTCCTGGGTTTCCACACACGGTGGAATTGTCACTTTTAGTTTGTCTCCTGCTTTAGAAACTGTACAAAGGAGCAAGGGCAGCACCGAGCCATCAGACAGGGCCCGTTCTGGCTGCTGGAACCCTCAGAGGGAGCTTTTGGCAGTGTTTTTTGCCAGTGTCCCATTCTGCACTGGGACAGCAGGAACTTTATCCACAGCACATGCGAACACAATCCCCATTCAATCCCTTTCCTGGTTTGTGTCTGACTCATGAGCAACGTATTTTGCTCAGCTGAATGACCAAGGGCTCAGTATTATCATCAAACCCAGCAGAGGCAAACCCAAAACCTTGCATTTAGAGTTATTAAACATTTTGAATATAGAAAACCCACAGAGAGAAACTACCTAAAAGGATTAAAGCCAAGTCTTACACTTGTTGAAACCTTCCTTATTACAATCTGTCAAAGAAAACCTGACTTTGTGAAAAACATTAATCCTACCAACTTTCTTTGTTCTTCTATCACCTCAAAAACACAAAAAAATAAACCCAGGAGAGGGATTTGTTGCTGTGACTTTATGCATATGAGGCAATCACTGAAGTTTTAACCCCTCCACCCACACGCCACGATTATCTAACCTTGGTGAATGAAATCAACTTTTCCTAGACCAGCCCTGAAGAATGAGATATATTCAAAGCACGCTGAGAAACTGGGTTGGGACTGATCAGAAAGGTTGTATTCTCTGCCATGAATCACTGCCTGCAAATACCTTCTGAGCTGTAACTGAAAAAAAAAATACATAATTTCTGTGTGGTGTGTCACGTTATTCATAGAGAAACCAGTTTTACACTGGCATGAGCCGTCAGAAAGCTTTTATTGTTTTAAATTTTAAAAAAAATGGAATTTGGGGCATTTATTTCTTGAGCATGTTACCAGACAGATAAAAAAATATCACTTTTTGAAACCAGTGAAAATGTAACCAGTTTAGGGAAGAGCTGACATTGAGTTCACCCCAGGAAGTTTATCCTCTTACAAGCCACTCTTACAAAGTACAGCGAGGCTTCACCTTGTCTCAGGTGGGCTACACAGGGAGCTGCTAAACCCACTCCTCCAGGCTTTTAACCAGTGCTTTGGAAGGTAAATCCCAGAAAGTTTGATCCCCACCATGAGCAACCCACCCAGGGACAACACTGACAACTCCAGTTTAAGCCAAGATGAGCATTAGGCAGGTCCTGAAAGCTCAGGTCACGCTCCGTCACTCAAACTTCATGTTTTCAAGCACATTCCTTAAAAAAGAAACAAAAAATCCCCAAAGTGTACAGAACTTTTTGCCTGGGGGTTTCCCCCCCACTGCCTGGATAAAGCCCCTCCTTGGCTGTGGATGTGAGGGGGTTTCAAAGTCTCTCCATGGACACTCTGGCTGAGCTCTCTGTGGGGAGATGTTGGCCCTGGTTTGTTTTTAACTAAGTTTGGGATTAAACTCCGAGTCGGTTTCTATGGCAAAGCCCCACTCAAGGTCAACAAGGGACAAATCGGAAGGAAAAGTGTCGCAACGCAGGGTTTTGGATTCCTGCAGTGTTGAGCAGCAACTGATTCTGCAGATGTTGAAAATGGGGGGAAAACATAACTGCACAACCATTCCCCCTCCTCATGTGACTGAACACACAGGCTTCAATATTTCCCATAAAGCGGGACTTCCCTGATCTCACGGAAAGTGCCCCTGCCCACGACAGGGGGAGGAATGAGATGGGCTTTAAGGTCCTTTCTATCCCAAATCATTCCATGACTCTGTAACAGCAACATTTTGCATCAGTTTTACCTCAGGGAAGCACCCCCCCGCCTACCACCCCATCAACTGGCTTACAGCATCTTTTAATTTAAACTTCTCCATCTCACAATTCTTTGGGAAGGACACACCACTGTGAGGGTTACACCAATTATGATCCTGCCTGCAGCTGATGTACTTAATACAGGGGGAGTTTGATCATTATTAGTATAATTTCATGTCCACCAACATCTGCAGTGCTGAAAGATTTAAGACTTTCAGTGTTTCCTGGTGCTGAACTCCTGACATTAACACATCACACAGCCCCACCAGTGCTCTGACCTACACAGAGGTGCCCAATTCTGCTGTTGCTGCTACAGAAAGTAAAACAGCAATGAACAAATGTGAAACTCCGACAGGGAAATCAAAAATGCTACCACAGAAAGGTCCTAGAGGTCAAATAACAGCTAACAGGGAGAAGCCGCAATCCTTACCTTTCCCCAGATTATTTGTATCCCAAAGCAACCCCAACACAAACGCTGGTGAGTTACAACCCCAAGGACATTCCCTAATAACTTATTTCTTTTCTGGAAGAAACACGGGCTGCGGTCACCAAGAGGTCGGTGCACTTGACCAAACTATCCAACCATACCCCAAGCCTCTTTTCAGGAGAAAAAAACACCCCAAAAACTTCCAAGAGCATTCTCCAGCACCCACAGGGTGTCACCCCAAGCAGCGCTTGTGTGGATGGTTAATGGCCAGGGGGCTTGGACACATCCATAAAGCGTTCCCAGACAGACCGAGGGGCGCACCCAGCAGTGGGGCAGGAAGACAAGGCAGCAGGGAGAAGTTTCCTTCGCAGCAACACCCGTGAGCTCGACCACCAGCAGTGGCACCACCAAGGGCACGCAGGTCCCACCCCGGCAGACTTTGCACGCTGACACACACACACACAAGAGCGCCGATGTCAAACCCGGGCAGCAAACGCCAGCAAAGGCAGGGACCCCCCTCCGCCCCCCCAGCACTGCCCCGCTGCTCGCCCCGAGAGGGGGCCCTGCATTCCCCCAGGCCTTCCCGGCTCTCCCAGACCCCCGTGCCGGCCCCAGGAGCGCAGACAGCGGCCAGGCCTGGGGAGGGCCCCGCCGGCGGCCCTTCCCTCCCGCAGCACGGCGCTCTGCCCGCCGCCGGGGCAGGACCCCCAGCACCCCAGCCCTGCCTGCAGCCCGGCCCGGGCACACGCCCCGCACCGAGCCCCGGCCCCCGGGAGGGGCTGCGCGAGTGTCAGCGCGGGGATGGAGCCTCAGCCCGGCAGGGACCCCCAAAAACCCCCGCCCGGGCCCGCAGCTCGCCGGGCTCACTATGTGGCAGGAAACACCGCGCGCCTCAGCCCCATAGCTCACTATCTGGCAAGGGCCTAGCGGCCCACCCCGGCGCCTCTGCCTCTCTCCCGCGGGGAAGGGGAAGCCCCAAGGGCTCGGGGAGGAGCCGCTCGCCCCTCTGGCACTCACCCTGTCCGCGGCTGTGCCCTCCGGGCCCCTGGGCTCGCTACCACCAGGGCGGGCCGGCCCGCCCGTCCGCCATTCCACGGCTCCCCCTCCCTGCCCTGACGGGGCCTCGCCCCGCCTCCCCGGTGCCGCCGCGCCGCGGCGCCATTGGCTGGGCGCTCAGCGGCGCCGCCGCGCTATTGGCCCAACCGCCTGCCCATCAAAGCCGCCCTGCGCCACTTGAGTACGCAACTGGCGCAGCGCGGGAACCGCACCCAAGGCGGCCGCGCAAAGAGAGTAAACAGGGAGGGGTGTACCATGAGGGGAGGGAGACGGGGGGAGCCCTGGGCGGTTTGGGGACAATTTCCAGAGGAAGGGGAGAGATGATGGCACCACGATTAGTCATGACGTGTTAGAAATGCTTATTTGTGTCTGTCCGGGGATGTATATCCTCCCAGGTCTCTTTGGAGGAAAGGGGTATCTGTCTCTTCCGCACCCCCCTCAGAGACCTCTCCTTTGGTGGTGGCCCTCACCTCTATGGTCTCCCGCCCTGCGAGGAAAGTTCCACCTGGGGGAGCGGGNCAGTCCCCCAGTCACCTCCAGCCCTCTAATGATGGTGGGGGTCCCCAGCCCCGGGGGTCTCCAGCCCCCCCAACCACTTCTAATCCCCTATTGGGGGGGTGGGGGTCCCCAGTTCCCCCAGTGAAGTGGGGAGTCCCCAGCCCTCCATCTTCCTCCAGCCCTCTAATGAGAGTGGGGGGTCCCCAGCTCTGGGGGTTCCCACCCACCTTCCAGCCCCCTAATGAGGGTGGGGGGGTCCCCAGTCCCCCCAGTAAGGGTGGGGGGTCTCAAGTCCCCCAGTCACCTCCAGCCCCCTAATGAGGGTGGGAGTACCCCAGCCCCTCATACACCTCCAGCCCCTGGAGGAGGGTGGGGGTCTCCAGCCACCTCCAGCCCCCAAACCAGGATGGGAGGGTCCCCGGGGCTGGGGGCCATGGGGACAGCCCCCCACCCTGCTCTGTGGTCGTGCAGGGGCGATGGCTGCTGGAAGCACCTGGGTGACACTGATTTTGGCTCCTGCCAGGATTTCTCCCCATGGCCTGGTGGGGCGGGGAATGGGGTCAGAGATTAAAGGAGCCTGGAGTAAGGAAAAGGGCTGGTGGGGACACAGGGACACGGTGTGCCCTGCCCTGCATCCCGGTCTCACAGGGACAGCACAGCAGATGGGGGTCAAGCCAGGGCTCGGAAAAGCCCGAGCTGGGTGACCTCGGGCAGCACAGAATCAGAATCCGGGGATGGCTTGGCTTGGAAGGGATCTTAAAGCTCATCTTGTTCCACCTTCCACTAGCCCAGGTTGCTCCAAGCCCTGTCCAGCCTGGCCTTGAGCACTCCCAGGGATGGGACCAGTGTCCTGTGGCTCATCCCAGTCCTCAGCAGAGCTGGGGTGATGGTGATACCCCACCTCCAGAGACTGCAGGAGCAGAGGTTTGATCAGAAATCCCACCACATGGCATTCCACGTTTCTGCTGACACACCTGGACACCAAATCCTTCCTCCCTGCCTGATCATCCACATGGAGCATCGGGTTTCTACCCACAGAGAGGGAAGAGGGAGTGGGATGAAGGGCAGGGACATCTGTCTGTCCTGTGCTGTGTGCTCCTGCTTGAAACCAAAGCACAGGGAGTAAATCATCCACCAGGAAGCAAATAAATCCATGTCAGACCCTGATAGCAGAGCCAGCATCCTGTCCTGTCTGTGCCTCCTCTGCCCTGTGGCACAGCCTGGGAGTGTCTCTGCCACTGCTACCCTGCCTTGGGATGCTCCTGGGAGAGATGGACACACACCCGTGTTGAAACAGCCATTTCTTGCCCATTTTGCATCACTGCCTCCATGCACGGCCCCCTTGGTGAGATGCTCAGCACTTCCTGGTGCCCCTGCTCCTCCATCCTGCTGCATCCAGGCAGGATGAAATGGGACACGTGGGGTGCCTGGGATGCATGGGATAGCCAGGATGAAATGGTGCACGCAGGAAGGAGAGGGTGCCCAGGGTATCTGGGATTCACAGGACATATGGGATGCACGTGGTACCAGGGATGCACAGGACAAATGGGATATTCGAGGTACCCAGGATGCAGAAGGGCACATGGGATGGCTGGGGTACGTGGGTTACTGCCCCAGTCCCCCCATACTGCCCCAGCACCCCCCAGTTTTCCCCTGTGGGTGCAAACCAGGGGCAGAGGTGCTGCTGGAGACCGCTCAGCTCCATGTTTTCCAAGCTGCCAGCGAGCCGTTCCCTTGAAGAAGATCTGCCTCTATCTCAAGGTGTCACAGCCTCAAGGGACCCACCTAATCTGTATCTGCACTGCAACCTTTATCTCTCCTGCTCTGTTTATAGCTGCCGAATAAAACCTGCTAAACTGCAGGATCCAGCCCCACCTCCCCACCGCGGTGCCCCCCGACACTTTTTTCCCTGATGCTCCCGCCTGCCAGGTGCTTTCCTGCTTTTTGCTGGAGGTAAATGATTCTCCAGGGAATGGGGAAGGGCAGCCAGGCTGCTCCTGCCTCCCGCCTCCCTCCCAGGTGGGCTCCAGCCACATCCAAGCACCTGATGACCCCAGACAGACCCTGGCACAAATTGGTGCCTCATCCAACCCTGCTTCCTTCAGCCTGGATTCTGCCAAAAACGAGGTGGGATCCAGCAGGTTCAGCCTCGTCCTTTCTCTGTGTGATCTGGGGATGAAGAGGGGACATTCTCCACAGGAGGGAGGAGATGGCAGCTTGTTGGAGCCTTGGATGTGCCTTCCCTGGCCAACTGCCCCTATCCCAGCAGGCACAGCTGCATCCCTGCTCCCCTTGGGAAAGGAGCCAGGGCTGTCAGTACCAGAGCTGTGAGGATGCTTTGGAAACATGCACCCAGGCTTCTCTTGCATTCCTGGTTTTTCATGGACTTGGATGCATGGGATGCACAAGCTGTAGGGGGCACCCAGATGTGCCCCAGGGATGTGTGGGGCATGTGGGATGCACCAGGTATTCAAGGTGCCTGGGATGCAGGGTGCACAAGGATGCAATGGGGCACATGGGATGAACAGGGTTCCCAGGATGCAGAGGACAAATGGGATGCATGGGGTGCCTGGGGTAGCCAGGACACTTGGGGTGCCCGGGTTGTGTGGGATGTGTGGGGTACCTGGGATGCATAGGACACGTGGGATGAGCAGCATGCCTGGGATGCACAGGATACCCAGAATGGGATGGGGCACGTGGGATGAACAGGGTGGCCAGGTTACCTGGGATGCACCGGACACATGGGATACCTGGGATGGAGTGGGGCACAGAGGATGGACAGGGTGCCGGAGTTGCACAGGACACATGGCATCATGGGATAACTGGGATGGAATGGGGCACACAGGGTGGACAGGGTGTCTGTGGTGCCCATGATGCATGGGATACCGGGGATGGAATGGGGCACAGGGGAGGAATGGGGTGTCCACAGTGCCTGGGATGCACAGTATACCTGGAATACAATGGGGTACACAGGTAGGATGGTGTGCCCAGGGTGCCTGGGACACACGGACATGAGGAGTACCTGGGATGCATGGACACATGGAGTACCTGGGGTGCATGGGATGCCTGGAATGCTCAGGACACAGGATGCAACAGGACACAGGAGATGGATGGGGTACACGGGATGGATACCCAGGGTACCCGTGATGCGACAGGGCACACAGGACAGACAGGACACATGGATTGTCGGGGGTACATGGTGTGGCTGGGACTCCCAGAGTGTGTGGGATGCACAGAAGGTGCCTGGGGGGTTTGGGGGGTGCCCGGGGCACCCGCTGCCCGGCGGGTCCCCGCGCCAGCGTGGCGCGGGCAGTGGCTGTGCCGCTGACATTTACTAATCAGCTCTCACCCAGCGCACACCCTCTCCCTTCTCTTGCTGTCTTGTCTCCATGGAGACTCCGCAACCTTTGCTCACTCGTTAATGGTATCTCAGCAAACGAAACTCCAACGCCACCCAGCCTTCCCCTCCCGGCCCCGGGAGAAATCCTCGCCTCTCACCTCCATCCCCATCCCCTCCTGCCGCTGGGGATAAAAGGGACGAGTCCTTGTTAGCGAAGGACCCAGCCACGGGGGCAAGTTCTGACGGTGGCGCGGGGAGGAGGGAGAGCCACCATCATCCTCCTCGGCGCCAAAAAAACAAGGCCGGGGGATTTTATTGCTGTGGCAGCAAGGACAGGCTCCATCCATGCGGGATTCCGGCCAGCAGCCCTTTTCCTGGCTGATTTATTGAGCCACGAGGCTTGGCACGTGGTTGTGCCTGGGGTTGTGTGTTCCCCCATCCCAAATCCACCCCCTCCAGCATCTGCAGAAGCCACCCAAAAATCATCCAGAGGGAGCGGTGGGTGCCGGGAACACGCTCCGTCCCCGGTGTCCTGCTCTCGCTGATTCTGTTTTCAAATTAACATGGGAAAGATGCCCATTACCTGCTTCCAGATAATGACTATGATTAGGCAGAGCTCTGCTGCCAGCCGAGATCTGAAGGATTTCTGTGCTCTCCAGCAGCGCTTTGCCGGTGCAAAAACAAGAGCAATAAAGTGTAAATAAAAGACTAAAGGAAATCGCGGGTCCATCAGCGGATGGGGTATGTGGAAGGGGCTCTAATGACAGGCTCTCTGCAGTGGGGTGGTGGCTTCAGCCTCGCTCCAGGCAAGGGAAAATGGGAGAGGGGCTGCCCCAGTGCCTGCACCCCACGTTTGAACCTGCCTCGGCCTCTGCTTGCTGGGAACTGGGGGATTTGGGAAGGAAAATTCACGACGTGCCTGTGTAAGGCTGGTCCTGGGGAGCCGTGGCCCTGCAGATGGAGGTGGGGGGCTTAAAGAAGGGCAAAAAACCAGCTGGATCTACTGAGATGACTGCAGTAGCTCCCGGAGCAACCAGGGTCATGCCACACCTCTGCCCCGTGCTGTGATAGCCTGGATGCGTGGAGCAGGGCAGGGGTGGCCTGTCTGTGCCAGGTGTTCCAGGGCATCTCCATCCCCAGCCCACCAGAGCCCCCTGGGCAGGGGATGCTCAGGATGGGTGGCACAGGACCCACGGTGCCCTGGTAGGCACAAGAATGGATAGGATGGGGCTCATGACCCCACTGCGAGGGAGGAGCTCCAAAATTTGATGTTCATGTGGGTCAGCTGGACCCTCCTCATCCTTCTGCCCCCCTGCCAGCCCTTACTGGGGCTGATTTCATGGACGGCACTTGTGTCCTCACATGCCAGCACACCCTGTGACACCCCAGACCAGCCTCCATCCCCTGCATCCATATGGATGCCCCACGACATGCCACTCCATGGCACATCACCCCACGGCATGTCACGCCATGGAGCCACTCCCTTCCCCACCTCTCCCCCAGAGTCTGAGCCAGGCAGGGCTGAGCTTCTACCCATCCTCTGGGAACGCTGGGATGTCACTGGGGGCACTCGTCTTCACCCCAGTGCTGAGGGAGGCACAAAGCCCCTGCCTATGCTGCCAAACTGAGCTCTAGCCCTTGCCAAACCACCCAAGATTTTGCCAAACCTTCCAAGATCCCCCCACTATGGCTGGAGGAGGTGGAAAATTGTGACCATGAGCTCTCCCTCGCCAAGAGCCTTCAAGGTGGCTCTCACTATCCCTGGAGCAAAGCGTCCCTCCTGCCTCAGCCACGGGGACATCTCCCAGGACAGGGTGACGCCGTGCCCAGATGATCCCCACAATCCTGGGGGAGGCTGGAAAAGGAGCTGCCATTCCCTCTGCCAACGGCCCTGGGAAGTAACTGGCACATCCAAAATCTGGTGCCACATGTGGCTCGCAGGCGAGGCAGCTCCTCGGGGACCCCATGGCCCCGTGTCACCCTGCTGGGGTCCCGCTCCCAGAGGGACAGACACAGGGGAACATCCCCCTGGGCCCCCATCCCATCTGGGCGGAGGCAGGAAGCTAATCTGTGCTCCGATTAGGCAGAGTTCCCAGCAATGGAGGTTTCTTCTTTTTTTTCTCCCCCCCTCAGTGATAACAAATAATAATATAATCCCCTTAATCCCTCCCCGAGGAGCCGGCGCGCACTCCCGGCCGGGAAGCACCGCGCTTCTGCCACCGCCGATAACTCGCACCCGGGGCCCCCGGAAAAACAAACGCTTCGGATCACATGTTGCCCCCCAAAATTCCATGTGCTGCCCCGTGGCTTCCCCTCCCGGCATCCCCAGACTCCCATATCCAGCCCTGCTGCCAGTTTGGGGGGATCCAGCATGGCTCCAGGCTCCTTCCCGCTGGGCAAGGCCACCGTGACCCCGCAGAGCCCCCAGCCCCAGCCACGGGGGTCCAACATCCCCCTCCCCAGGGGGTCCCATCCAGGCTCTGCTCTCTCAGCTCCTGCTCCCTTTGCAGCAGGAATACGTTGAAGCCCCTGGAAGCTGAGCCTCCCAGGTGTCCCCCCTGCGGCTCCTGGTCTTCAGAGGAGATGCCCTGGGTGTTCTCCCTGCACCATTCTGGTCCTGGGTGACCCCCTGCACCCTCCTGGTCCTAAGGGGAGATGCCATGGGTGTCCCTTCTGCACCCTTCTGATCCTAAGGGGAGATGCCTTCTGTGCCCCCACCCCAGGGGTGGTTCTGCCTCTCCCCAGGATGCCCCAGCAGAGCCCCAGTGCTTTGTTTTGGGGGTGTAATGCACGAAGCATCACTTCCCACCCCAGCAAGGCCTCAGGAGTGCTGGCACTGCCCCTGCACCCCCCACCCATCACTGGGGTGCCGAGAAGGAACCCAGGCATCCAGCTGCCAAATCCCCTCCCTTTCCCAGGGATCCCAGCCTGCCTTTTCCCCTCGGTGCTGAGCCCCCCTTCCATCACCATCCAGCAAATATTAATAACAACCCTGCAGCCGCCTGTGCTTTTATTCCCTGGCTTTGCTGGCCCCGGCTCTGCTGAGCTCAGCTCCTCTGGCTCCAAAACGCCTTTTAAAATTACCGGAGAGTGGAGACCCCTGTGAACACACTGCCCTCAGCTGCCCCCTCCTCCCTGGCACCCAGCACAGGGCCAGCAGCACCCATGTGCCACGCGGGGAGCTGGGTGCCATCCGCCCCCCTTATTTAAGAGGCGCCAGGCTGGGCTTGATTAAAACCAAGTGAAAGCCAGAGCCAGGGCAGAGAGGGGGATTAGATCGCTCCGGGGAATGTTAATGGACTCCAGAGCTTTCTGCCCGGCTGGCGGCTGGGATGGATCCAGCCCTGGATGGGCAGGGGGGTGCAATGAGTGCGTCAGGGCTCAGCTGGACCCTGGAGCACATGGTGGAGCGGAAGGAGGATGGGGGGGACACACACATGGGGGCGGTGGAAATATCTTCCAAGGGCCTGGCTGTTCCTCTGGGAAAAGCAGGGGTGGTCTGGTGCTCCAGCTGGGCTCCAACCGCCCCCGCTGCCGGCGCTGAGGCCGATCCTGTGGTGGGGACATGGCACAGCACGGGCTGCCCATGGAGAGGTGGCCCCCGGGGGACACTGCCATTGCCCTGTGCCGCCACCCTGGCTGCCCTGGGGTGGGGGACAAGGACACTCTGTGTCTGCACCAGCCATGGGGGGCTTCACAGGGGCTAAAGGGGATGTTTGCTGGTGGGAAGAGCCAGTGTGGCATCAGAGTTCATGGTATTGGGGTGTTGGTGGCTCCTGATACCAAGATGTTCTCCATCCTCTCAGTCCCAGAGTGGAGGACAAGGACAATCTGGGGTGACATCAGCCATGGGGAACTACAATGGGGTTAAAGAGGCTGTTTGTTGTGGTGCTGCTGGTGGGAAGGGCTGGTGTGGCAGCAGGGAAGGGCTGTTGTTGAAGTGTCAGCGCCCCTAAGAAGCTCCCCAACCTGGCAGAGTGGGGGACAAGGACAGCTGGGGTGACACCAGCCATGGAGGGCTCCAAAGGGGCTGAAGGGGCTGGTTGTTGGGGTGCTGCTGGTGGGAAGGGCTGGTGCTGGGGTGCTGGTGCTGGTGCTGGGGTGCTGGTGCCCCCACCACGGAGGTGCTCCCCACCCTGGCTGCCAGATGCGCTGGATTGCAGGTCTGACGTGGGAAATCGCCTCCCTCCCTCGTTAGCTTGTGATTAGCATGTCAAGTGGTTGAAGTTGGTGGGTATAAAGGATGCGAGCGAAGAATAATGGCTTCAATTTTCTTCACGGCACAGCCATTAATTTGAAGGAGAAGGGGGTGTCCAAACCTCCCGGCAGCTCCCGGTGGCTCCGCTGGTCCCGGCACTGCGGGGAGAGGGCGGGTCCCGCTGCTGCCCTGGCTGGGGTGGGCGACACGACCCTGTCCCCACTCCGGGTGCCGGGGACCAGGGTGAGCTTGGCACCGGCACGGGCATCCCGTGTGCTTCCCGTGCCGGGGTGATGGTGCGCATGGATGTGCAACATGTGTGTGCTTCCAATCGCGCCATCCTCCGCCCCGGCACATCGTCCCGGGAGCAGGGAATTCCCCTGGCTCCATCCCCAGGTGACGGGGAGGAGCAAAGGGCAGGAGGGCAAATTCCTGCCGTGTTTCCAAGGGGATGGAAGAGAGTGGAAATGGCGGCAGAGCTGTCTTTGCCAGGTGCATGCCGGGTCCTGGCACAGCACTCCGAGCATCCTCACGTCCCTGTTGCCCGCGGATCGAGCGGTCAGTGCTCCGGCTCGGTGGTGGTCCAGCTCTGGACCCCTCTGACGTGGGAGCATCCTTCATCCCACGGTCCTGCAGCATCCCTGGGCCCTGAGATCCTGGTCCTGAGAGGCCAGAACCCTCCTCCCAGCAGAGCTGCTTAATTAAAATCATCATTTCCATCCCGAGGTACTGCCAGGCACCAGGACCTGGCTCATTCCGCATCCCCTGGCACTGCCTGGCTGTGCTGGGCTTGCCCTGGGTGCCCTCACAAGCAGCTCCCAGAAACCTTCAATAAATCCACGCCAAACAAATAAAGGAACAGCAAAACAACCATTTCTCCCCTGAATTTTGAGGTCTTTTCTCCTTTCCCCGCCCCAATCCCAGGCAGTGCTGGGCTGTGCTGATCAACCCCCAGCAATCAGCCCCATCACGAGGTTTTTCAGGCTTTGGAGCTGCTCACGCTGCTTGAGAGATATAATTGAGGCTTGAAAAAAATGATAAAAATAATAAAATAAGTAAAATCCAGCTGTGGTCCGAGCAGCCGGCTGTGCCCAGAGAGGCTCCAGCCGTGCCAGGTGATGCTTCCTGGTGGGATTTACCTCCTGGGGTTGTAGGGGGGGAGGATTTCATCCTCTTTTGGTGCTGCTTGTTGTGACCTGAAATGAAAGAGAGAAAAAAAAAAATGGGGAAGGAAAGAGTAAATTTGATGCTTGTGGGAAGCATCGTGTAAGGGGCAAGGTGGGAATGAATGTTCATGGACCACCAAAAGACCCCCAGGAGGGGCTGTGTGGGAGCCCAATTGGGGCTTTCAGCACCTGTGGGATCGAGCACCAGAGCAGGAATGGTCGGACCCCCCACCCTGCTCATGTGCCTGTTTCCCCACGGAGCAATGTCACAGCCAGGGGACTTTTGATGCCCACCAGGGTGGGAGCACACCCTGGGGGTGCCCCCCTGAGAGCTCCCCTTTCTCCTCAGCCCTGTCACTCTGCCTGAGGATGGTGGGAAGGGGGGCTCCAACCCCCATCCCACCCTCACCCTGAGCCCCCCAGTGCTGTGTCCCCCCTAGGGTGGGGGGCACCCATCAGCCAAGCTGGGCATGACCAGCGCCAGCACCAGCCATGGGGATGGTCCTGCAGTGGCTCACCTGGATGGGGCCACTGGGTGCCCAGCAGGGACCAGTCTATGGGGAGCAGGTGGAGCTTGCTGGGTGAAGTTTGGAATGTAGTATTAGGGGTGCAAGTGACCCCTCCAAAACCACGTAGCATCTCCAGGGGGCTCGCAGGGAGTATGGCTGGTCCCCAGGCACCCATGGAACCTCAAGGTGGAGAGGCATCACCCAGCCCTGCTCCATCACCCCCCCCAGCTCACCCTGAGGGTCCTGTGGGGTTCCTGGCGAGGGGCACAGAGGACCAAAGCCCCCCTAGTTTGATCCCTGAGGGGATGTGGCTGCACCAAGAGACACATCTCATCCCCCTGCGCACACATAGCCCTGCTGCAACACGCCCAGCCAGATTTGGGGCGAGGGGGGGTCCGTGATCCACCAGCGCTTGGAACCTCCCAAACCTCCACCCTTGGAGCGTGGGGTGGAAATAAAGCCCCCCCAAACGCCCACCCACCTTCACCTGAGACACAGGGATGGGCAGGTGCCCCCCTCCCTCTCAGCACCCCCGAGGTGGGGGGGGGGGT
>VWZF01006837.1:1687647-1933077 GCA_013396755.1 Sclerurus mexicanus | reverse complement strand
AAGGGAAGGGAAGGGAAGGGGAGCACCCCCCCCCCAGCCAAGGGGGCTGCCCTCTCTCCCCAGAGCCAGTGAGAGACCTCAAAAATAGCAAATCTAAACACTCTTTCGGTTGCTTTTTTTATTGTGGGAAAGGGTCTGCTCCTGGAAAGTGGGGAAAAAAGGTTTTTTTGTCTTCAAAATCATGAAGATGTTTCAGGAAAAAGGGAAAAAAAGAAAAGAGGGGTAATGTTTCAGTTTGGGTACACTTACATAATACCCCCTTTGGAGCTGTAGTTTGGTTAACCTCTGTGAGTTGAGCTCCCGGCTACAGAAACCTCTCCTCAGGCTCGCTGGCCATGAAACAACCACCACCCTGGTGCTTTGTGGAAGATTTAAGCAGGGAACTTAATCTCTGGAGAAAAAAGGAACAGAACACACCCAAGTAATCATTACATTGAGATGTTTTTGTAATTTTTCATTGTAAATTTTGCAGAAAGACTTTTCATTTCCAATTAACTCTGTGCAATTAGCGTTCTCGTCCTCTGATTGATCCCTAAGCCACTACAACTGTGTTTTCCCTGTTGATTGGAGGGATGTGAAATACATGATTAAGGTCAATTGGGTTGTGTCAGTTTCTAATGAGAAGAGCCTTCCATCCTGTGCTTGCACATTGTTCCTCAAGTGTCCAGGTTGTCGTGCAGGAGCTGGCTCCTGCAGAGCCTCTGTTAATGGTTCTGGTGAACCCAGTGATGTGCAATGTGTGTGCATGTCTACAAAACACCTACATATGATCTTGTGAGAGGCAGCAGCCGGCTGGTGAATCTTGTTCTCGTTCTGTGAGATGTCCCAGGGCACACTAGTGAGTGCCCCAGTAGACCTGGGTTGTGTTTGCAGTCATGCCACCAGTTTCTTTTGGTGGCCCTGGGTAAATCACCTCTCTGCTGCAATGGGGTAAAAACCAACTTCCTTTGTTAAGTGAGATCTAATGAGGAAAATATATTATGAGGGCTAGGAAATTATGATAATAATTGCTGTAGGAGTTTAGGTTGGGCCTCTCTTTGGGGAGCTTTAGGGATAGGTCAGTTGGGAAATGAATACCAAATTTTAACACAATGTGGTTTATATATACAGGCCTGTGAGTGTTCAAGCTACTAATGAGTGGTGCATCTTTTCAGCCCCTTTTCCCTGCCCTGCCTGTCAGTTATCTGGATCCTCTCATAGCGCAGCACACAGTGATAATCTCTTTCAGATGCTTCCACTATCTGTCTATATCTTGGCCAGATCACGAGTGAAAAGGGGATCATCAAAATCAGAATTAAACAACAGAGCAGCCATCCAGCACGAAGTGATGGGAGTGTGTGGGTGAGAGAAGCTGAGTTTCTGCTGTTGCTGTTCTGGTTTGTTTTTAAACACAGAGGGCATGTCACTGTTTCTCAGCTGTCATTTGCTAAGTCAAAGCGATATGTGGCTCCAGAAAACTTGTGACGTAAACAGAATAGAAGGGAAATATTTTGTCAATTGCTGAAACGGGCCATATGTTGCAATCAGATGTGCAGGAATTAGAAAAACAAGAACAAGGAAACTTTGTGTATAGCATCAAAGGCAGCTTTGGCTCACACTTGGAAGAGCACAAGCGTGGCCCATTGTTTGTTGATTTTCTCCCTGTTTGCGTGCTTGAAGCCCTTGAGGTCATGGGCACATTAAGGGTGTGTTGATACTGGAAGGCAAAACCCACATCTCATGGGTGCAATGAGCCTGTTAGGCAGCTGAGATGTTAGAAATAAGTTTATAGGGACATCCTAAGAACCTGGAGCTGCGACAAGGATACATCTGAAAAAAAAAAAATAACAAAGGGTAGTTTCAATGGATTGTACAGAACCAGAGCTGATATTCAGAGCCATATGGCTGCTATAGATTGTTAAGCTCTCTCCCCTGGGCATGGCGTATCTACACACAGCCATCCAGGGCTGTGTTTGCAGATGCTGAGCAGAATCCTTATCACTTTTTTGTTCTGTATCACTTGTTGTTATTCTTTGAAGGTTTGACCCACTGTAACCAAATTTCTACTGGAAGTTATTTTTGGCTGGATTCTCAGTGCTAGTAAGGGTTGATTTTGTGCTGTAGCCACACTGTTTCTTTAGTGATCTTTAGCAGTTTTTTTCTCCCGCACTTGGTTATATCTCTTCATGAAAGATGTAGGAGTTAGTGGCCTTATTCTCCCATCATTTTGATGGAAATGGGCCTAGGGAGTTAGAAGTTAGTGGAGAGCTACTGTGACAGGTAGATCCAAAGGACGCACAGTTAGATAGGGCAGGGGAAATTGGGCTATAAAGAGCATTGAATGAGGAGTTCAGGTTGCCTGGGAAAAAAAAAAACTTGCACCAAAAAATGTCCTGTATGATTTGTTAAAAGCTGGCAAAGTGATGCCAAAATATGATCAAGGTCTTATGCTGGGACGTGTCTGACAGTGTTGACTGTTGACTGGGGGCTGATGCAACATCTGTGGAAGTGCATTAGGTATTAAAATCCAACATGCACTTTATCTCTCTTTCTACCTCATAATCCATATGTACCATTTCAAATATTCCCATTTTTCAAAAATGATGTGTTACAAAATGCTTCTTCTTTGTCCCCTTCCAGAGCTTGGATTTCTCTCCCTCACCCTGTGTGCTACTAACCCATAAAGGACGAGATAAGCTGCCCATCTTTGTGTCCTTCCCAGTGTCAAACATGCTCCAAGAGTTGTTTAGTCCTGAACTATCTTTTTTTCACACCAGGAACAAAGCAACCTGCCCTTGATTTTTTGCTGAATGATTGGGATCTTGACACAGACAACTTCTCTTTTCCATGGCAACTCTGACACAGTATTGGCTCTCGAGTCTGTGCTCACGATTTGAGGCAAACATAGCAGCTCTCCTGTGTCTTCTCTGAAGACTGGACTTTGTCTTCTGTGATTGTGGACACTTTCCAGAGTTCTCTATCCGTCTGAGGATCTCAAATTGATATCCATGACTGAAAGCACTGACCATCTGTATTTCCTGAAGCTACAGCAAAGGAAACAATGGTTAAGGTGGGGAAAAGGAATGAAAGGGCACTCATTGCTTTCAATAATTTTTAAGGAATCATCAGTTTTATTTAAGACTAACAATAGAGATTTGTATCTAATAAAAGTGGAATTAGTACAGAGCTAGATAATTAATATAATCGTGTATAATTTCAGTATAATTGGCATGTTGTAATTAGAAACATCATTAGTATAATTAGAACATGTATAAAATTAGCAGAAAGGTATTTTAAGGGTAGGATTTGTTGTACTGTTAGTTAATCTGATGTGGTCCATAAAGCTGTTGTCATTCTGCATTTCAGGTAGCTTCTGATGGGTAGTTCGTGCACTTGCATGGCAGAGGAAGTGATACAGCTGCAGTTCTCTGCTGGGAGGTCTTTGCTGGTGGCGAGTGTGTTATTGGGCTAATAATTTTCATGGAAGGATACTCAAGCATATAAATTAGTCCTGTGTGGATTAGCAAGATTTTCCTGCCTGCACCCAGCAGACAGCACATGTTATGGCCATGGTATACTTCTCCGGATGAAAACTGTCCTGGATCCTGCAGACTTTGGTGGGACTGTGTCAGTTTTCATCAGCCAAAGTGTAGTGACCTTTTGCATTGCATCTGGACATTTGTTATTGGAGAGGTTAAGCTGCATGAAGGCTCTTTAATTACAGACCTGCAATGGTTTCTGCGTGCTTTCCCTGGAATTCATTGTATGTTCAGGAAGGTGTGTAAATCAAACAACCAGCACATCAGGCAGTAGGTGGGGGCTGAGCAGGAGGAGTTATTGGATGCCCTCATAAAACTTTAAAAGGCTTGAATGTCAAGTTTAAACTCTTGGGGCCTTAAAACTTGAGTCTCAAGGCACTTCTACCTGCTGTTTCATCACATAAGCTTTTCACTGTTCATGAGCTGCAAACCCAAGATGATTATGACTTCTATTTCCCTGCAGTGTATTTAATTTCCCTTTACTGTTGTCATCATACCCATGTCTGAACCACCTTTCATCTCCTCCTACCACTCATCATCCTTTCAGTCGGAGCCAGTGATGCATAGGCTTTCTAAATAGAGTGTTCCTTGTAGGCTCTTATATCAAAATCTGTTTAACCTCTGGTGCTTTCAAGCCTAAGGCAAAATCACTGCATATTAGCTGTTCTAATGCGTAACTGCACTCAACAGGAGAGTTAGCAAATCTGCAGAGTGATAGGGTGGTGCAGAGGGATCAGCTTGCTGCCAGCTGCGTCCGGCTGCTCCCCTCCGCGCTCCTGCTGCAGCCATGGGTGCCCCACGCCAACCCCACGCAGCAGCCAGATGCTTCTCGCACCACTCTGGTGCACCCGTCCTTATAGGAAGGACTGGAGATGGTCCTAAACTCGCCTGGCAGAGTCAGAAAGGCACTGGGCTCTTCCTGCCTGTCACCACAGACAGATTTTCCCAACATTTCCTTTCAATGGTTTTGTCGAGGGGAAACAGCAAGTGTGTCATCCTCTGCTGTCTCTTTGCATCCTGTCTCCATGTTCTTTATCTCTGTGTGAGCTGTCTACCCTCGGGATGATATGAGACACTTGGGCCCCTTCTCTGCCTGTAGTATTTAAGAGCAGACACTCTACATGCCTCATCAAAAATACTTTACATGATACCCTAAGTGGCGTGGAGATTTACAATCAGATAAAAATAGTGGCATCCACAGCAGGACAATTAAACTGACAGCTCAGTGGCTCAAATTTGAATTTGGTTTTAGTTGAAGTTTAGGACACGTGCAGTTGAATGTCCCCTTTGATAAGGGCTGGCTGGAGCAAAGCAACAGCGAGTAACAGTTCCTAATCCCTCTGCCAGAAACCAGCCCAGGAATGCTGGGTTGTGTTGTCATTTCTGTTTGGCGGCTGGAGTTTCCTCATATTGGTTCCTTCATCACCCCACAAACCAAATCCTCTAGTAGCAGCTGTAGCAAAGATGATAGAAAGTGCGCCTGGGGATGGGAGCCTGAATTGAACTCTTGGCTCCCTGGTTAGCCCATACGTTTTTGGGGTCAAAGCAACAACAATAGTGACAGCAGAAGAACCTGCAGATAATGGTTCAGTGTAGTAAGTTCCCCATAAAACATTCACTTAAGGCAAGACACTTCAGTTAACACTTAAATCCAGGGAGAATCTTATCACTTGCTGATCATCCTGCAAGAGAGAGAAAAATTCTGCACTACACAGTGCTCATTTCCTAGGGTGAACAAGCTTCTTGGCTCAGTTTGAGGCTTCTTGCCTATTTCCATCCCAGATATTTATTCTATCAGTCCAGTTTTATAACAAGCTAGGAATAATTCACTTGGTTTTCTTTCTTGCAGAGTATAAAAATGCTTTGCTAATGAGAAATGGGCAGATGAATCTAAGGAAATAACTCCACTTTCCCTGAATATTTCCTCATGCCTGGGACCAAACCCAAAGCCAAGCTGATCTTACTACTAGGATGGATTCGTGCTTCTCCAGTGTTGTTTTTGATTGCTTCTCACATCCCATCCCAGCCTTGGAGTTTGGGTTTGGATAGAAGCGGCAGTGCTGAAAGGTTATGAAATGGTTGTTTCCATCATGTCTCTGGCCCAGTCAGCCACAGAAATAGTCTGAAGTTTTGGTGGAGCCTCGAAAATTAATTTTCAGCCACGAACTTTGGAGAAATCTATGGATGGCCTGAGAGGGGCTGTGTTCTGGGGCTTTAAAAGCTTTCTAGCAACGTTATTGCTTTGGACATGCAGACTGTAAATGGGAGGTAAAGGAGATACATCTTCAGGTGGTTTTATCTCAGCACCACTGCTAAGGTGCAAGGACTAAAAAGTTGAATAAAGACTCCCCTTTTATCTCATCTTTGTGATGAGAAAACAGTGGGTGCTTTGGTTTAGCTAAACCTCATCAGTTGTTATGACTTGGTTTTGCAAACCTCAAACCAGGGACGTTGGGGTCTGGCTTCCATTATATTCTAACCAGAAAGTTCGTGCAGAAGGGCTTTTCTGCTCAAAACTCTCCTGAATTTCTCCTAAATTCAGTTTAATCACTGCAAAACCTAAACTCTCAGCTCTTTAGGGTCTGTCACTGTTGCTAATGTGTTACAATTCACTGTGTAGGATTTGATAGATGAATGAACTCTGAGAAGGTATTTATCATACATGCACACAAACAGAAATGTGTATATATACATACATACATACACACACACACACACACACACACACTCATATATATATTGCAGTATTACAAGGTTCTTTTTCATGTGACCACAGTGGTTTCTACTTAGCCACAGAAATCTCATGCATATACTAGCCAGCTCCTATTTTCATTTGTGTTGGGGTGAAATCAAGATCTACTTGGCATCCTTTAAATGAAGGCAGACAGCGTGCCAACACTGTGCCACCAAGGGAGAGAGCTCTGTGCTGGATTTTGTCTCCTCTGTCTTCATAGTGCTTGGTGAGCTGCACCCGAAGTGGACCAGAAAGAGCAAAATGAACATGGTGATTATGTGCTGGATGTACTGGATGGGAACAATATTGAGAAATTTAAGATCAACCCTTATAAATACACTTAGAGTGTATGCATAGAACTAAATTAATAGCAGGCATAACTCTTTTAAAAGTCACTTGACTTTAATTGACATATCATTATAATTGGCAATTATCTTAATTGATATACATGGCATAAATATTGTGCTCTGGAAAGCTTCCAGTCCTTTATTAGAGTATTAAGCCACAACACATGCAGATTACATGGAAATACCACTGAAGCATTTGTTAAAAGAAATTCCTTTCTTGTGTCTCTTTCTTGTATTTTTATATACATGCGTATGTCTGTAAATATGCAGAAAAAAGTCATGAGGACATACTTGAGTATTGTCAATATAGTCTTTTAAACAATTTCAAGTGATTCCAGTAAGGGGTTTCTACAAGTTTCACACTCTGCTTTTGTGGAAATCGGCTTTCAAGTCAGTCAGGCTAGAGATTAGATCCAAAGATTTAAAACCCCTATAGATCAAAAGCAGATGCTCTTAGAAGACATTTCAGCCAAGACAAGCCGTCTGGGGACATTGTTACAGAGGGAGAAGACAATTTATCATTAAAACATGAAAGCCTCTGTTCAATAATAACCAGATGTATCAGGAAAAAAAAGAAAAGGAAAAGAAAAGGAGAGAGAAAGAAAAGAAATAGGGGTGTCAAGGTCTTGATTCATTTGTCTCCCACTAGAAATCATCTTTATCCCTTACTTAGGAAACGAGAGCAGATTCTTTGATGCCAAGACATAATATAAGAAAAATTGAAACACTTCACGTTGTAAATCCTTGGCAATTGTCAAGGAAATTTTAATTATATAAAAATCTCTGATGCCTTAGGTAAAGATAAGGAGCAATCAAGTTAAAGAGCAGTTTCCGTGACTTAAAAGACAAAGAGGGGGAAGATCTCACAGGAGTATTTCAGCCCCTTCTGTCTCTGTTTGTACCAGTTTTCACTTTTTCCCGTCTTCACTCTGACCTAATTCAACTTGGCGACAGTGCTTGGCTCTATCCTAAAACCTCCCCTCCAAACATTTGCAAGCTTCGTTTGAGCCTTCCCCATACAGCAGAGGGATTGCTGTGGGCCACAGGCGTGTAGGGACACCAGGGCGCAGTGGGATGGGATGAGTTGCCTCCTCATACACAGGATGCCAGTGGGAGAGACAGGAAGTGAAGTTTTCAAGATCTATTTTTCCCATCTCATACTCTAACCACTAGAGAGCATCCCTTCCCAGTGAAATGTATAGCTCTGGAACACAGGAAATGCATCTGCTGCCAGCATATGGGGAGTAGGAAGTCCTCCTCACTATTCTTCTTTTACAGGCCATGCTATAAGAGAGTGGGTGTAATTAACAACAGTCATTATAATATATTTAAAATCATTTCCAGGTCTGTGGTTAGACATTTAGGGCTAAAATTCCCCAGGGAACGAGTACATTTAAGGACTTGGGGTGAGTGATGTGAGGTGAGGACATGAATTCTTTGCCATTGCCACCAAGTGGGTTACAGAGCAATCTGCCCGAGCTCTCCAGTTGTCCCACAAAAGGAGACACAAACATCATTGCTGTTCTCATAGGAATGTGGGTGGGAAATGCACACAACATGAGAGATGGGAGGGAACATGCTGAAAAATGTTTTCATTGATGTTGCTGGAAATTGTTCATTCTTTGACATAGAAGCTTTTGGGAGAAGTATGTTGGTTTTGATAAAGTTCTGGGAAAACTACACTGGTTCAGGATAAAATTTTTCATGAGTCAAAAGGAGAGACCTGTTTATCCTGCACAAATTTAGAGTGAAAAAAAAAATCTCTTTGCAGGGCTTGGTAATGGTTCAAAAAACTTGTAGGGCTCTTTTGATACCTCCTTTGAGCCAGGCAGATTTGAGCTAGGGTCTCTGATTTGCTGGGTATTCTGAAGCATGGGCTCCCTTATCTGTGGAAAAAACATTTGTCCTGGCCCTGAGAAACCTTCTGAATAAAGCTGTTGTCAAAACCAATAAAGAGAGAGATTGCCAGATTCAGTAAAATGTGAACGTCATGTTGCCTGTCGTACTGAGTATCTCACATGTGAGGCTGTGTCATCATTTGCTTTCTGTCTAAGCTTCTGCCTGTGGTGTCTTCAGTAGGGGATTTGGTAGAAAGAACCAGCTGATCAAATAGGCAACGGTGATGGCTGGCCCCTCAAGAGGACAGGGAAGACGATTTAGAGAGTGTGTCCAAGATCTGTGATCAGAAACCCTAAAGACATAGGACATGGATGTTTGTGTATTTCTGTGTCTCTTTGAGCACGGAGCACAAGTCAGGCCACTGTCACAGAGATCTCTTGTCTGGAGGTGGCGTCTGGGTTCTAGTCAAGCCCTGCTACAAGGGTGCAAAACCAGAAGGTTTTGTCCGGGGGAAAACATTTTCCAAGGAAAGTATAAGGAAACTGGAGCAAGGTCTGGAAATCATATCAGCATGCCTGCCCTTTTGGAGCTGGAAGGCTTTAGCAAACGAAATCCATTCCTTTTTCTTTGAATAAGAAAAGTAAGATGTTCCCATCTTTTAATCCAACAAGAACAGTTATGGTGGAAAGTACTGAGCTTTCTGGAAAACTCAACTTGGGTGAGCTGGAGAACTGTCACCTTGGAAAAAGAGAGATTAATTATATTTCTCCTCTGTGTGCCAAGCACCATTCATTTCAAACAGATCTGTTTACTGTGCTGAGCTGATGTCAAGGATCAAGAAACCATGAGATGGATGCTGGCATTTGGCTGTTCTCTTGGTGTCTCTGAAGCCACATGTGGCAGTTTGGAGACCTGTGCAGACCTACAAACCCACTGGGGATGAAAGCCCTGTAGTGGCACATTTGCAAGTTGGCTGAAGGTGTATGGTCTAGTATGGCAGTTTCTGCTATTTTGAGTGAGCTTCATCTCCTTTTCTTCATTTGGGAAGAAATCTTTTTGCATCTGCCTTGGAAAGTAAATGTTTATAAGCAGGGGGGACTGAAGTAGAGAAATCAGGTCTGGGGCCAGACTAACAGCATTGCTGTCATCAAGGAGCTCAGTACTGTCGTTTTTGTTCTGAGTCACAGCTGAAGATCTGACTTAATTCGATCCAGACTGCACCTGCACATGGATTTGGAAACCCCAAAGTTTGGGAGTTCACATCTGAGGTTGTCACCATAGGTTTAAAGGCAGGAAAAATTGAAGAAAATGGGCTATTCAGCAATTGGGGGAAGACAGGATCAAGGAAAATACAACTTACAAGGGGAGCGACAGGTAGAAACATTTCCCCTTCCTTGCCCAATGTTGTTTCAGTTGTACTTGTATGTTCCATGTGTACAACCTTGCCTGTGATCCTTGCTCCCTGGTGCTTGGGGTGTGGAAGGTGGAGATCAACCAGCACGTGGGTGCTGATGGCCACCACACTTGACACTGTGGCTGCTGTCACTGTGCCTGAACAGGAGCTCGTTTGGGTCACAAAAAGTGGTTCATGTGGCCACAGACACCATTTACACAGCGTGGGAGATCACACACGTAAAAGTGTAGTGCAGAAGTGCACAAGCACAGACTCACACAGCCCTCGGGCCTTTTCTGTTAACAATCAGACCCATAAAGCACATAAAAATAAACCTACTTTTACAGCTCTACACTGCTGTTCAACCAAGCATTTCAAGAAGCAAACAAAAGCACCCACTGCTCTGGAAATACGAGACTTCATTCTTATCCAGGAGCACAAGTTGTACTCAGCAGGGAGTTGTGAAACCCTGTTTAAGTTCAGATTTGTATTCCGTTTTGCATACCTTTGATTCACCCTTCTGTAGGAGGTGCTTTTAATTTTTAGCCTTTGATAGCTCTATACTTTTGTGGACAAACCATTTCCCCACAGTTTTTCCTGAGAGTTATGAGAACATGAGGCAGAAATAAGTGAGGTTTTTACCGAGTGTATGTAGATACAAGAGGAAAGTATGTCTAAGTGCAGAGTACCTCATTGCCAAGTGTTTCATGGCTGCCTATGTGGTGAGTTAAAGAAGGCATTAGAAGATGCTCTCTGTCCTCAGCCACTCTGGGGCAGGGCTGTGTTTCGGGTCCCTGCTGATGGACTGTGCTGCAGAGCAGCTGAACCTCCCCACATCTGAATCATCCTGATCACTTGGACAAGGACTGGATTTCTTGTCAGGCATCAAAACAGTTCCTGACTACAGAGGTTCTATTTGCATCAAGGGCAGCCTGGTAGTGTGAATTTCAGGACTCAAAGTGGTGACTTTTGGACAGGCATTTGCTGTGAGAGAGGCATCCTCTGAGAAAAAAACCCCAACCAAACAAAAAAATTATGCTTTGTCTTCAAAACAATGTCTTATAGCACCAGAACAAAAGAGTCCTCATTTTGCTTGGAGATCCAAACCCAAAACAAAAGAGCACTAATAATAAGTGATTGTAAATGCAGAATTGTTTGTTCTCCATCTAATTTTTCTTTTCCTGCAGTTCTTTCAAATAATATTACAAATCCTTTTGCATTTGTCAAGCTAAGTGAGCCACTCATTTTTCCCAACCCTTGCTTGCCTGCTAGGGCTTTAAATATTGCAACACTTGACATAAAGCAAAGATGTTTGCTGATAAGCGTGCGTAATGGTTCAAAACCGTTCCAGCGAGCAAATCTGGTTTCTCAAAGGTAAACGGTACAAAAAGCTGGCCTTCGATTAAATATTCCAATCATTACATGCTAATGATGCATGAAGCTGTGATTTATCAGCCAAAACAATGTGCTGGAAAATGAACATAATTCATTAAGCCTGAACCAAACTACGCTTGAGCTTTCCACTCACAATAATTCTTGGCTGAGAGCAATTGGTGTCATGCAGCAGAGGCCTGTTTGTAGGACACTTCTCATTTTTTATGCTGCTGTGCTCTCGAGACATGAGCTCTGCCACCTGAGCTGTGCTTTGTGGAAAGCAACCACCTGAGCATCCATGCAGCATCACCAGTCAGAACTGCTTGTATGGGAACTGAGGGCCATGGGGGATTATTTTTCTTGCATACCTGTTTTTAAGCACCAGACTGCAATTTCAAGGATATGATTGACCTCAGTGAGCTCTTCTAATAATGAGCAAAGGTGACAAAGCGTTGTTTAAACTCATACTGAGTTCAGGCAGAGCGCTAAGAATTACTGCTCAGTGTTGGCATGGCTTGGCATCCCACTCCTCGCTGCTGGTTCCCATCTCAGCGCTGGGAAGCTGCAGGAGGATGGACTGGTAGCTGATCCCCTCTCCTTGGCCTCCTGCCTCCACCCTGTGGGAACAGTGCTGGGCGCCAGTGAGATGTAATTAGTCGTCACGCTGCAACTTGTTTATTTTTAGGCTTGCCGGTGTGAGCTGGGGACACGGGCTGATCTGAAGTGTTTCATGCTTTTTGCTACCTCCATCTGAAGGGTGTTTGACAGTGCTGGAGCACTGGGCTGGAGATGGTATGCCTGCTGCTAGCAACGCGTGTTGTCTGTTTTGATAACATCCTGGGGCTGGTTATCATGTAATAACAAGGAGTTTGGGCTGTTTATTAAAAAAAGATGCCTGTTTTGTTACTGTGTCTTTGCTATAAAAGCACTTGGGGGAAGGAGAGGAGAAGACGCCAAATTGATTGTTGGTGTAGCTACAGAGGGGGTTCATCTTTATGGAGATATTTGTTCCATTAGATTCAACTCTTAATGTAAATCAGAGTCAGGAAGCAGTTTACTCTGTTCCCCATAGTCTCAAAACCTCAAAACCACCATGATTAAGTTCCTTCTCACCCACTTTGCACATCCAGCTGAACACCGAAGATGTAAACCAAAAGAATTTCCTGTCCTTCACATCACTTTCTTTCACACACATGCTAGAGAAATAACAACATTATTTACCAAGTTTAACCAAAACCAAATCATCAAGCCCATGAAGCTTTAGAAGGAGACAGGGGGAGAGGGAGGAAGCTATTTTTGGCCAGAGAGGTGTACACAGGCATGTGGAATTTGTGCCCCGGTTGATTACATGGTCACGGGGCTTGTGCAGCAGCAGTGCCAGGACTGACCGGCTGCACCGCTGCCCAGAGCAGCTGCCCCAGGGAAGCCAGGAGTCCAGATATGGGAAAGGGGCAAGGATGCCAAGCACTGATTGTCTAGGACGGTGTATTCCATGGTAACATGGAGCTGTGGGATTGCCATACTTTGTGCCCATGTCGCTGCAGTCTGGGTTGTCCAAACTGCGCTGGGCACATTCCAGTGACTGTGTGTGCTCTGTCCCACGCTCTGGGTCCCAGCCAGGACTAAGCCAACAAATGTGGCCTTGGGATGTCACATCTGTTGCAGCTTTTCTGCTCTGGAGACTCTGGAGCTGGCCTAGAGGGGCCCCTTTGTGGAAGCTTGGTGTTTTGTGTCGGGGATGATGGATAGCTCTACTTGTAGAAGTAGGTTACACCTGTGGTTAGCTGGCAGCGAGCACACAGCCCTTCTGGGAAGCTAACGTGCCACTGCTGCATTAGTGGTGTGATTGACTAATTTGCTTCTCCTTTGATCTAGCAGAAAGCACTTGACACTTTTGGAAGAGGAAAGAAGGGAAAATCCCTCTCGCCTCAGTTGCATTGTGTAAGCAGAGTGCTGTGGGCTGTGCTGCTGGTGCGGGGAAAGGGGGTTAAAGAACAGGACTGAGTCCGACCTCTCGGGCAGGGATCAGCCCTTGGCCTCGGCAGCTGAGGGAGAAGGTGGGGTGATAATCCAGAGAGTGGGAGGGATGAGCTCTTGGTTGCAGTTTGGTTCTGGGAAATGGAAGGATTTTGGGGGCACTGTAGGCATGCCAGTAAATCATCGGGTGACTGAAGAGTTCATGGCAGATTTGAGAAGCACAGGTGAGGAGTGAGTTTTCCTCGCTGAAACCTAAAGTTGTGATGGATGTCCTGGTAGCTCTGTTTTGTGGACACCGGTGTCATTTCTCTTTCTGTGTTCCCTCTGCTACTGTTCCTCTTGGAGTTCAAATTAGATGCCAGGATAAGTGCTGTGGCCATATGATATGGCTGCTGCTTTTAGGGACAAGACCTTTATAAATGGACAGAGTGCTAAAGGCATTGAGTCAGGGAAAGGAATGAGTGCAAGGAAAATCGTGATTAAACATGTAGAAGATTTCCCAAGGTCTGCCACAGACTTTCCATGTGACCTTTGGAAATTCCTGCATTGTCTTGGCCCACCTTTGTACAGTGGACCACATATAATCCTCTTGATACATTTCACACTTTTGCAAAAGAATAAAACAATTCCGAAAGTCCATGTTCCTGCGTTGCTACCCCTCAGACACATTTTGATTTATTGGAGGACACAAATTTTAACCTTGTGCTTCTTTCTCAGTATTCCTTCTTTACTTTTTTCATTGTAGTTTACATTCCCTGTTGCTAAAACTAACAAAATGTTCATGTTAATAGAAAGTCTTCTCCCTGCTGGGCCCCAAATTAAACATTCCTGGGAAGGCAGGAGGCAGTTGCTTTATTCTGCATTGCGAATTAGCATGTTTGCATAACTTAATGGTCAGTGCATCAGACAGAAATTCCAGAAGAGATCAATCTTCAGCGCTGTGTTTGACTTCATGGTCCGAGCATCCTCTGTATGGCATTGCTGCATAGGCTGCTGAAACGGCCTTCTGGTGTGTGGGGCTATCCATCATGGACTTTGTATCTGGTTTCTGTGAGGAAACCACAGAGATTGAAAATGTGTCAAAGAGCCTCCTGGAAGGCAGATTTACCACTTCTCAAAGCAGGGAGCAAGCAGTAGCACATCCCATTGAGTATACCAGCTCCAGCTTATGAAGAAGAGTACTGAATTCTTCCGCCTTCAGCAGACACACCTTGAAAAACCGTCTTTACCTCCAGCTGTAGCTCTCTTAGTACTGTGAAATCCCATTTGAGGGATCTGGGGAAACTCCACTCCGGTGCCGCCACATGTGTTGTCTCAGCTGCAGTGTATGAGCTGCTTTGGAGGAGGAAACCACCCATGAGCACATTATTTCCTGTCCTGTGCTCTGCAGAATTTTCTTCTTTAAGAAAACAACTCAGGATTCTTCCCAAATGTACATTTTTTGTGTGTGCTCAGAGTGTTTCCCTTGCCAAGTTGAGGCCTGAACCAGGCTCAGTAAGATAAAGGGAAAAAACTCCCCTAGACCTCCACGAGGGTGAAGGTCTGAAGGATGGTGTGGATTTGAAAGGACGGGAGGGCAGGTTACCATGCTTGTAGAGATTACATTGAGTATCATGGACCATCACCTAAAAAGGAGTCTAACCATTTCTGAGATCTGGGGTGGTGCTACCAAGCTCACAAGGTGCTGACTGAAATAATGGCTGGGTACCTCACTGTTACCATTTGTGTTAACAAATTCCTGAGGCAATCACAGGCTGGGAAACTAATGGCTTAGATGCCATACAAGGTAAAACACCAAAAATAAGCCCTGCCTAGGGAGTGCACAGTCTCTGAGCGAGGTTTGCCCACTCTTATTGCCCTCGACCACTGTCTTATCCCTTGTGGTGGTTCACTGAACTTAGTGTGCAGTTAGGAACACCTCATGGTTTACACTTGCAGGGAAAATTTGGGTTAGTGATTAAAATATGAACACTCTTGGGATCCTAAGCAGGTATTCCCACTGATGGAGCTCACTCTTCATGTTACCATCTAGATTCCCACAAAAATCAGGACACAGTTTCTCGTAACGTTTTGTGGCAATCTGGGAATGCAAGAGGATGGATTCTGAAAAGCTGATAGAAAAGCTATTGAGTTCTCTCTTTCCTTCCTAGCAGAGTTTCTTCAAAATTTTGGTTTTCAAAAATTCCTAGAACTGATTAAACAAACTTTTTTTTTTTTTTGCTTCAGAAATATTTACCCTGGTTTCTTAGAATGGATAACACCTGTTTTTAAAAAATGCAACAACATGCAGGATGTTAATATTTTAAGCATTTTTGCTAGTTTTGCTTCTTAGGAAATTGGCAGCCTTTATATTTATCTTATCACCCATGTGGTATTCCTCAGGTCAAGTCTAGAAACGCTATTTCTATTCTAACTCATTAAGTTTCGTTCTACTGCCACTTCAGTACTTCCTTCCAGCTGGTACCCTCTTGCTTTTAGCATGTTGTGTTCAGTCACCCCTCACAGACAGCCAAGTTAAAATACGAGGCATTTATCACTCTCTGGTAGTATTTTCATACTGCTTTTTGCATTTGAGGGTCTTTCCTTTTGAAGACACAATGGTGGGCTTCCCAGACAGGCAGTAAACATTCTTCTTTTATTGTTCAAATCCACTTAAAATCGTTGTAATATGCCTGAAGATTTTTTTTTACGTACATCAAAAAAGAATTGAAAAATATGTGGAAATCTACAGAATAGGCAGTGGTTGTGCAAGACTTGTCTTGTCCATAATCTAGTATTGGAGTTGACAGTCTAAGTCAAGAAAATCCTCAAATATCTGGAATGTGTCTTTAAAAACCAGATACCTCATTTTCTGAAATTTACCGCAGGACTGAATTTTTTCTTAGTATATTATCATATTTTTTCACTTTATGTATTTAGGAAATATGAATCCAATATATGTTATCAATACATAAGAACTCTCCAAGTTCTCCTTTCTAAGAAATTCCCTCTTTTGCTAAAAATGGTTTTGCTTGGAAGGATAACCATTAACTCCTCTCTGCCATATTGCAAATTATGAAGTGGTTTTGGATGTCTGCCTTTTAAATGAGTGTATTTGATGTAATAAATGCCCAGACATAACTGTTGTCTTAGGCTGGTCAAATTATTCATTAGTCTTCGACTGGTCAAATTATTCATTACAAAAAATACTGTTTTGTAGCTACATTAATTTTCCTCCTAACTGTCAGTGGAGAATTTATGGGAGTGCAGGCTGTGCCACAGGTTAATTTATGAACTACTAGGACATGCTTTTCATTATTTATTAATTTGCGATTAGTTACTTGAATGTCTGATGTTGACTGGTTTTTTTGATGGACAACAGAAGTGTGATGAATAGAAGAATAATGACTTGTAAGTTCAGATTTGTAGTGCAGCAGCATCCATCACAGATGAGTGATTTGTAGATGAGAAGGGCAGTCCTCACCCCAAAGGTCTTCCAGCAGAGCATTCCCCAAGATGATGAATTTATGCAGAAAAGAATCAGGGAAGTGGACTTTGCCACAGTAGTGCTCTTATTGCCCCAGCAGCCAAACCTCTCTCCAGTTTTACTTTAGGTGAAGGAGAGTTTAAGACAGAGCCACCAAAGGCAAAGAGGTGAAGGAGAGAACAGGACTTTAAGAGAGTGACTTTGTTTGAAGATGTAGCCAGGGGTGTGGAAGGTATGGCAAGACAGCTGGAAATGTAAATTTACCCTTTGATACCAAATGAGACATTATCAGTAGAAAAAGGTTGTCCTTGAAGAGATCTGGAGGTAAAGAAGAGTAGTTTTTGTTCAGTAGCCACTGACACAAATATGGCAAAATAGAGGCATGGGCAAGATCATCAAAATAATGGGTTTGTAACTGTAATTATCTGGAGGAATATGAGCCAACAATAGCTGTTTATCCCAAGCTCAGAAAAAAAGGGCATCATCAGGACTCAGGCAGGAGGTGTAGAGAGACAGGGTTTTAAGTGTCTGAATGGACACCAAGACCGTGTCATATGGATGCTTTGCTGGAAAAACATGGAAGATTTTGACCTAAGTTGGATATGAAGACCTGCAGAGAGGCCCAGCAGAGGAGAACACCCACACAGGCTGTGGGATGTGCAGGAGAATTCCTCTCACTTAGAGGGCCAGTGAAGTCTCCCTGAAGGGTGGTGTGGTGGAACTGGTGTCTGCAGGTTGAATAACATCAGTTACCCGTGTCTTAAAGATTAAGGGAGAGTGCAGGCTGTTGGTCAGGAATTTGGTGAGGGTGGTGGGTGGTAAGGGGTCAATTTCATTTGAAATGCCAGAAGACTAAATCTGGTGATGTCCCTTGGGCAGTGCTCAGTTTGAGGCACACATAATGCACAAGTGTGTGAAGTTAAATGTTGTGCAGGTTTTCTGTCTTTGCACCTTTCTTTCATCTTGTATGTAAGGATGTGTGATCAGGATAGACACAGACCTTGCAATAATTTCTGTAATGGAAATATAGATATTTATCCTAGGAAACACAACTTTATTAGGAAGCAACAGTTGGATTCTTTAGTTGGGAGACATACATCCAAAGTAGCGCAGACAGCAAAATATTCTCAGTATCCGCTGGTTGGCCAGAAATGCAGGAGAAGGCTCAAGCCATTCAACAGTATCTGTCATGAAACTGCTATTTATTCATCTTTATTATATAAAGTTCCATGTGTTTTTGCTATTCTATGAATATTCTGGTCTGGCAAAGTTCTTACGGATCCCTAAAAAGGTGACTGTTTTTAGAATTATGTGTTGTTTCTGGTTTCTTTTTCTTTTCTTTTCTTTTCTTTTTTAAATTTTATTTTATTTTTCAATGGCTGGAAATCAATTGATCTTTCTGTAACTGGCAGGCTGGAGTAAAGCATACTTAGAAAAAGCTATATCCCATGGAATTTTTGGCTTGCTTTCTTAAACTGTGGCAGGACATCCTGATACTATGAAATTACATGGGAAAAAAAAATCTTGGAAGAAAAGACTGGGATTAGTAGCTTTGTTACTGAATAGATTTGATGAGTTCCTTCTTTGATAGGAACATTATGATGTTGAAAAGTAACAAAATCTTTGAAGAGCTCTGGTGGATTTTGAAATGAAAATTGAATGCAAAACTCTGGAACATTTTAAAGAATAGGCACTTCACATTTATTAAGCCCCCTCCATGACTTACAGGTACTGAGCTTGTCTTTACAACAGAAACATCTGGCTTCTTTGCTGTCTTTATTAAATTATTCCAGTGATTCAGGAAAAAAAAAATAGCACTGAGAAAAAGGGGAAGTAAAGGGAGAAAGATGCATTTGTGGAGAGGGATGTTGAATAATGCAGTAATTTCCTTTAGTTGCACCCCGAATATTGTATGGAGTGAGACTGACACAAGAGAAGGGGGAGAGCGGACATCTGGACTATCATTTTTTCAGATTACCAGAAATTTGGGACATGTTACTTGGAAAAGATGTAATTAAGATTTATTTATTTTTCGAATGCTCTGCTCTTTTGTATTGTTTTAGCACACATGGCATTCATATAAATCAATTCTAGTAATAATAGTCTGTGAGCGCAGCGTCTCATCCACAGCCCACTGAAGGCTATGGGAGGGCTTTCCACTGACTTCACTCGGCACTGAGTCAGCCTCACGGAGGGCCTTTGATGAGCCAGCAAGAGCCATTAAATTCCCCCATGTCCCTCTGTGAGGGAGAGGTGGCAGTTTTCATTGCACATTTCGAAGGGTATGGGTGGGTAACTGGTGCTGCAGGAACTCGGGCTTGTGGGTCTCCTCCACCACAGACCTCTCGTGGTTCCTGGTGGTTGGGAGGATCATGGGAGGTTTGTGTTGCTGTGTTTAACAGGTTCATTTAACTGCTGGAAAACTGAGAGTCATGAAAGTCTTGGTGTATGTGTAGTCACGCTACACAAAGGAATGGGAGATACCGGAAAATATCTACTGAAGCCTGATCACAGAGTCATAAAACCATTAAGGTTTGAAAAGAGCTCTAAGATCATCTAGTCCATTACCCTAATACTGCCAGGTCCACAACTTAACAGTGTCTCTAAGTAGCACATCTACATGTTTTTTGAACACATCCAGGAACGGTGACTCCACCACTTCCCTGGGCAGCCTGTTCCAATGCCTGACGACCTTTTCAGTGAAGAAGTTTTTCTTAATATCTAATCTAAACCTCCACTGTTGCAACTTGAGATAATTTCCTCTTGTCCTGTCACTTGTTACCTGGGAGAAGAGACCAGCTCCCACCTCACTGCAACCTCCTTTCAGGTAATTGTAGAGAACAAGGTCCCCCTTGAGTTTCCTTTTCTCCAGGCTAAACAACCCCAATTCCCTCAACTGCTGCTCATAAGGCTTGTGCTCTGGAGTTATGGAGCTCTGCTGGAGAAGCCCAGCAGACCACTGGACACAGCTGAAAAGGACCCACAAGCCACCAATACACTGAACTGTGGTTCCCATGTTCCCACCAGGAAGGTCTGACTGCCAGAAATGGTTTTGAACCAACCCAGCCCACTTCGTAGTGTGCTGAGAGCATGCACAAGCCTGCTATGGCAGCTCAGCTGACAGTCCACAATTGCTTTAGTTATGAAAGACCATTTATTTCTGAATGTGGGACCACGTGTAAGATAAACATGGGGACTGGGAAAGAAGTGTAACAAAAGCAACATTATCCACTTGGCTTTAGCCAATAGGAAAAGCAATCAACTCATCTTCAGCTCAGCTGTGGTCTCTATAACTCAGTCGCTGTCATTTTCCCAATAAATATTTTCTGAATGTAGAACTAGGAAAAGAATCTATTGTTTAAGTCAAACAATTCTACACCACATTAAAGATTTTTGAGTTTTGTCTTTATTATCTGTTGATGAAAAGAAAAAGATGTCTCCCCAAGAAAAACACTATTACATTAAAATAAGAAATGATAGCAAAGGAATCAATCACATTTCCTATGTACAACATAGCAGAAAAGAGTCCTCACTTGCCACTGGCTCTCCATCGTCAGTGAAACCCAGACTGCTTGGAATTACTTTTAGGCATATGCATTCATAAGTAAAGAGAGAAGGAATAATTAATTTGATTTTGAGCAATTGTCTTCCAAATAAATTCCATTCCACAGTGCTGGTAGTGGTTATTTGGTAAAAGAGAACAACAACAACAACAAAAGAGCCAAACCCTGCCCGGGCTCTGGGACTTGGGGTTCATTTTCTAAAGGGTAAATTTTTTTTGTTCGCTGTATCTTGAGCTTGGAACAAACAAATCCAGACATGTTTAATGTAAAAGATACTTCACTAGTATGGTGTTGATATGCCAGAAAAGCCCTAATCCAATGCCTGTTAACATTGGTTAGTGAGACGCTATTGACTCCAGTGGGTTTTGGAGCAGACCCAGAGAGTTTCATGTGCTAGTTAATAATCCTGCTACAGGGTGGAACCTGACTCCTGGCATTTGTCAGGAATTTCCTAATTTATTTCATTAGTCTTTGAATCAGACCGATATGGTGATACTCATCTATGTTAACAGTCTCAGGGTTGGCATCTGATCATTTAGGCTCACTTCTTTATCAGAGGGCAACATGGACACTTTCATAGAGCAGCTCCCATGTCTCTTGGCTTAGTAGGATGGAAGGAGCCAAAGTGGAGAGATGAGACAGCTGTCAGAGAGCTGAAATCAGATAAAATCAGTCCCAGCTCTGCTGATCCCTGTGCAGCTAACTTAGGGTATTCTTAGTGCTTGAAAGACTCAGATGAATTACTTGGCACTTAAAGGTCATTGAGAATGTCATAGAGAATCAAACCCAGAACTTTAATTTGAATAATTTCAAGCATAATAGAAAAAAACTGTGAGTGCAGTGTTTCCTCTGTCCATCCAAAAAGTGATTCGTCCCAAACACGTAAGGAGGAGGGGGACAGGGCATGGACATATCCTTAGCATTTACAAATAGTCTGAAATACCACCATCCTGAGAATTACTTTGATTAGCAGCAGTATCAAGTTTGCAGTGATACCATTGGACTCACTGCAGAGGATACAAAAAGGGATGCCCTCTAAAGGGCTAAAAAGGAAAAACTAAAATTTGGGACTTGCAGAAGTTTGCTGTGTTAGTGAGTGGAAGAGCCCAGACCAGGACCCCACACTCCTTTGTCCTTGTTTGCTTCTCTCTTCACCCACTTCAGGGACAAGTCAAGAGTGGAGATTTCAATCCGAACTAAAATTATTGGCTAAAATAGTTACACAGCCTTAAGGAGAAACTCAGACTTGTGTTTGCAGTAGACACTTGTGCTATTGGTAAGGACTGACACATTCCACTACTCCTTCTTTGCTCTTGAAACCCCTTGGTTGGTTTTGCCAGCATGTGTGGCTTCTCCCTGGCCTACAGCCATCCCTCCTGGGGCTGTGTGCTCACCTTATCTCATGGGCTAATCAGGCTCAGGTGTGATCAGTCCTTTCATGGAGGATTGCCAGGAAGAATTCAGGGTGCCAGAGGATCCGATAGTGAGATTTGTGAGGAGGGCTTTCTCCCCCTGAGTCAGCGCTGAGCCACTAAGTCCGCCCAGTTTTTGGGGGTGGCACGTTCCCTGTGCAGTCATCAGTAATCTGCTGTTTCTGCTTAATATCAAAAGGATGCAGTCAATTGAAACCAAACCAAAAAACAAAACCAAAAAGCAGACCTTTGCCTTAAATAAATGTTTGGTTTACTGATACATATCTTAGATGAGCAAGGGAAGCCATGATGAAATACAGTGAAATATGTATGCTGAGGTGAAGGCTGGTGGAGATCTGCTCAGTCTCTTTGCTCCGAGCTGTAGGAATATTCCAGGAAAGCAAAATTGGATTGAAAAATAATGGAGAGTTGCCTTTTGCATGTAAGATGTCATCACTGAGCAGTAGAGCCTGTTGCTGTAGGAGGGTACCTGGGGCATGAAGTGAGCTGGACTGACAGGGAGGATGCAGAGATCAGCATGGCCACACCAGCCTGCACCCAAGGGGTGTCACTGGGGTGCTGCTCAGAGCCATATGCATTTGCAGCCAAGGTTCTCAAGAGCCTTGAGCATGAGTTTTGGAAAGGGGTGAGGGATGCAGGCTGCTCCACACTGGGGAAGAGGAGATGCAGGGATGGTCGAGTAGCCTCCTAGAGCTGTTTGAAGGGCAGTCACGAAGGTATCAGCATCAAACCGAGGAAAGCCACACAACAGAACAGTGAGCTGTGAGCAATAGCAAACTGCAGCTTGGGAGGTTTAAATTAGACACAAAGAAAAATTTTTCATGAGGAGGGTGGAGCAGCACTGGAAGCACTTCTGGTTACCCAGGCCGTCGTGGTATCTCTGTCCTTGGAAGCTTTCAAGGCTTGGCTAGACAAAGCATTGGCTGACCTGACCTGCTGTCAGCAATAGCCTTTCTGTGAGTGAAAGGTTGGACGGAAGACTTTCAGAGATCGCTTCCAACCAGCATTTCTGTGATCTTATGATATCCAGTGTGGAATTTCCTTAAAATTATGTCATTAAAAATTGAGTCCCTGCAACTTGCCAGTCTCCATTACAAATCCCTTGTCCTGATTTCCCTTCTTACTGGTGTCTTTTTTCATCTACACTGCCAAATCACATCATACCCCCTCGCAGGTTATGCCAGCCAGTGCAACGACCTGACGAATACTGTGCTGAAAAAATATTTGCAAAACAAAATTTTGCTTTTCATGGTGATTGCATCACCTGCGAGTCCATTTGTCTGGCTGATAGCCTGAAAAAGCTTTTTTAGCCCCACGTTGCATTGCTAATGCCAGCTTTACTTCCAGTGAAGTTTTGAAGTACTTCCTGGATTTTCATGTGAATTCTTTGGTTACCAGCTTCATCCAAAGGAAAGACAGCTCCAGCTTTAACCACTTGAAAAACAGAACAGGTTACTTAATACCACTCTGTTATCGAGTCTTGTGGCAAGAAGACCAGTGAAATCACGAGAAAAGAAGGCAGATTTGAGGCTGTACAGGTCTGGCTGCCACCTCTCATTGCTATTGCCATGGAGATGCAGCCACAGTAGGCCCCCATTCAAAGCTGAGCCAGACATATTTTACTTAATAAGAAGATATTTTGAAATGTTTAAGCAGATAAGTGAAAGCAAGTGGCAAACAACTTCTTTTTTTTTTTTTTTTTGTCGTTGGCTGTTTGCTTTCTGGGCTGGAATAATTTATTGTTCCTTTTCTGTCCAACAGGAGAGATAAATAAGGGTGAATTTTTTTCAGTGAGCAAAGCCTACATTTGGAAACATCATTTTAGTATCAAAATGAGATTTCCATAAGACCTTTCTGAGTGAAGCTGTAGCAGTATGTCTTGATCCCTCACTAGGAAAGGAAAAGCAGCCAGAAATTTCAGGACTAAATTGCCATGTAGTTCATCTTTCTTTGTTATTTTTTTGTTTATAGAAAAAGTGAATTTATTGAGCATGGAAAAATACCAGATTGACAACTCTGGAAAAATAAAAGCCTCTCTTAATCCAGTGTGCAGATGCACAGTGAGGATTAATGCAGAATGCCTCCCTGAGATCCAAAGGAATCATTGCAAGTAGTTTGGCAGGGACAGGCCCTCTGCCCCAGTCCTTTTCCAAGGGGGTTTCAGAGAGCACAAGTGCCAATCAGTGCTGAAGTGCTTAGAACTCAGTTGAGTGTTTGCATTTCTCTGTGCTACTCCTGTTGCCAAGCCACTCTGCCAAAGGGAGCATGGAGTAAGGGAGAGGGCAAGAAGGCCAAAATGAGGAGTTTTATGCCTATTAAGAAGTCGTATAACTCACCTGTCAGCAGTTCACCATGACAGCAATGGATGGACATCCAGAGTGAAACTGTGTTGATAAGGTTGGCATTGTTTCTGGTTTCTGTAGAGGTGATCCTGCCATGAGCAGAAGGAAGCTGAGTTTTGACCTGAAAGCCTGAGAGTTTGGAATTCTTCACTTCCAGGCTACGGGGCATCACTGCCAGGCTCTGGGGCTCACCACCTCTCCAACTCAGAGTTGGTTAGTGCTGATGTACACAGGTACGACATTTCACTGTCTGGCAGTAAGGCAGCAAAGCCAGATGTGTGAGTGTAGCTGGAGACTTGTAACACACCCACAAAAACCCAAAATCAGTGCCGGACCTCAGGTGTGGGCATTAATGCATTCTGCAGACACCACGTGCCCTTGATGCTGTCTGTGTGCCATGACTGTGGTTCCAGCATGAACCAGGTGATGTCTTTGCACCTGTGCAGGCATGGATGTGGTGCATGGGCCACAGGGAGTCAGGGAGTTCATGCTATTAAGAGCAGAGCATCCTTGCTCTTGCCCAGATTTTCCTCTTCACATAACAGCCCTGTAGCCTGGGAAGAGCTGTAGGTGGTGGTGAGTTGGATTTGGTGTATTCAGTCTTTATTTTGCATGCTTTAGGGCACTCTGTTGTGTGTGGGGAAGGTTGTTTGTTTTTATTTTGCATTTTTTCTCTGAAGTATATGACTTTTTCATCAGGGTGAAAATCTGTCAAATGGACATTTCAGACTTCCTAGAAATTATGAGGTTCTGGAATCTATTAAAACATAAATGTCAAAAGAAAATTACTGCAGAGTTTGCCTGGCCTTTCTTGTTTTACTCCTTGATGTTAACTTTTCTTGTTTGCTGATGTATGCTTTTTGTGCAGGGGTTACAGAAAAAAAAGTCTTAAAAAAGATGCTGCAGTTATTAACTACTTTTGCATGTCTGCAGTCTGCAGGCTCTGTATGTGTATGTATGGTTTTCCATCAAGATAAACCTCCTTAGAAAAATGTTGTGGTTAAAAAAAAGAAAAAAGGGAAATAGAGACTGATGCCAGAAAACCAGACCTAAATAATTCTCTTTTTTTTCCCTGTGAATATTTCTAAATTATACTTGTAATGCACCATAACAACAAACAACATGTTTTCCTAAATGTAAGTAGATTTGCTGTTGAGGAAGTCTGTGCCAAAGCTATTTTTGAGCAAGCAGATGTCGAGGGCCTAAACAAAGCCTGAAGTGTGCACAGGCATTATGAATTACACTTGTATCAGGGACAGACTGAGGACAGAGAGCTTGTTAAATTTTGCTGGATTGTCTGTGAAAAGATGCCATTTTTTGCATCTTTTGATGATGTGAGATTGATTAGGACATGAGCTTTCAAGGTCCACACTGTACTCCTTGATCTTCTTCTAGATCACTTTTTTCTTCCAAAATGCACTTGAAATAAAATTCCAAGAACGGTCAGGCCCTCTGTTGGTTGGCATAACTCCCCAGCCTATTTCTGACAGACCAGCAGCAAGTGCAGAGAGGTGGCGTCTATCCCTTCTTCTCAAATGCTGGAAATCACTCCCATGCCTAGAATAGCCATCAGGGGTTACTGGTAAACCCAGTACTGGGAAAGCAGTTTTAACAGGCAGAATACAAGACATCCCAGAGTTCAACTGCATTGTGAGTTTTTCTTTCTTCAGTTTCTTTCTGCATAGATGTGTTTAGTTTATTACATCTTCCAGTATAGCACTGGGAGAAGGTGTGGGACAGTCTGGAGGTTCCAAGGATTTAAGAACTGGGAAACCTACGATTAATTTTTGTTAAGGAATTGCAATGGATTTAGATGTTTTAAGCAGCAAAGAATGAGCTAAGGGCCTTGCGCTGTTCAGCAGGGCTGGAATAACTCCAGGCACAGTTTGCTTCTGGGAGGGAAGTTATGACAATACCATGTCTGGAAGGACAGGATGGCTTCTCAGTCGGGCTTAGCAAAGCCTGGGGGCCGATGCACATTTACACGAGTGCTGCTTGCACTGCGGTGGAGGCGCTGATTGTTGTCAGCCAGCCAGCCACGATGCCGTAAGTGAAAATCAGACGTGTTTTACAGGGAACACTGGGAGGGTTGGCAGGAGCCCCTTTTTCCATGTTTGCAAATAATGCGATGTGAAATTCAGCAGCTTTGCGGCTGTCGAACGGGGCCGCAGAGAGTCCGTCAGGGCACATGTGTTTCCAAACCTCACCAGTGCCGAAATACCTCCCAGTAGCTGCGTATCAAAGAATAAGGCATTAATTTTCCCAAGCACATGCTGTAGCACTGAGCTGCACCAGAAGGGGAGTTTATGGAGCTCAGTCTGATCGGTGTAAGTCTGCGCTAGGGATCACTAAAACCCAGTAAAATCACATTGTGGTCCCTAGAAAGTGAGCTTGGTGAGGCTGCAGCGGTACCACATCCTGCTGATCCCCTTGGTAGGGCAGCCATCATGAGAAAACACCTCTTGTTGTCTAAAACACTGTCCAGAACTTGTCACATGTTTTATTATTACCTCGCCAATTATGTCATAGGATATGCTTAATAAAATACTTCGGGGAAAAGGTTTAGCAATTTTAATATATGTGCAACACCTTCCCTGTAGTGTGTCTCTTGCTAGTTTGTGATCCACCAGCCATTTGGTGTGATTAGTGTTGGCCATAAAAACCTTGAAGCCCATGCAGCTGATCCCAGAGCCCGGCTACAGATATGCATGAGAGGGTTTAAAAAAAAAGTGTTATTTTCCTTAACTTTAGCTTTATGACTCTTAAGCAGATGCTGAGATTCTCAAAGCATCTCTGAGCCTAGTTAGCTGCACAAACTATCACAGGGGTGATGGCAGATATAATGCTTGATTGCTTTTTTTCCTTGGAAAATCTGTATATTTAAAATGCATAGTAGTTTTTCCCTAGGATTTTTGAAGTTCTGGAGAAAGTTAATATTAATCCCAAATTTAGAACTAGAATTTGATCTTTTTTGTTCTTCCCATGAGTTGAATTAGCTGGAATTAAAGGAAATAGCTTCTTGTTGTATTGCTACCAGCACTGAAAATCAAATAATTTGGAGGTGAACTCCAAAGGAAAAGTTTTTTCATAACCTGGGTAGATTTGACCTAGAATAGCTTTATTTGAAACATGATTTTCAGAATGCAAGATTTTCTTTGACTTCTGACAAAAACAATTGTATTTTGAAAACTCAACATGTTATTAAGGTGGGTCAGTCTAAGAAAAAAAACATATAATGATTTATTTTGAAACCTTTGTATTAAAATGTTTTAAATAATTTACTTTTCTCATTGAAACATTTCAGCCAATATCCTAAATTTATTTAATTTTGTGGATTTTAATAATTTTTTTGTTATATAATTTTTAATAATGTAGGTAAAGGTCACGTAAATATATCCATAAAATACACACCATGTTCACAGTTTCTCAAACTTCTAAAAGCAGACACAGAAGCACAAAATTGCTTCTTATTTACTATAAACTATATAAACACTTAGATTGAGAGAATGCATTTGTGAATACTCCTTTCAAGACCTTACTTGTAATTTTTCCATAGAATGACAAAATTCCTTGGGTAGATTTGGGCAGGAGATGACATAAATTAGGCTTTAATAAAATGCATGTACCTCTGAAATCTCAGAGACTATGAAGTGGAAAGCAGACATGCTATCTACATATTGTGTACACTTACTGCAGCTGAGGTGGTGCAAGCTGAGGTCTTCCCCCTGGTAAAAGTGATCAAAGGAAAGGCATAAATTAGCTGAAATTATGTCTGCCCAACCCAATGCAGAAGGAAACGTTCCTGAGATACTCCACCATCTGAAGTTGGCTGGAAAGGGACCTGAGTTTTTTCTCAGGAGCTCCAAAGAGGAGTTAGCAGGAGGATGACAAATCCATGCTATGGCTGGAGGGGACAGCTTCAGCCTCTTTGAGGCCAAGCAGGGCAATTTTACAGGTGATTATAGAGCTGTGCAGGACACCGCCAGGTCCAGGACCTCAGAGTGAAGGACAGCGACACACTGGAGAAGATAGTCTGGGAGCACGTAATGACATTAGCAGTCCTAGTCCTAAGATTGTGAGAGGAAACAAGAAGATTACCTCAGAAAATAAATATTACTTAAGCTATTCACTTAAGAAAGGAAAGTTAATGCCTAGGCATCATGCCTAAATGTAAGAGATTTATCCTCCTCTTAGAACTCTGCTGATTCTGCCAGAAGTTGTACGTCACTGCATGAGGTTCTCCTTTGGGGCTGCACTGCCATCTGGTTCAGCCTATTGTTCTAAGGGCTTCCGAGGCCATATTTAAGTGTGTGACCTACTCTCTGTGTGCAGTTACATGTAGTTATTTACATGGATACACACACGCACGTGCTACAGTTACATGTAGTTATTTACATGGATACACACACGCACGTGCTGTTTATTGAGAAGCACTGAGGCTTATGACATGGCAGCAATGCTCTGCAGGCTGTAGTGAGTGTTCATGAGACTTCCAACCCAAGGTACAATGGTCCCCCTTACAGACAAAATCCCAACTCGATATATGTTTTATTACACTCTCAAAGAATGCATTTTCCTCTTCAAATCTGATTCGTTTCACTTGCTGTCTGTTGAAACATCTCTTTTCTGTAATTCAGGGTGACTTACAAGACCTGTGGCCAGTAGAAGGACTCTGATGAAATTCATCTTGGGTAGAGAGGGAGAGGCTGCTGCTGTGGGCTTTATCCCAGTATAAAGTGATACAGGCAAGAGTGGATATAACAGATCTGTACCTGAAACAAGCCACCATGGGAACTGCAGGCCCTTGAGTGGGAAGACAGACTTGATAGAGGTTAACTTGTCTGGAGCACTGAAAGGTGCTGAGAGGGTCATACGTACTGGTGGGAACGGCATTGAATCTCAAGATGAATCTCCTCACTGTGTCAGGATCAGTGCTTTACTGTCCTTGGTAATACATGTTAAAGCCAGGGAAGTCTGGAGTACTGAAGCCTTTCCAGGTTAACTGCATGTGTTCATGGTCATTAGAAATGGTGTAAAAACTCCTGAAACCCAGTGGGCAAATGAGTGGTGCTGGGACAGTATGGCTGCTGCTGGAGAAAGATTTTCTGCTTACATACACCAATGACTCTGAAAAAGCCTTAGCCATCCTCCACCTGAGAGATCCTGGCCATACATACCAATGCACAACAAAAAAACATCTATTTTATTACCTTTCCCTGGGCCTTGTTCTGTGGGCTTTAGGGTTCATTGGTGCAGTGAGCCTGCATGAGGTGAAGATCTTCAGTGCCTCCTTAAGCTGAAACTTTAGCCAAGAAATCTAAGGGAGTTTTCTCTCCTGACATATGGGTGCTTTCAGCTCTTTAATTATTTGAAGCTTAGCTGAAGTCAAGGAGCTGCTACTGCACAAGACAAAGTGCTGGTATTTGGTTCCTGGCTGGGGACGTAGTTGCTTATAGATGATTTATTCCTCTGGGGTGCAGAGTCGTTGGGGTGGCCCTTTGGAGGTTTGGACAATGCATGTCAATATCCAGTGCATCCTTCAGACATTCAGGCAGACTTTTCTTTCACCTTGAAACCAGTGGAATATGGACATCATCAAGAGCCAGGGTGTATGAACATCATCTACAGCCAGGATGGGAGTGTGCTAATGATCTGTGTGTGCACGTGTGCTGCTGTCTGGGAAAGCATCACTCCATCCACAGATGGCCATGAGGGGAGTAACCACAGCACTGCAGAGATCCTCTTAACGCTATGGGCTAGGACTTTACAAGCAAAATAAAACCCCAGTGAAAACAAACAGCCCTCAGGCTAATGATCTGCTGCTCCTGTTTTCTGAATGGGGATGTGGGAGAAGGATGCTGGGGAAAGGCAGGGTGGATATGGAGCTGTTTAGCGTGCTCAGTAGCTGGAGCTCTTTTTCCTATCATGGCTTAGTCAAGCACAACCTCAGGTTTCAACAGCTGGTTAGCCACATCCATTCCAGGGTTTATTTTCTATGTTTTATTTTTATTGTTATTGTTGCTTTGCAACCAGAAGGGCTGCAGTGGTTTCCAGCATGCAGACCTCTCTGCAGACCTTGCAAGCCTCTCCTGTATGAAGTGGGAAAGAAGGAGCAAGACACATTTTAAGCGAAAACAACAACAAAAAAAAATTAATAAATTAGAGTGCTTGTATTTGCCGAGGAATGCTCCCCACAGTGCTGAAGTTGCACAAGTGCCGTTCTTTGTTTCAATCAAAAATCTGCTTTTTGGGTTGAAACAAGGCCACCACTAATAAATCCAAGAAAAGAAGTTTCCTAATGGTTTGAAATGAATTTAGGATTTTGATGGTGCATTTGGTTCTGGGTGTGGTTCATATAGCTGAAGAAACAGAAGTGCAGTCCCTCCACATCAGCCAATACGTACACAAATGCCACGATGCAGACACAGCTAGGCACCCTTGCCACACAGCTAATGGGTTTGAAGCGGAACCCTATTCCTCTGAACAGGGGAAATGATGAAGTGACAGATAAAGGACCTCAAAGGGAATGACACCAGGTATTTTGCAGCATTTGGGATGAATTTTATGGTGAGACGGATTGATTACAGCCACTGCTACTGGGCCATACAAATCCTCAATGGCAATGAACAAACCCAGACTGAATTTGGCTTAGGTAGTGGTAGTTCATTATAGGATCCTCTGCAGTTTGCATGGACTGTGTTTTTCTATCTGATTTCCCCCCCCTTTTAATTCCTTCCTTTCCTTGGTCAGTTCCTGAAACATTCCCATTTTCATCTTTTAACATCCATTACCCTGAGGACTCGTTTTTGAGCAATGGGCAGCCTGTACCAATGAGTGTGATGGTTTTCCTCCTGTATTCCTGTGTCTCAGATCACCCTTCTGACATTCCAGGAGAGAACCAGATGAAACTGCCACAAAACACAAGTGCTATGTCACACACATTCATTATTCAGCCTCAATCTTCTCTAGCTTTGGGTCCATCCTACACCTACCCTGTCCCATGAGCAAACCATGTCCCCCTAACCCAGAGCTGCTTCCCAGAAATAGAGATGTTGTCCCTGTCATGGTGTTAGTCCATAAGAACTGGGTCAGATCCCACCCAGCAGTCAGACAGGAGTTGCAGGGAAATATTCGGTGTGTAAATGCAGAGACTTTTTCCCACATGTTTCTGGCTGATTTGGGGCAGACAGGCATTTTGAGAACTTCCTGAGTTGGAGGCTACATCTGCAACAGATAGATCAGACCACTCCCAACAGTACAAAATATTAGACAACTTCATCCTGAAGTCTCTGAGTAGCCCAGGTCGGCTTTCCCAGCAGCTGCTAGTCAAATCACACCACCTGAAAGCAATGAAACCTGAAAGGAAACAATGGAGAGAGAGCAGAAAACCACTATCCACCGCTTTCATAAGCACCTCACCTTTTCTTCCTGCAGCAATAGTTCTGTCCCAGGTAATTGAATTTGACACATTTTAGCCATGCTAACCTTTGGCTTTCAACACATCTCTCATATTGTGGTCAATTATTTTTTAGCAAGGAGAATACCATCTGCAGTTACGCTGGTAAAAATAAAATCACATGGGTCATCAGTTCCCCTGCTTCAGGCATAAGCTCACAAGGACTGAGGTCAGGAAGGAATCACACAACTCATAGCAGATGGATGCTTTGACACCTTCTCCTGTAGCATCTGGAAGCAGCAGCTGCTGGAAGCAGGATAATAACCCTACTGGATCAAATCCTGCCATGATCAAGAGCAAGTTGTCATGAGGCTTTTCCACTCCTGAGTATTGTACTTACCACTCTGTGGTTCTCCTTTGTGAGACTGCGCCTGCATGACTGGCACGCATGATTGTCACTCTTCACTGTGTGGGCAGTTGCAGCAGGAGTTGGTCACGCAGGAAATGCGTGGCACAGCCAGAAGTAAGAAGCCAGCAGCTTTACCCAGTTGTAGGCAGAAGGGCCAAGCCCAGTTTTCTGTCACACACACACAAAAAAAGCTGTTTTAATGAGGGGTTTGCTTGGGTAGCAGATGAATGACGCAGTGTGTGTCCCAGTGCAGATTCCCTGGACCATGAAGCCAGAGGCTGAAGATTTCCTATTGCTTGTGATTTGCCCAGACAGGTTGTGGATGGCCCATCCCTGGAAGTGCTCAAGGCCAGGTTGGATGGGGCTTTGAGCGACCTGGTCTAGTGGAAGGTGTCCTTGTCTCTGATGGGGAGGTGTTGAAATTAGGTTATGTTTAAGGTCCCTTCCACCTCAAACCATTCTGTGATTTTATGATTCTAAGCTTTGTGCAGATTTCTGCCTCAGTTTTCCCACCCAATACAGAGCCTGATGGTTTTTGCTTTCTGTTGCTCAGTAAATCTCTAGTTGAAAACTATTCAATATTGTTACGTTGGAACTTTCCTTAAGGGTGGCATAGTGCAATTTGCTTGGTTGCAAGGAAGGAAACATGCCCTTTCCTCTCCCAGCTGGTGCCATGGCCAGGAGGAGCATCACTGCACCCTCAGCCACACCAGAGGCTTTTCCTCATGGATAAAGCCAGGTGGACTGGTGAGGTTCTGCCTGCCTCTAATGACTGCCCTCAGATGACATTGGCAGATTTCCTTCCCTTAATCACGTAGAAGGGATTTGACAGCCTGTATTACAGATTTACAAGAACACAAGCTTGCAGGGAATTTTATGGATGAAATAAATCTCTTTAAAGAAATGCCAAGGCTCTAGGACACTTGAGATTTGGGGTTTCAGTGTGTATATATTTGTTTGTATATATTTATATGGTTTGCTGTTTGCACATGTCTCCCTCTGTGGAATAGTAATGATCCTGCAGATTCCCTGCTCTCATGACCACCGTGAAATGTTGATACATTAAACTGCCTGAGCAAGATGCTGATGCCCTCCATCTTCTCCTCTGGGGAGCCTGAACTTAATGGGGCAGCCAGCTGGTGTGCTGGTGTGAAGCCATTGCTTCCCCACGGAGAGAAGGTTACAGGCCTAATGAGCATCCAGCAGCAAAACGCAGATCTAAGAGCTTCTGGGTGGTAATATTAACACTTCAGTAATGGTTTAGAGGAAAGCCCTAAGTCCTCTTGGACCTGGCTTTGCCTGGTCGAGAAACCGCGGAGCTCAGATGAACATTGTTCCAGCTGGAACGGAGCCTCCAAAATGCTCCGTCCTGGAGAGCGGGACAGGCAAAGGAGGGAAGTGAAAACAAACAGGGAAGGCAAGATGGAAATATCATAAGACTCGCAGAGAGGCATGAACCCCTTTTGCTCTCTGGATGCTGATGAGCCATCCCTTTCACCCTGAGCTGTTCTCAAGAGGAAATGAGAGAGAATCCAAAGTTGTGCTTGTGCCTTCACAAAATTTCCCAAAAGGCGTCTCTTTAGGTACAGACACAAAGACGCACATGCACATTTCCAGATCCCTGTCTTGCACGCTTCACGTGTTCAGGAATGTCTTACAGGGCTGTGCTGTCAGCATTTCCAACAAAGTCAGTTAATATTCCTGTGCTTGCCAAGCAGTGCGTGGATATAGCTTGGAGAACACGTTTTTGTTTGAACAGCAAAACAAGCGAATAGGTTCCCCATTCCTTCCCTCCTCCTTTCCGAAGTGGACTCCTAGTCCTCGGGTATTATTCCTGGCTGAGAGGGAAAGTTTATGTGTCCCTTGTTACTGCTCTTGGCAGCTCATCACACTATTCCTGTAACACTGCAGCACAGGACTGGCCAGGGAGCAAAGTGCAAAAGAGGATGGAAATTTGGGAGAACCAAGAAATGCTTCAGGTCAGGAACAGTATACCATGAGGAGAGAAGGAGACATGTAGGTGTGGTGTACAAGGTGCGGTGTACAGATAAGCCTCCGATTCATGCCCTGAGCTGGGGAGAGAGGCACAGAGCAGGGAGAAGACAGCCATGGTTTCATGGAGTGTTTTACCCAGGTAAAACTCTTTTAAACCTCTTTCCAACTCTAGAAGTCCCTGACAAAAAAATAAAATAAAATGAACAAACAAGACAGGATGCAAATTGTTGCCCACCTTGTAGAGGACTTGAAGTTCTAGGCCTTAGGCATAGCCAAGGAGAGTCAGGTTTGACCTTGGTAAGGTCTTTTCTAGCAGTAGGATGGAGATGGTTTGGACAAGATGTGGAACTTCCACCGTGAGAGATTTTTCAGGGGAGATTAGACAGGCATCTGTCAAGAACTGGCTTATTTTCTGTGATTCCATATTAGATGGAAAGATATCTCTGCATTACAGATCCCAGGAGACTAAACTCTGGGCTGCCAGCAGACATCATGGTCATGGTTCCCAGAGCAGCAGAAGACTGCCCAGGTGATACACCCCTGGATAACCCGGAGGGACCATTCTCCACCATCCCAGAGGGTTTCTCTGGAGTAGAGTAGAGGGAGGTCACTGTATCCACACTGTGCATACCGATCTGACGTGGATTTTCTTTACCTAGCCTGTGGTTGGATAAAGGCTGCTCAAACTCTTCTCTTCCACTATTGCGGCTTCTTGTGTTTCAACAAAAAGTCTAGAGCGAAAATAACCTCTAGCCATTTGTGTCCATGTGTATGGGGGAGGAAATTCATCCTGATCTGGAACACATCTGAAGTCCTGAAACAGAAGATTTTGTTTTATCTGTTCCTTGCAAGCAGGGCCAGGATTAAAACAGAGTATGCCCGAATGAATCCAAACAGTCCCGTTCTCCTTAGCCCCAATAAAGGTGAGAAGGAATATATGGACACTCATTTCAGTTGCAAGAGGGGCCATGATGATCATCCAGCTCGATGCACTGCAGCTGCTTTAAGATTTGCTTTCTCAAGAAGGTATCTGCTCCCTAGATTTATTTTTTGATGTTAAATACACAAGACAGTAACTCCCTGACCATTCAGTTTAGCTGCATGTTTCATGAGTAATGCAGACTGAAGACATTTTCTCCCAAAGTGTTTGCCAGTGTAATGTATGAGTCATCCTGTCTTTAACTGGCATAATCCAAAATCACTCCTGTGATTGCTACTGTGAGGAATCTGGCCTGACTTTGGTGCCTGTCATGTACATTAAGTTTGTACTTTGGATAACACAAATGGGAACAGAATTATGCAATGTGGGGCAATCACTAAATTTTGGAAGTGTTGCCAGAAGAGGTCTTAAAGCTTCAGCTCTCTACCACCCCAGCCTCTCTTCTGCATCTTTGGGAAGGATGCCTGACATCCTGAACGTCTGTTTTATAAGGGACGTTTGCCTGGAAATAATCCTGTGAACTTGTGTGGCTTTCATGGTAATTAATTTTAATACAAGCACCCCTGTGTATTTGCAGAGCTGTAAAAATATGGTCAGATCAAAAGCATTAGCTTTTGCCTTTGGATGAACACTGAAGCCAGCACATGTTGGGTGTGCTCTGTGCCATATTTGCTCCTTGAATGAGACACATAATGAATATTGAGTAGTAAAAGGAACAGCTACTCCCCTCCAAATTTTACATCCATGTATATGGAGTAATTTCAGTACTGCTCATGAACCAGTGATTGGGCATGAAGGCTTAATCCCTCCCTCCCTCTCTCTTTCTGGCAGAAGCTTTACCTTCTGTTCCATGTTCATCTTCCTGGGCAGGATCATGACATACAGGACTGGCAGAGATCTCCATCACTGCATCTGGGCTCCTGCTTCCTTAGCCAGCAGACTAATTATTTTTTCATAATTGCTATTAAAGGTATTAAAAGTCTTGCTGTTAAGCATGTGTGATATATAGTTATACATTTAGGATATTAATGACAGTAATAACAGACACTATAACTTTCTCCCCTCCCACACCTGAGCAAGAGAAATGAGGCAGGTCCCAGATGAGAGAGGAGGGAAAAACTGACCTGTCTCTCTCCCTTTCTCTGCAAAGTCCTGTGTTGCAGACACCTCAGGCTGAGCTTGGATTTTCCACCCTAAATCCCATGAAGCTCCTGATTCCTCTAGCAGGGAGCAGTAATGACACCTTATTCCAGAGCAGTGGAGCAGCAGCTGGGAGCTTCAGGCTTGGAGTATTAAGTCAAAGCTTTCTCCCTGGGTGTAGTTAATCCAAGTGGGCACCATTCCCTTTTATTCACCAAGTGGCCTCAGGGGGTGGACACTCAATTATTTTACTGGACTGGGAGTACAGAAGTATTTTAAAAAGAACTAATAATAGGCATATTAAGAACACATCTGGAGACTATATCATAAATTAAGAAACTGAATGCCTATGGAGCGTGGCTCTTGACCATGTGAAAATTTCTCTGTTGTCTTTCTTCACTGGAGGATAGTTTATGCATTTGAAATAAAAATTAAAATGCTTCCTGCTAGAAGAGAGGAGCGCAGAAACCACAGACATCCCAGCAACTTGTCCTTCCCTTCACTGCAGCAATGGGTGGTTGTCTCTTAAAACCTCAAATCTCACTTAGGGCTGGAAGGAGGGCTTGAAGCCATCCCTGGAGAAGACAATTCCATTCTACGGCCCCCACTTAGGAGGTTGCTTGAGGGCATTTCCCAATGAAGAGTCAAATCCTGCATTACTGGAGCTCCCTAAGAAGCTGGGGATGTTGTGCCTGGATCATCTGCTGTTCCTATGCATGGTGGTGGGCTTCACCTCCCAGATGAAGATCACACCAGCAGCCACAGCACACATGCCTATATAAATTCAGGCCACTTGTGGAAGACATATGAAGTTAAGTTGAATTTAGAAATGTCTCAAGTTACTATTTCCTGAAAATCAGTTGTTCCAAATGGGAGGCTGAGTACCAGGGGGGAGATCCCACCTTAGTGTGGATGGGGAGTGGGGTGGCATTGACATTTCAGGCTGTTTTGCACTGGTAGCCAGTCTTCACGTCTTGCAAAAATTTCTTTGGAACTGTGATGGGGTTTCTGATGAAAGACTGGCATATTCCAGGTCTCCAAAAATCTTTCCATCCCACAAGGTACTGGTAGCCAACACCACTTCCTGACTCCTAATGGATGGGAAGGATGTCTGTCCAGGCAGCTATACTGCACGTAGGTGTATTTGATGTGCTGCCACCAAGTGCCTTCTGATCAGAAGCCAGCTGGGGATCCAAAGAGTAGTTTTGGCTTTCTTTTCTAATGCATCATTAACAAAAGGTCTGGCTATTGCTAGAGCTGGACCTTGCCTCCAGCTGGACATGGGAGAGAGTAAAAACACAGGTGACAATGATGGCAAGACAGAAGTTATTTCAGGACAGACTTCTCTTGGACCAACTTGTCTCTGTGTAACTGAGGGGGGAGAGAGCTGCTTGTTAGCTGCCGGTGCAGCAAAAGCTTGGGCTTGAGTCTTGCTCAGACTGCAGCCAGGCTGGCTGGAGATGATCCATGTGTATAACAAAGGTGGAAATCTCCTCAGCTGGTGAGGCCACCTCTCCAGTGTGGTGTGCTTTGGCCATGCTCTTCTGCATGAGCCCTGCCCTGACATCCTGCTTCCCCATGCCCAGCTGTGCTTCAAGTGCATGTCTTGATGGCTTCAGTCAATGGGCCTCCAGGGAAAGGGGAGGTGTTTCTGCTGCAGAGATTCCATCTTACCGTCAAGAAGATTCTTCCTTTTCTTTAGAAAGAGGCTAACAAGGTTGAAAAAATAAAATGAGCGTTATAGGAGAACGTTACCTGGGACAACACTGCTGGGGCTCAGCAGCAGTGGGTTCTGATGCTGGCCAGGCACGTGCCCATTGCTTTGACATCCCGTGGCTCAGTTTTCCCATATCTAAAGCAACAACCAGGTATGTGCATGCTCACTCACACTGTGTTTGGGGCCCACGTTTTGTGGCATTCAGGACCTATCAGCTCCCCTGCAGTCCAAACCACTGTTGGCCCTGGGCAGCAGAGACAAGGGAGGGGGTCTCATAAAACTTGGTGTTGACTTATGCTCGTTGGTTCAGCTGTCAGATGGAGATCAGCAGCAAAACAGATGAATGAAGGTGGCAGTTTGCCTCCATTGGGAACAACTTTGGGGTAGGAGATAAAGTATGGAAAGGAGAGAGTGCAGCAGAGTTGATGAGTGTTCCTGAGGGTGGAGAGGAGAGAATATGTTTTTGCTGCTCTGTGCTGTGCTGACTTGGGGAGAGCAAACCGGTGCCTCCAGTGTCATTTTTTAGCAGAGCCAGCTTGGTTTTTTTTTCCATAATGGAGACAAACCACTGCAATGCACACATTTTTCCAGGCTGGCACCCTCTGATCAGAGCAAGAATCATCCCTGCATGCTTCTGCTGTTGTCCTTAAGTGCAGGTGACACCTGGGACTGGGCAGGGTGGCATCAATCAGAAGAGAAAGTCCCTTTTCCCTGAAATCTGGTAACGTGTTACCAGACCCCACTGACAGAAAACCTTCAATATTACCAGGAGACTAGAGATGTCAGGCACAGGTCATCTACTGAGACAGAAAATGGAAATACAGGTGGTTAAGGGGTTTTATTTATTTTTTCCTATCCATGTACTGTTTTCCTGAAGTGTCTGTTCTGCCCTGGGAGCACTGAGCAGTGTTCACAGCAGCCCTTTCTGATGGCTGCTCTCTGAGCATCACGCTGAGCAAACACAGAAATCACTGGCGGTGCTGAGTGACCCTCGCTCCGCTTGACCCGCTGGCTTGAGATCTCTTTGGTAAAAGTCTGCTATGTGTTAGCAAGTGGCTGTTCAAACACAGATGCTGCCTGTGTCAAGGAGGCTTTCACTCAGAAAGTACAGACAAATATTGATCCTCTATTGAGCCTGGAGAGCAGGCTGGAGCAGTGCAGTGATGTGTGATCGGAGCTGAAAGAGGTCCCACAGCACAGGAACTGAGGATACTAAAGGGCCTCTTATTTGCTGATCGGGCAAAGCTTGACGTGTGTCTAATCCCCCTGGCCAGTGTGGTCACAGGGGTTTAGCTTTAACCAAGTTCTAATTAAAAGTGTTTACAGATGAGCGCTTTATTTACCCAGCATTAATTATAAAGGACTTTACTCTAGCGGGGAGCAAATGAGTTTCCTGTCTGCTGTAGCAAACCCCTTGCTGGGAGCTGGCTTTCCCCAGACAGTCCATAATAAAGTTATTATAACGTGAGTCTTTGTGATGAGATCCTGAGCAGATGGGGGCAGGAGAGCTGGGAGCATTTCCACCACTCACTCACCCGCCGTCACAGGTTTAGGAGTCCTCTGTTTCCATGTTTTCTGCCTGGACACTTGCCAATCACCACCCAAGGTCTTGTGGGTCCACAAGTCATTACTTTAAACCCTGATGTAATCAGGTATTAGGTTATACATATGTAAAATGAAAGCAGGAGGATATTGGCTGGTTTAAGATGCTCTCTGTGGTTGGAAAAGGGCTGGGATATGCAGAGGGAACATGGGTCACGGCTCTGTGGGACCATGTGTGCCCGTAATAAACAGCCATGTGTCTCCCAGCAGCTCAAAGAGAGCCAAACATTAAGTATTACTTCATATTTATCTGCTTTTTTTCTTTATATGGAAGAAAAAAGTTTTTTTCCTCCACACCATGCCCATTTTGACAAGATTTCTCGGGATGGAAAAGGTCAATTGGGAAATTTTCATTGCAGAGCAATTATGACCTTTGGTTCTGAAAAAGAAAAGTTCATTTAAAAATACAAAGTTTAATAAATTATTCTTTTTTATTTATTTTCTGTATATTTTTGTCTATTTTTTTCCTGAACTTCTCTACTAGTAATATTTTATTGTATGTTGCAACAGCCTGTAATCCTATACACATTTGTAGCAAAAAAGCTTCCAGAACTGCTGTACTTGAGAAGTTTTGGTTCCTGGGAATGCAGGCTGTGAGCTGTTGACATTTCCCACACAATTTGCTGTTCTGGCAATTCCAGTGATAGCCACTACAGCGTGCAGATCTCCTAATGGGGTATGTGGGAATAGGCAATAAGGTGGTAAGAGCCAGCTTCAGCCTTCTCTCTTCACAATGGTGTTCGCTGGTTCATTAAATAAGGAAGTTTGTTGGACTTTGTCCCTATGGCAGACTTTTTGCTGCTAGTTAAAATTTGTTCTTTAACTTGTAAAAAAATTATTTCTTTAAAGTTCAGAATAGAAACCCAGATACTATAGTCAGGGAAAGACATAAAAAAAAAAAGACTGATTCTGTGCATTGCTTGCATACATCCATATTGAATTCAACTTTGTTTTTAAAAAAGCTGCCATGACTTAATGCCCAGAAAATAAAATAGTTAGTTATTCCCTTGGGAGTGTGGTGGTGTGATTCAGATGGCTTTTCCTTAAAGCACTGAGGAGCTTGAGAGAGAGACATTCTGGTGAAGAAGTGTATTCGATCGTGCACAGCACACACATTTTAGGAGCAGTCTGTAAATCAAACATCTTCTGCCTTGCATTTCTTTCATATCCTATATAGGACTTTGTTCTTGCCACGATCCAGTACACAGCCTTGCACTGGTTTTGCTTAAGCCCTCTCAGTCTTGCTGCAAAATATCATCCACGGTAATAATATGGGAAAAGAAGGGAGGGTCCAGGAGCCATCATGAAGAACCTCATAAATCTGTGCATCACAGATCATTTGGGCTCTCTGTCAACAAGCTGCATTTGCTGCACTGTGGACCAGTTCTTCCCCATGCTCTCCTCTCCCAGGAAGGATGCTTTTAGTAACCCTGCCAGCCTGGGCTCTTCCTTGCTTGCACACATCTGTCTGTGCTGCCTGGGCACACCTGCAGAGGGACGTTGGCCAGTGGTGACAGCTCACCTGTGCCTGAGATGGGGAGCTCTGCCCAGGCTTTATCTGTGAATTTGTGTAAGGCTGTATTATTCATCTCAGCAGTTGCTCAGCTTTATCCTTAGGGTAAAGTTGTGTTCTGGGCTGGTGACCTGCCTGCAGTGAATATGCCTGTGATAGCCCGATTAATGCCAAATTATACTTGGGGGAAATCTTCACCTTCAGCTATGATACTGTAAATTATTGAATGCTGCAGAGAAAATTACCATACAGTCCTTCTAAAAATACCTACCTCTGTCATAGTCATACAGAGCTTCAAAGGGTTTATTGATGGGGACTGGGAGATTAATTTCCATTAAATATGCAATTTCCTTATTTAAAAAAAAGGTAATTTAAATAGTGCTGTAAAAACTAAGGTAAAAATAGAGAGGAATCATGAATTCAGGGCATGTGCTCACTGCAGGACTTGCTGGACTCGAACTGTTCTAAAGCGAGCAAGTGAAGATGAGATTAGGGGCCAGTGATGGCATGTGAGACCTCTGTGGAGCACATGATGCACTTCCTGTCTTTGAGCCCATGGAACCCAGGGATCAGCCTGCACAGCCTGGTGGTGTGGTGGGGCCAGCAGAGCAGCTCCTGGTGTGACAGGGGCAGATGGCTGCAGGCTTTCCGTGGATGAGCTGGGCTGGGATCCCAGCCTCCAGTCTGCTCCAGGATCCTCGTGGGCTCTGACATGGTGCTTGTGTGATGTTACATGGTTAATGCTTACTCAGGCATTCCTGGACACGGGATGCCTGCAGACAGGCAGTGGGAGGTCCTCTGCTGAGGAAGCCCTTGTGCAGGTGGGCAGTGACCCAGCAGGTAACAGATCTGTTGGGCTCCTGGCCATCCCTCCAGAGCTGTGTCATCTTTGCACCTACTGCACAGCCTTCATGATTACCTGAACTGCAGTGAATTGATCAGCTCTTCCCAGAGAATTGCTCACTTGGTGAAATGTGCTTCATGAAAAATACCTCCAGTATTCCTGGCAGCAGCAGACGGGTACCAGGATGGATTTGGGAGTGGAATGCTTACTGGTGGGACTCTGCTGAGCACTTACTCAGAATGGCAATGGAGCTGTTGTGCCTGGCAGGTTGTCCTCAGTGGGTCCAAACCAACAACCAGCTGGCACAGGCAGGCACACAGGCAGGCTGCTGGCTTCCAGAGTGAGCTTCTTGGAGCCTCTGGCCATGCAAGCAAGACTGTAAGTGGATGAGCAGAGGTGGTGAGAAGCACCTTTCCTTTAGGCGAGCCCTTGGTGTTGTGTTAGCCACACAGGATGCTTTATTTTCACCTCTGTAGTATCCAGGCATCTGGGTTTCTTTAAGTGTGAGTGGGGCCTCAAGTCCCCACAGTGAGTGAAAGTCCCCAAACTCTAATCCCACTTACCTTCAGCGGCTTTTTTGTAATTTTAATCTGACATGGAGGCCCATTAGCCCATGCAGGCCTGTGGGTCTTAAAGTCTTTCCACACCAATTTACAGACTGTAAGTAATGGTTTTGTCAGTCCTCGGCTGTAGGACCTCAGTGAAGAAACGTTTCATGTACCGGTCCATCGTATACCCCAAGCGCTGTCTGAGGCTGGCAGGGTTTCCTCGGCTGCCCCGTGCTGCCTCCCCTCCTCCCTCTCACTCAGTACGTGATTTCATTTAAAACGACGGTGAAAGATGTGAAAGAAGATACACACAGCAAGATGTAAACCCCTCCAGTCTGTCAGCATGCCTCAGGAGAAAAATAAACTCTGAAACCCCTCACGGGCAGGGGTATTGTAACCTGAGAATCAGCAGATTCAGTATCTTCAAAATTAGGGTCTAGCTTTGGTAGGCAGAGAGAAGTTTGGACGGGGACCCAAGGTTTTATTAACAGGAATGCTCCCTGACGATGGCAGCATTGAGATCTTGGCACCAACCAAGAGCCACACTCCTTCGTTCTGCAAAGCCGACTGGAAATTTGAAGAGGTTCATAATGCTTTACATTTTGATGGCACTTTTTCAACTGAGACACCATCTAGGCATTAAAAAACAAAACCTCTGACATTCCTGCTCTGAGTAGAACTACATGGCAAATGGATTTTCCAATTTGTTGAGGTTTTGGGAAGCAAGCAAAAGAAATTTTGTTCCGTGTTGGAACAAAAAAGCAGAATTGTTTTTGGGTCATTTGAAACATTTTCAATATATTCAAAGCACTTCATTTGGATTTCAACCCCTTATAGTTTAATAGAAAGTAGAGTCTATTTTAAAGAAAGTAATTTTGCAGGAAGAAACCAAACTTCTCAGCGGACGTATGGAAACAGAACATTTAAATCTTAAAAAAAATATTTCCCAAATTTTTCCAGTAAAGAAATATTTTCATAGTGACCATGATTTTATTTTTAAACTGTTTTAATAAAATAAGAGTTTTCCTAAAGAAAACTAGAAATCCAGTGGATACTTTGTGTCAGCTCTGTCTGTTCCTTGCCTTCTTAGGCAGTTCCCCTTCTTATTCAATGTAATTCACAACCATGGCCCAAGTGTAATCCCTTGGTTTTCCTTTTTTTTTCAAGGGAGGCATCCTGCAGCCACCACAGTTAAGAGGATTTCCTTAGCTGTCCCTTTTCCCAGGAGACAATTTCAGGCATCAGCCTGCGACTGTTGAAATTCCCTTCTTGGCTTCAGAATATTTTATGATGAAAGTTTAATGAAAACTGATGCATTTTCGTGGAAATTTTACAATTTTAACCAATTCATATTTTCTAACAAAGAACATTTTGTCAAAAACATTCCTGTCTGGTTTTTCTGCCTCCTATCTCAATTAGATCATTAAAAAACAGAGACACAAGCAACACGTGTATAACTGCATAACAGCATTTCAACAGTCTAGTAAGGGGGGTGAAATCTGAAAAAGGTTAGGAGAAAACAGGGAGACGGCTGTTACTTTTGAATGAGGTGGAGGGACACGTTCACAGCTCTGAAGATACAAGATCTGCTCTTTCCCACATGCATGTTTCTGTGAGGGCTGCCACGTTCCATCAGAGAAATCACCCAGGTCGATGAAATTTATGAAGTTGCCCAGCGATGGGTCTGCATTGCAAGTAAAGGCAATTAGCTGGCAGTATGTTAGCACATATTTCACTTGTGTCACGGTGTAATAATGAACCTTGTATCAAAGTCTGCAACACCATCTGAGTTTTACATGCCCCATTTCCTACATGTTTTGAACAGTGGAACCAATTTATAATGTAATGATTTTTCCATACATAATTTCTTTCTTATGATTTCCATAACTCGGGATTTTTACTATGAGTAGGGCTGAAGGCAGCCTCGTAAAGGATATGAAAAGAGGGCTGGCTAAAGTGTCTCATAAAAAAATAGCTTGAGCGATTTACTAGTGATTCTCTATGGGTTTGATTGTGCCTTGAATTTTGGACCGTGCCAGGATCCGGCAACCTGTGTTTCCAGCTGCCTTCACACCGTGAGCCTTTCACACCAGGCGCGCAGCGTTGCTGTTTGCGGGCGGGAGGTGGGGAAGTGGGGACTGGTGGGCCTGGAGGAAAGGGGTAGCTTGGCTACCTCTGCTCATTCACTGGCCAGCGGGGAGGAATAGAAATTTACTCCTGGTTTAAGCCAATCTGAGGATGTGTTGATGAAGTGGTTGGAAAAGCTCAGTGTGGAGCCAGAAGTGCAAGTACATGCCCTGCTCTTCAGCTGGACTCCGTCTCCTGTCAGAGATAAAAATAAGCTGAATCTTAAAAGAGGGTTGGAGATGTGGTTTGCTGTGTTGCTTTGCTGGGTGTTATGAGTACAGGGGCCAGATTGTCTTTATTGTGCTGGACAAGGGGCTGGGGTGGGTGTACCTGCTCATCTTTGCTCTGCTCTGCTCTTTGTGAGCATCTTGGAATTGGGAGGTACAGACCCACCAGTCTTAGACAGATGAGGCAATTTGTGAAAGCTCACCTGGTGGTTAGAGGGTATCCTCTGATCTATATAGAGAGAAAAAAAATAGAAGAGGGGAAAACCCCCAATTTTTTCAGTAATTTCAAGACAAAATCCTTCCAATTTAGGTGGAATTTTAATTTAAGTAAGTTTAGAAAAGTAAAACTTTCAACACTGAAGTACTTCATTTTAGGCTTGAGCAAAAAATGTGGTTTGACCTCACTGAAAATTTTGCTTATGTTTTAATTTCTTTGCAGGTGCTTGATTCGCTGATGCAGGTCTTTTTCTGGTCCCTTCATCCTTGCACAGGAGGATGCTGAGGGATCAAGTGGAAGGGGGGAGAGATGGATGGGGAGTAGGGAACACCTGGCTTGAGAAACACCAGTTTTATAAAACTGTGGCATAACATACTTTGATATGTGTCCTGCATATCTTTGCAGAATCACTTCCACAAAGGTCAGTTTGAGAGTTTGCTTTTTTCCTCTCTCTTTCTTTATTTGATAAGCTTCCCTAGTGCTAGACTGAAAAAAAGTTTCAAGGGCATTATTTATTTGTCTGTACACCTCCCAGGTTCCAGTGACTGTGTATCAAAAGAGTACCCTGTTAGCACTGCAGTCCGATCATGTCACAGGTAGAAGTTAAGAAACTGTCCATTTAACACATCAGATGACTCAAGTTTTGCCCACACTAACAAGCATCACAGAAAACAAATTAACCATGTGGCAGACAAGAACACGCAAATATTGCTTCCTACTGCTTTCTTCAATTTTATTTCTGACTTTTCCTTTTAGAAGAGGGAAGACTTTTATCGAGGTTCTAACTATTAAGTTGCTTATTGAGTGAGAAATTACACCACATTTGGGCATGGATTTGGTAACACAGGGATGGTGATCTGCTCTGGAAGCCACTGGAGCTCTGCCTGAGCAGACCTGAAGCCCCTACAGACCCCCTGTGATGGGTGAGTAAAAGCACAGCTGCCTTAGAGAAAATACAGGGTTTAAGTAATGTCCTCTGCTCTGTTTAGAAATCAGTGCGGACAGTGCGCTTGTCTGAATTAGGAATTCCTCTGAACTGACACATCTGTTGGATGCTAATGATGTTCTTTTCCTAGAAATGTATTACTTTTTATCTGGAGAAATCTGTATTGTGGGTTCATGCCACGTGACTTCTGTCTCAGCTGGATAAATAGCGTGAATCACTTTCCCCATTCAAAGCCTCTCAGCTGCTCATGCTAAATACCCATTTAATCTGACTTTATATGTTAATAAATCACTCAGGATAATTAAGCATTAGCTCCACATGCCAGCGGAGTGCTAGGAAGGCAGATGGGTTGGTGCAGCCCTGTGTCTTACAAATCCTCTCACACCAAAACTGCCTTTCCCAGGGTGCCTGGAGCCCAGGACTGCCGTGTTTTCTGGGTCTAAACTGGGGCCACCTTTAAGATAAGGACTGGCTGCTGAGTGAGGATCTATCCCCCAGGGATTAGCAATAGCTGTGACTGTTTGCAGGATGAAGAGCAGGTCCCTTGGTGTGCTGAAGGAGGGAGAGCCCTGGACGCAAGGTTTGGGGGTCACAGAGGGGCTGGAAGCCTTGCTGTAGCTCAGGCTTGAGAGTGGGGAGAAAGGAGACTGTATCTCACCCTGCTTCAGCCACTGAGGAGCTCATGCAGTTGAAATGCTTCCTCAGTGGGCAGTGAGGAGGAGGTGTGCATAGTCCACATGTCTAAGGCATGTTGAGGGCACATTTGCTTTTTCTGAACAGAGGTGAGGTCTGAATAATCCCATGTGTCCATGGTGTGTGATCCATAACCACCTCATCTTGACACTGAAGGTGTGCTCAGGTGCTGACTGTGCAGGTTTATGTGTTTCACAGCTATCCCAGTCCTAAGGCAAGATGCTTCTGCAGAGCCACGGGAAAACTGTAGCACACAGACACATTTTTTGGGTTACCTGAGCTGCCCTCGTGCAGATTTGTCTTTTGTATCTTAGGGAAGCTGGTGTGAGTATGTTTTTCCCAGGCAAGCTGTGCATACCTTGAGCTCTGCCTGTAGCCACCAGCTTAGTGTCATACATGACTTGACAGTCACTTTGCCTTCTCTCACCCTGCAGCTTTGGCCACAGGTTTTTGAATGAGAGCATAACCTGGCCTTGGACTCCGCCTTCTCTGTTACTGTGATGTGATGGTCTGTGCTGGGCAATCCATGTTTCATCTTTCAGAGATGCTGCACATTCTGCTCCACCCTGAATCTCTGAAGACTCAAGCTGTAGCTGTGGCCACTCGTGCTCCTGGATCAGTGTCTGCCTCTTACCTCCAGCCCCAAAAGCTGCGGGTGCAAAGTTGTAGGTCACTTTTCAGTCTGAAACATTTTTCTTTGATATCATAACCCCCTCGCTCCTACCCCACGCTCTTCGGCTTTTCTGTGAGCAGAGATTTATACACAGGAAATGGAGAATATGACATTTTGTTTGTGCCTCTGTGTATGTGTAATATCTTTAATATGAAACTAGTTGCCACTTAATTATACGGGCTAAAGACCTCTATTCAGTGTGTTGTATACAATTTATGAGTCTCGGGTCTCCCAGACACACATTACAGCCGTGTGGCAACACCCAGGTGACTAACATTCCTTTTTAATTTAATTTCCTTACATAAATACCTTCATTAAGGATCAGTTATTTGGGCAGAGAAAATACTATTTGAATAGGTCGGACTAAGCCATTGAATTTAGGACCCTGCTACTGTTACTGCTGAGAGCAGTACCAGAGTGTTTGCTTTCACCTTTAGACCAGGAATCTCTCTGGCAAAGGGTGGACTTTATTTCAGAGTTAATTCAATGAGTGAGGTAGGACTGGAGCTTTTACAGGAGCAATACTGAGGATGTTCTCAGTCTCCCAGTCAGGATCGGCCCTTTTGCTGCGATTTCTAATTTGTTCATTTTTATCTCTTTGATAAAAAGAAGTTCCCTGGCTTGCAGGGTTCGTTTGCACAGCACCTAGAAAATCATTTCCTGTCTTTGAACCTCAAGTTTTACATCTGGAAACAAATGTCTGAAGTCCTTGGGAATCTCCTTTGGGTCACCTTGAGGGATTGCTATGCTTTTCCCTAATCACTGGGTGCAGATGCCTTAGGGCTCACAGGACTCAGGTCCCAGGCTTCAGCTGTTGTAAAGGAGGCAGAAGTACTGGAAATGTTCTGAACAGAGAGGTATCTTTTCATTCCTTTCACTCAGATTTGCAACACTTGCACTGCATTGCTGCTGTCAAAATACCTGCTCAGTCTGCAAGGGCAGATTAGACCCAAATTTCCAATTGGTCATGGAAAAGTTATCTCCAGCCTTTTATATTAGGGAATTTTTCTCTGTTACAGCATTAACTTACCTCTTTCATGTGACACAAATATAATTCACTTTCTGAATAGCCAAGATTTTCCCCCTCAGAACTGCCACTGCATTGCCAGCCCCTAGACTTCTGCCAAAGTTGCAAAACATTGCCAGAAAGGTAAATATCACTAATGGCTTTGGCATTTCCAGGCTATCTCCATGAGATACTGTCAAAAGTATATTCCAGGAATGTGGGAAAATGCAAGGAAAGTTGGACATCTACACAGCTCTGCTCTCTTACATGACATAGTATAAACGTTTGTAAGTGGTATAAACACTCTTTGTCCAGGATATAAGCCAAATCCGAGCTGTCTGCAGGTAGGACAGAGCACTCTTAGCAGACATACTGTTACATCAATATCTATTATGTAGAAGCATCTGATTTTTATTACTCTCTGAGTTAGGATATCAGGCTCCCAGGACTATCACCCTTAATGTGTGTGCAAGGCATAGGAATCACTGCGTCTTAAAACACTGGCCAAATGTAAATCTTACCAAACCCTTTCAAGATGGGTGGTCTTGCTTGTTGGACACAGGCTTTTGCTTTTCAGCAGGGAAAGGGTTGAGTGATGATTATCTCTCACTTTTTCCCATTCCATTTCTTTTCATGATAAATAAAAAGAGCCTTGCTTGAAGTGATTGCTTTTTAATGATGCACGTCAGACGTGAAAGCAGTATCGCTCCTGTTTGAAAAGGGCATGTAATGTAACAAGCTGGCTGAGTTTCATTCCCAAATCACCACCCTTCCCTCTATCAGCATAGAAATAAATGAATTCTCATTGCCTGCGGTGGCTGAGGGGATCTTACCTTGCCTGGATATTACCTCCTTGGTCTCTGTGGGGGAATAAGGGTTATAAAATAGCAGACCCCCTCCCCATTTTTTTTTCTGATTGCCAGACGACCTCCAATTAGAAAATATGTGTGATCCCTGAATACATGTCCAAGTAATTACATTTCTCTGAGGCTCATAATGCCATTAATAACTGTTTGCCCCTCCCCTGCCCCGTGGGGTCCCAGCTCTAGTTTGGATATCGCTGACCTAAAGAATAGGTTGAGCAGTGTGGAGAAGAAAATCCTAGAGGCAGCTGAGCCTGTGAAGAAGCTCTGAGTAGGTGTTTTGTGTTGTGTCAACGTTGTTCACGTGGACACCGCTGATTGAGAGCTTGTTACTACTCATTGGTATTGTCAGTCTGTGGTAAGTGTGGATTAAAATGGGTTAATAGGAACTGCTGTGGAGGCCTGGGAAATGATGGAGCTGAAGGGAGGTGAAGGCTACCTGAGGAGGTTAATGCCAAGTATGGATGGTGAGCACATTTGTTATTTTCTTCAGTAATTGCCCCGTGCTGCAGGTGGAAGATAAGCTTGGGCTGGATTTGAACCATGAGCTATTTGGAGAGAAGGTCATGGAAGATACCTAGTCAAAGAGGCAGAAATGTGCTGTATGCCTTCATCCTTCACATTCAGTGCATAGCCTCCCAGAAACCAGGATGCTTTCCAGTGCATTATCCAGCCCAATTTGAAATGACCCAAGCAGTGAACCAGCAATTCCCCTGGCAGCTTGTTAGGATGTTTTCTCCTCCTACCCAACTCATATTTCCCATTTCTTTATTTCAGCTCATTACTTCCTTTTGCCTGGCTGAGGGCAAATGGTGCTTCGCCACTAAACAGCCCACAGCAATCAGGGCTTCAGTCATGTACCATTAATCCCTAGAGCACAGCATTTCTTGTTCACCCTGCTGAATGCTCCAGGAGAGAGTGAATGATTGACACTAGTCATAAATGCTTATAGTGTTAATTCTTTAATATCTTGCTAATTTTAATTTGCTCTGTTCAGGTTGGGAAGGGTGTGATAAGAGTTGCTGGACAGAATTCTGCTGCTTATCACTGCTGGAAACATGCCTCTCCTATCACAGTTTGCACAGCCCCCAGGCACGGAACAAAAATGAAGGCTATTTTCGTATAAATAAACACCAAATTGCACAGAGTTCTGCATCTTTGGTGGCCAAGAAAAGGGATCTGTGTGCTGGAATCTGCTCTGTGAAGTAGGCATAACCTTTCTCATGCCCCTTATTGTATGCAAAGGTTTTGCCTGGCTACTTAAACCCAGCTTCATTTTTAGAAGGCCTTTATGCATTGAAACCCTTTTGCGTTTCAGCCTCAGCCTTTGCCAGGCACTTAGGCAGGTGGAGCATGTGAGGGCCACTGGCTGCATTGCATGAGATGGTGCCTGAACTCATCTCTGCTCTGCTGGAATGTGCTCTGTATTCACCCAAAGTAGGTGGCTACTTTGGATTCATCTGCTCCCTCAAAATAAATCAAACATTGATTGCACAAACCCACCTTTTTGATTAATGTAATGTTGGTCCTGTACTTGTGGGAGAGAGTGGAATGGGTTGCATAGTTCAGGTGGAAATTGAGATAGAGTTGATGAACTGGTAAAAGCTGGAGTGATCCCATCCCAGCTTTTGGCTTGGATTGTATCCCTGGGCTGCATCATTTGGTCATGGCATTTCTTGGCAGATGGCCCTCTGATGCAGAATTTTCATTTTCACAGTGGTCCATGCCGCACTTTTTAGACTGACCTCGTCAGCATTGCACTCGAGACCTGGATTTCTGCAGATTCCGAGCCCTGTCAAAACCACTGAGCTTGTGCAGTGTTTTGAATGAGGTGCTTAGAATTGAGGGTGTTTCCACTGAGGGCAGTGATTAGCAGAAAGTTCAGTTCATGATGGTTTGAACTGAAATTTATTCATCTTGGTGGGATGCTCAGGAAGAGGAGCACCCCATACATGAGGACAGAGAGCTCTCTGACAGGTTCAAAGGGAAGAAAAGATGAATGAGTTTATGGCTGGCAAGTTGGATAAAGAAATCATTTCTCCTGCCTCTATTTTTGCTTCCAATTTACAACTAATCACAGATTTCCTTTGTATTTTTTAAAATATCCATTTTTAGCCTAATTGCAGACAATAAATCAAACTCTAAAGTAAGCAAGAACATCTGACTGTCAGCAGTTGCAAGGGGCAGACGTGACAGCAAACTGGCCTGGCTATCCAAGCTTACATTTTTAAAAAATATGTGAAAAGTGGTGGGATGTGATGAGAGATGAATTCCATGAGTGACCCTATACTTTTCTTTCCCTTTGAACAGCATCTTGCAAGTACCAGGGTTAAAGAAAACATTATTTGAAAACCAGCCAGGGAAAGAAAGACCCAACATTGGGTCAACATTGGCTTGTAGCTAATTGGTCTGCAAAACTTCAGGAGGTTGTCAACTGATTGCTTCAACAACTGAAGGTAGCTCTGATATCATTGGAAAGGGTGATGGGGCTTGCTGGCAGCCTGGTATCCCTTATATTGTGACTACTGATGAACATGGCAGAATCCAGTGGAAATCATGTTCCTGAGCCCAGGTGGCAGTAAATTGTACTTAGCAAAGCCTGCAAACCAGATACTTACAAACCCGAGGGGGAAGCCATGAAATATTCATGAAGTCTTTCCTATGAAAGAGACTTATTCATATATATATATATATATGTATATAAAAATATGTGCACACTTTTGAAATCTATTCAAACCAAATAAGACTTTCTTAGTCACCTTGCATAAAATAGGAAAGCAGATGACTTTGGTTGTACCTCTGTTATACAGCCATCAGGAGACTGAAATAGCTCTGGAAAAGAAGCCTTTGGTGCTCTGCCACCTTCCAGAGACTTGTGCCTTTCTGTGGCTCTGCTGGTGTTTCGGCAGCTGCTCTGGGAAAAATCACTCACTGTTACCCTGATGTAGTAAATCAGTCAGCCTTTACGATTTATCACCCTCTTTGCAAAAATGATGTGTAACTGTTTAAATGTTATCAAGGGCTGAAGCCTTTACATATGGTGGGAATGGCAATGGTGAAGGCCAGACTGTGACCGTGCACTTGCTGCTGTGCCCACATTAGGGATGGGCTGTAAACCAGGCTGGTGACTGCAGAAACCCAGATCCTTTGCTAAGAACTTAAATACAGAGACAGCATCTTCTGTGCTTGTGTTGCTTATACTCCATCTCTCAAATACTTAAATTTTTTCACCATCATTAAAGTCCTTTTTGAAATCAAGAAAGGGGAGAGAGAAGACTGCAAATAATATTTGGCAATAGAATGTAAATGATGTAATGTAAATAATAAGATTATTATAGGAGTTTTTCTTGATGCCTGAAAATAAGTAGCTCTATGTTAGACTCTCACTTGCCTTTTCATCTGATTTAGAAAAGAACGTTTTATTCTTATCCTTATTAAAACATAGGAGAATGTTTGTGGTTACATTTGCCAAAGTAGCTTTGGCATTTTCTTTCCTGGGAAATTCCTGAGCAAAGTTTGCCAGATGCTGTCTGTATAGTCTGACAATGACAGAAGTAGTAAGTTAGGGAGTGAAATTGCTGATGACATTCATAGGGAAGAAGCAGCTGATTTTGTTTCCTTTTGATTCCAGTGAGGAGTGCTCCCTTTTTTCATTCCCAAAATGTGAGGTACCAGAGTACCCAAAGAGCTGGAAGGTGTTTTAACCACACGTGTGAACATTTTCCTTCTTGGTTGCAAGTGTAAAGGTCTCTTCTCTGTATTTGGCATCATTCTAGGTGGGCACAGGTTGTCCTTTGCACCTCTGTTAGTGGTGGGGAACTGTGCATAGGAGAGAAGAAAGAATGAGCTTCTGCTCAGAGGAGCTCAGCAGGGCAATCTGCCACAGTCTCACTTAGCTGAGTTTTTTTTAAATCTTTTAGGTTTCTTTCTGGCCCCTGTCTTCCTAGACCTCAGCTGGTAAATACTTGTGTTGTTATAGTCAGAGAAATGTCAACTTGTTGCCTAATTAATACGTACTAAATTCTGAAACTGGTTCTCACTGTGTTTGATGCAAGTTCACATGGTATTTTCAGTTCCCATGGGACTTGCCCTGCTTGCTGCAGAGACATCTGGTCATTTGGTTTCCCTCTCAAATCCATGGCCAGAGAGGCAGTGGAAGGCTCCCTTCTGCAGTGGCAGGATGGGCAGAGCTGCCAGCTGGGGTCTCTCCTGGCTCAGGTTCGCTGTGTCAACTCCCGTGTCTGGTTTCAGATCGTGCTGGCACAGCTCAAGGGGTTTATGCTTTTATCCGGTTTTCAGAACATTCCCTGAATGACGGTTTCAAGTCAGGCTTGGTGGGGTTTTGCCTTCTGACACCTGGACCATGGTGTCCCGGTACTGGGGGCTGTCCTGGGTCGGGGAGCAGGTCTGTCACACAAATATGCAGAGGAGCCTTATACCAAGTCCTTTTTCCAAGTTGGAAAGTGTTTTAGTTTGGGCAGAATTATTTTGTTTCAAGAAATCCAAACTGCTTGTTTCCAATGTTTCAAAACCACACCTTCCGCTGAAACCAACCCTACCCAAACTCTATCAGATGGAGATGCTTTCCATTCCAGTGGGAAGTAATCTGTTCCTTTTCCCCTTTTGCTGCTGCTGGAAGAAAAAGGGTTTGGATAAAGAATATGAAGGTCTTGCAATGTGCAGCCTGGCTTGGATGTGTCTATGCAGAATTAGGATCAGGGAAGAACATAGGAAACTGAATTTATGAAGTAAATTCCTTGCCTCACCAGATGGGATCAGGGCTTTAAGGATCATGCTTGATGTGGCTTTAGAAGTGAATTTCCTTGCCTCTTTAGCTGCCATCAGGTACTTAGGCAAGGCTCTCAATGGCCTTGGTGATTTCCTTTCCCTTCCCAGGTATTCTTCAACTCACATTCCAGTCCACAGGCTTAATATCTTCATCATGTTTTATCTGTGGCCAAGTTTGGCAGCCAAACATTCGCTCTCACCTGTTGCTTCATTTGTTTCGCATGCACTCCTTGCACAGTGAAGATATCACTGGCAAAAACAGTGTCTGACATCACCATGCCTGGGGTCTGTTTATTTATCCTTTCATCACCTAGTAAGTATCTAGGACAAGCAGTATTGAACTGGAAGATGCATATGTACCTTTCATAACCTCTTCATTTTCTTTAAATGCCCCGGCCTTGGGCTGTATTTAACATGAAGCTCTGGGAACTGCATTCATAAACCAGAGACTCAGCTGTTCTAAGTTACCGTAGCTCCATTACAGGCAGTGATACTGGCCTGATTTATAGTAGCTGACCTGTGCAGGAGCCAGGAAGAACACATATAAATGGCAGACATTCCAATAACTAAATTAAGCATGGGAAAATGCAGGCTAGCTCCTTGGAAAATTTTCCTGACCAGGTCTGTAAGTGCCTGGAACAGGTACCCAAGCAAAGTGTTGGAAAGTTTGCCTTTTGTGTGTGTTGCAGTATGGCAGGACTGGAGTGTTTGGAGAGCTAGGAACGACCCAGAAATATATTAACCAGATGCTGCACATGCCTGGGTAGAACGTAGTAATAAAATGACTTCACTCCTGAGAAAAGTGCTCAGACTGAAACCTGGTCAGTTTGTGGGTATTTCTGCATTGAGTCACAGCATTTGCTGGATGCACCTCCAGATGCTGTTTGACAGAACCAATGACAACATAAATACAAGATAAAAATTATCAAACTAGGTCTGTGCAAGGATCTGGCTAGTTCAGCATCCAGTGAACAGAAGTACATGTGCCTGCAGATGTGTAGACATTGTCCCCATCCCCACCCTCTGACAGTGTCCACCTACCTCAGATGAGGGCCATGCTTGTATTAAATAGTTCTGGATGGCTTCTCCCTGAGAGCAGACTGAGCTTCTTCCCGAGTGTTTGCTCAGCCTCCCAGCCTGCACTGGCACGGTGCTCCACCACTGCATTGTGGGGTTGTGTTCAGCTCTCCATGTGTTCCATGTCCACGTGTGGGGGCAGCCCTCTGACACATCACACAGCTTCATGCCATGCTGTGAGGAAAGGGTAAACGTGTTTTGTCCATCGTACATGACATCATCCACCATGTCCTTGGGCTGGTGCAGTTTCTGCTGTTGTTTGAAATTAATACAAATTCAGAATTCACTTGTGCTGAACTGTGTTTGTTGTATTCCAACATCATTCAAGTGGATGTTGGAGTTGAATGCAGAAAATGCTGCAAGGATGCCTAAAGGTGATTCATGTGAGACGTGAGCAAGAAAGCTCTCCCTGTCCCGAGACTGGACCTGGCCTCTATGCCCTGTGAGTAAGGTCCATGCCAGTCTTTCTCCCGGAGGTGATTTTCTCTTGGGATGCATAGTCCTGGAGAACGTTCTGCAGCATTGGTTCAGCTCCAGGTGGTTCTTTCCTGGGCTCTGCCTCATGCCAGCAGCTATTGCTTTCATCAGAATCAAGTCGCTGCCTTGTTGCTTGTTTAAACTATTCAGTGTGGCATCCCTGCTTATGTGTCATCATCCCTCTTGCCAGGAGGCTTTTCTCATACTGGTCACCTTGAGTGCCTGATGTGTGTCCCAGGAGTGCTGCTGACATCTTCTGCTGCTTCATTACAACCTCCCAGGGTTTCTTGAAAGAGCACAACATCTTTGGTGGCAGCATCCAGCACGCACTGTTATGAGGAGGACTTGGGATTTGTTCCACGTTTCTCATTGAAGTATCTGCTGATGCCTGGACATGATGTAGAGTTCCTTCAAGGGTCTGAACCACTAAGGGTGCCCATCCTGTCCTCTGTTTTACATACCATCAGATCTCAGTGTGATGAGTGTCACGTGCACACCCACACCCCTCAGGCTGCTGTGTAATTAGTAAGTGTGGCTGACCAGTAGCACCACGCAGAGCTGTTCACCTGGCCTCTCTCTCCACCACTGTGGCTTGTTCCAGGGGGCACTCCATTTTTCATTCCTGCTCTCGGCTGGGCAGCACACAGCCAAGTTCTGGAATAACAAACAGTGAAAAAGGACTGGGCTTTGTGAGCTTTAGGAAGTAAGGCAGAGAATAAAACATGGCCCATTAACCTGCCAGAAAAGATACATGGAAGACATAGGAATGACTCCTAAACCACCCTGCTAGAACATGAGAATTTTTTTTCCTAAACTGATTTCCTTATGAATTATTTTTTTACTGCATAATAACTACCAAGAAAAGTATGTTTTAGTTATTCACAGTGACCTTTTAAACTTCCAAGAGAACTGCATATTTTCTGAGGCCCCATGTAGGGCCTATTAATAATTATGCACTCCCACTGAGCTCCATTGATTAGTTTGGGTCCTATTTCACACTGTAAAAGGAAAAAAAGAAAAGTCCCTAGTGTTTGTGTATGTTTTTTTCTTTTTATGCTCAGCTCTCCTAGGCTATAGATCAAGTTTTGCTCTTAGCACGGGTTTCGGCCCGTGTTGATGCGTTTGCTCTACTGTGGGCCCCAAAAATCAGGGAAAAGGCAAGATTGGATGACAGAAAGGGGGAAGAGGTGAGACCTGTGATCCAGCAGTGACACCAGAGTTCAGCTGGTGTGATAAGGGGCAGTGTGAGTGACAAGACCATGCATTAGTATTCTACAGCCCTGCTCATGCCTACTCTTTCATTTCTGTTAGCAAACATTTCTTTGTGAATAAATCTACTTTCTTGGCAATACTGTGTTAGTGCTTTAGTTTCATTAAAGAGCCTGGAAACACCCCAGTGGTTCAGGCTGAGATATATAATACTGCTAACACAGATTTGTTTCATAACCCACAAACTATTAAAAATATTAGTGTCCTCCTGGGAGTTGCCTTTCAAGATTCCCTTTCTCTTTCTCACTTTCAGAGCTGGGCTAAGACAGCCAGCAATAATGCAAAGCAAGCTCAATTTATTCAGCTAAAAAAATAGATAACACCGTATTTTACTACTTCTGAGCACTTTCTTCGTTTGAATGTTGCTTTGTGTTCCACTTCTTATCCAATGTAAACAGCCATAAAGGAGAGTTGCTGAGACAACATGTGGACATTTCAAAAGGTAGACTTTACCCGTCCAAAGGGAGATGACTTTTTGTTGGGAGTGAATTTAGTCTGGGACTTTGTAATGGGATATGTTGGTCCCTTCAAGACTGAGCAGGGAGCTACAAATCCCTTCAGGACTGAACAGATCTGTGTATGTGTTAGGGGTCTTTATTCCACCCGTCTGACAAAGAAAGTAATAACTGAAAGGAAAGTTAATGGTCCCTGGAGGGACCTCAGGAGGTGAGTAGGTCCAGTGTCCAAGGTGAGGGCTTTGGGACATAGCGGGAGAAGAGGTCTGCTGGGAACTGCAGCTGACAGGGTTGTTGGGACCTGTGAGTCCAGGAGCAAGGACAGGAGGCTGGCTCCAAAATCCTCCCTCCTGCCAGCCAAACTTTCTCATGGAGACAGAGGTGCCAGCAGTTTCTTCTCAGTGATGATACATCTACCAGCTTATGTTTTACTTCTGGTGCCAATGCTGTGCTGTGGGAAGGAGTCTGGGAAGCTGATGGGGATGTTAAAAGGAAGTAAGCTCCTGAAGGTGCATCAGAGTTTGGCTTTGAGTTTTGTTAATGGACGTTTTGGGGTGTTTGTTTGGACTTTGCCATGGGGCATCCAAGGAGAAGATGAGACAAGGAGGACAAGAAGCCAGGAGTTGTGTGGTGTGGGTGCAGCCTTGCTGTCCAGAGCATCCAACAGCATCATGGGTGAACTGGAGCACAGTCTGTTAGAGATGGGCAGAAAAGGCTCTTAACAGCCCACTTCAACCTTTAATTTGGATGTTCAGTTAGGCATAGTGAACGTCAGCTTTCACCTTCGCTTTTCTACTCAGAGAGTCAGAATTGGGGGTGAATTGTTATGAAGAGCTTTTCTTATGCAGCTTCTGTTATTGACGTCCATCACAATGGCACCAAGAGGTCCCAGCAGCCATCAGAGCCCCCCCAGCCCACTATTCCTGTCTGGTTTCTACTGCTTGCTCACATAGCACAGGGTACTCCAATCTAGTTAAGGAAAAGAACGAGTGGAGGAAAAGTAGGCTCTTTGTTTTACAGAAAGGGGATGGAGCACAAAGAGAAGCAATAACTTGCCCAAAGTCATGCAGAGAGCAACAGACAGAACTGGGAACTGTGATGTAGCTTTCTCTTTCATCCCAGTCAGTATCCTACCCACAAAATAATCTAGTTTAGTTCTGCTGAAAAAGCAAAATATATAAATATTTGCTTAAATCCTACCTATTTTGCATAGCAACCTGATTCATGTAGAAGTTTTTATATAAGATTGGCAAGTCAAAGCTTGAGATTTTTTTTTTCTGCGTCGTTTGAAGAAAGTGTGAAGAAACTTCTGAACTGCCGAATCCAAATCTGAACCAAATTTTCCCCTCTTTGAACTCTGCTTATTGCAGACTGTAATAACATTCATCCACATTTCACAGGGTATCCTTGCAGATGGAAGGAAATACAGTAGCACTGTTTGACACAGAAGAAATTAGATTTACGTGAAATTCCCTTTCCCTGTGTCCCTCACTTTATTTCCAACAGACCTGCAGTTAACAATCAGCAGTGTTTCACTTTCAGACAGTGTGGTTTTCATTACAGAGGCTAAGGGAGTTTAAAATACTCTCCGAGCACACAGCGTACATAACATCCTACCCCATTTCTTTTGATTTCCCTTTGCGGCACTAGCGTTACAGATGCTGTGCAGAATGTGTTAGAGGACACTGCTTTTATTTGCCATCGTTACAAGGAGGAAACACATTTAGAGACATCTGTTCAGGCTCTTTGATTTCAGCTGAATGTAAGACATCTTTGATGAAGAGTTGGTTTTGGAGCATGGTCGTGTCAAAGCCTGGCAGCCGTGCATGCTGAGGGAATATGGCATCGCAACGTCCCTCCAGCCTTATCGGCAGGTGTGGACAGCACGGCTTTACCAGGGGGTGGAATTTAGGCTCTCACCTTGTCAGAGTTACCTTTCCTCAGTGGGAAGTTCAGCTCTGTTTTGTTTTCATGTGGAGTCAGCTCTAGAGGAACCTCAACGTGGGGAGTGATCTCGTATGCCGGAGGCTTCCCCGTGCACGGCAGCGCAGCAGCGAGGGTGCGGTGCCTCCCCTGGCATAGGTAGTGTGGGCATCCTTCTCTTGTCAGGGGCAGAGCCTGAAATAAAGTAGGTATCATGTTTCTGGAAGGTGAAGCATGCTTTTCCTAGGAGCTAGGGTATTTTAGGAGGTGCTACTGAGACTGAGCTGAACAGTCATGCACCGTTTTCCAAAGAAATGGTGACATTTCAAAGACAATACTGGAGCTTTTGAGGAGCTGAAAGGGTTTTTCAGTATAATCCCTGTCTGTGGACTTTTAGATCCATGCTTGGGTAAAATCTAGGAGCAGTTGTTTTCCTCGGGGGGGCTGAGATACGTTCACACATTGGATTATACCTTGCAGGAGCTTGTTTCCAGAATTGCTCCTTACATGATGCCAAGACTCATAATTATGAATTATATGGAGTTTCTGGAGCCATGAAAGGCTTCTTCTGACTCTGCTTCTGCCCACCTGATCTTTAGGCTATATTACTGTCATCTACTCTGAGCCCTAATGGAAAAGGGCAAAAAGAAAGATCTTAGAGATTAAGTTCTATATAAATACAGTTTGAAGTTTTTTTCATTTCTACCCAGTTTTAGTGTATATATCTGAAAGAAAAAGATATGCCTTAAATAATTTGCTTCCTATGTTTGGATTTCCATAAATATGACAAGCAATATTCAATTTAATTCAAGCAATTTATCTTAACTCTTTTTTTAGGTTGGCATATCACTCACCGCAGACATCGTATGACATATGACATTGTAGGACTTGATACAACTTTCTCTCTTGCTGTGTGGAAACTATATAGCAACACAAATAGCATGGCTCACTTTTAGTGAGCTAATGCTGTACTAATTTTTCATCAATATAGGTCGAAAATTACGCTTTGTGGTTTAAAAGTCATCATTTTTTTCTCAAAAGAAGTCAATTTGGGTTAAGAATAAAGTTAATTTTTAAAAGTTCTGTAAATCTATGTTTTCATCTTTAGTTATCACAGGTAGGAAATACTGGAAGCTTCACAGTTTAGACTTTGCAGTGATTGGGGATGACCCATCTTGTCATAAAGCTTCCTTTTAGTCTTTAAAGTCCTAATGTCATATATAGTTACTTTTAAAAGCAGGGAAATCCTCAATGAAAATTTTATAAGCACATTAAACAGTTTCTGGAACACTTCTTTATAAATAATAAATGAAATCAAACACTTTGAAGTATATAAATGTATGTAATATATAGGCAGACAGATATATAGAGATATATAAAGAGAGATGTGTGTATATATATGTGTGTGTATAAATACATATATATAAATCAGGAACATTAGAGCAAAGCAGTGTAGGTTACAGCATTCCCTGGAAAATCCTCATCAGCAGAATGCCAGGCTGAATTATAGATCAGAAAAGATCCCTGGTGTTCTCTGTGCTAAATGCTTTACGGTGGAGCGAGTTCATTGACTTCAGTGTCAATACCAGTCACAGACTCAATACAGCTCATTTAAAAACTGCTATCAGAACTTTTATGGTGATGAGCTGAGTTCTTGACAGTATAACTTCTTGGGATTTTCTCTCTTTACCCAAATCTGTCTGTTTTCTGTGAGAAGCTGGACCCATATTGAACACCCATTGGCCAAACCTAATATTGTTCATTCCAAGAGACTTTGGCAGGTGGCCAAAGGATTAAGGATTTTTCAACAAAAGTGCAATATTTTCCATTATAAAAATCCTCTACGATTTTCTGGGAAACTTTAGTACTTAGCTTCCCATGTATCTCCTCTTTGTCATCATTGTCAGAAACTAAATGGCATTTCTCACTGACATTTTTAGAAAAGAATATTTATATAGAAACAATGCAAATAAAAATTCATTGGCAGAAAGGAGTGACATTTACAGTATGATACAGTTCTGACATTTTTATGCCACCAGTGGGAATTTTGCCTGTTTGATGACTGATTCTTTCATTCCTCCATCATCCAAGTAGACCCGTTCAACTCAATACAACTACTTAAGTAACATCCCCTGTCTCTCTCTAGTCAAAGTCGTGTCTGGGAAAGGAGGTGAAAGGAATCCCAATGTTGTAGATAATGAGCAGTGGTGTTGACCAACTGCGCTGTGATGAACCTCAGTCACCACCTTCAAACACCAAGGTTTGAACCAGAAAACTTAAGTGCTACTTAATATCTAACTAATTACGTCTTCCAGTTCAGAGGAATAATTAGTTCATGATCTCTGTGGAATAGTGACAGAGTCCTATAGGACATTATTACTGCAGGGGTGTCAAAAACTGTCTCTAGAGAAGAAACTGCCCTTTATGCCAAGGACCAGCACAAGGCATGTGACTGGCCTTACCTAGAGATGTGACTTTCACTTGAAAGGTTTTCCACCATCCCTCATCCCTGTTGAAAAAAAGGAGGCTGAACATTTGAAGATGGCGAAAAGATGTGCAGAAACAACTGAAACATGGGAAAATTTCTTACACTGGTAGACACAAAGATCTCCATCTGTTGAGCGTGCAGAGTTAGAGGTAAGGAGTCACCTTAGGTCCATGACGGGTTACAAGTACTGGGTACTAAATGACACTTGTGTGCCCCCAAGAGTGACATAGAACCAGCAGCTTTATTTCATTGATTTTTTTTTTCTTTTTGACATAGAATACCTTCATCTATTATGTTCTAGAATTAGAATTACATGCTGCTGGTCTATGAAAGGAAAAGGAAACAATTTTGCTGTTACTGAAAAGAAATGCTTCACCAGGTTCAAAATGCATTGTTTGTTGCTGTGTTTCTTGTTATTTCCCAAGTTTTATGCCAGGAGAAATTTTGAAAACTGGATTTTGTTGTTCTCAATTTGGAATGAAGACAGACTGCGTGCTTGGTCTCTGCCTGAGCAGAACTGTGGCTTCCTTGCATTGTGGAGGGAGAACATACAATAAAATGACGCTGACATCTCTGGAGAAAAAGCCCTCCAGGTGAACAGATTTTAATAGCTGGAAAAAACCAACATTCTTGGAATGGGAATTGGAATTCAAATCGATTTGGTCCATGTCTGGCTACAAAAAAACCCCAACCAAGCAAACCCCGTGTGTTTTGAAGCAGTGGTCTGGTGTTGCCCATTCCTTTTGCTTGACAGAGTGCCACAAAGGAGGTGAACGGTGAGGCTGAGGAGACAGACATAAATACATAATAGCTTTGCAGTTTTGGAGGCCAAGAGGGCAAACAGCACTGATTTTTTGAGGTCAATTCATAACCAAAGGAGACTGGAAAGGGCTGTGCAAGTGGATGAAAGGGACAGAAAAAGGTCGGCTGAAGGCAGACCCCGATGACACATTATTTATCTGGTTGCAAGGAATTTATGATCTTTTCAGAGTGTGAATCTACCCACTTCAGTGAAACAAAACAGAATATTGTGAGTTTTCAGATGAGAATTTTATTCTTCTCAGGTGACAAAAAATGAGGGAAAAAAGAGGTCAGCTTCCAATTCCTGAAGCAACAAATAAGTCAGGAATTAGAGGTGGGTGATAAATAAAGAGTGTTGTTTCAAAGTAATTCAGAAAAGGTTGAGTTGGTGTTCCTTGGCAGGTGCTGAAGGTTGCAGAGCTTTATTTTCATGTTCCTCTCAGCAGAGAGAACTGCATGTTCAGGCACAAATTTTCAGAGGAATTAGGTTTGCTGGTTTTGATTGGCATGTCTTCTGGGAAGAAAGAGATCAATAATTTGCAGGTGTCAAACTGGTTAGTGCAGCCAGGTAGCCATCAGAAAGAAGTACCCCTTTCAAGCCAACTTCTTCTAGCAAACCCAACCACTTTCTCCATAAAGCAACCCACAATTCCTAGTATGCTAAATTTTATAGTCCTTAGGAAAAAGAGAAACACAAACACAGGAAGGGAGGAATGCCGCAGAAATTGTTTTGTTAGAGGGAGGTTGGATTTCTCTTCCAACACGATGTTCTCTGTTTTGTTGTTTAGTTTTTGGTTTTTTCTTCTTCTTGGGTTCATGGCACATGAAGCTGTTTTTGTTTTCTACATGCCAGGTAGTAATTAAAATTAGCAATCTGGTAATCAGTATCTTGGCCTTGGGCACTAGAAACAGATGCACTAAATAATGCCAAAAGTTGTTTCAAAACCAAAGGAGGATGATGTGAGGACCTCTACTGAGGCAGCTCTGCAGAATTCAGTGCATGCATTTGATCAGGATGGGTGGGAGGACCACAAAGCCAAAAGTTTCACTCAGGTCTTGTCACCTGCTGTCCCTGGCAGAAGGTAACAGGTTATGTGAACTTTGCCATGACTTGGCCTGAAATTTTATGACTAATGTTGTGTGATCAAGATCCTGTCCCTGAAATCTGCCCATGGAGATGAACCAAGCCTTGCTACACACCCCAGGCCCTGGCACATACAATGCAAACCACCTTCTGCTGTTCAAGTCCTTTTTCCTTTAACTCTTCTGCAGTTCAGCAGTGGGTGAGGAAGCTCTGAGAAGGTTTTGTTTCCCTGGGAGAAAGTCAGATTGACATAAGCTTCACCCACACTGAGGAGAGAGAGCAAAGGAACAAGTAAAATCTCTACCTTCCCTCCTGCTGAACATCTTCTCCCTCCCTGATGAGAAGACAGGGGCAGGGAGGCAGCCTCAAAACATCTCCAGCAATGGAAATTCACATTAGCCAGCCTCATCCACATCTCACCCTTGCAAGAAAGCCTCCAAAGGGACCCAAATTTTATATTCTCCTGCCCTTATCCATCCCTGTATTTTTCCTGCCGCTCAGTCCATGCAGAGACAGTGATGGCTGTGGGGCAAACTGGGGCTACTGTCACCCAGGGGTGGCACTGTCCCTCTTGCCCCCGCAAGGACTGATGTCCTCTCTGCTCCTTCCCCAGGAGTCAGGAGCTGGTCCAGCAAGGCCAGCCAGCACTAAAACCAAACTCTGCTTTTTTACTTACTGTGTTACAGTCTATGAGAGTGGGCATTGGCTGTGTCAGGCGGCTGTGGTCTCAGTGGATTGTGTTTGTGGTGAGGCACTTGGGATTCCTGATTTCTAGTCCTGGTGCTGCTGTTTGCTCGGTGTGTGGCCTTGGAAGGCTCACTTAGCTCTGCAGCACCGCAGTTTTTCCTTCTTTCAGATGGGGAAGTGACACTTGCTTTGCTAAAGGGCCAAGCCACAGCTGGGACAAACAGTAGCATCCTGCTAAGCACTATAACCTCTTACACTAGCAGCTCAGAGGGAAAACACTAAAATAAAGGGTGTCAGATGTGAATCCTGCAGCGGTTACTTTCTATCCCAGTCACAAAGATGCTGTGATGATGAGTTTTTTGAAAAGAAGGTGTACCATCAAATTGCACCAACTACTGCCATATTTTTTTTCAGGGTAAGCATGGGGCTGATCTAACTAATAGAAAACACTGAATTAATATGGTGTGGGAATGAAGGGGATGAAGCTCTTCAGCTCCCCTTTCCTGTCCCTACAATGCTTAGGAGGTGTGCTCAGAGGTTGATCTGCTTGAGGGGCTCCCAGCTTTGTCCAGAGAAGGTTCTGATACTGGATGTGTGTGTCATGATAGTTAAGGAGCCTGTTCTGACTCCTGGATGTTAGAGCTGCATGTTGTAGTTTTGGGGAAAATGGTATCAGAATTTGTCTGTTCCCTCATTTAGAAAATTGGAGGACACTAAACTTTGAGAAGTGCTGCATATGCAGAGTTGTGTGCCTCAGCTTCCCCAGCTGTAAAAGTGGAGGGACATTTTTCATTGCTTTAATGAGAGGGGATGAATTACTGCAGCTTAGACATTGCCTAAGCTGAGTCTCTGGGTGGAAACCTCTTTTCCTTTGCCTCACCTTTACAAACTTATGTGTCCCTATTGACTCTGAACCATCAGGGGAACCAGAAGTCCTGAATCCTTGCTGTGAATAGCAGATGGTGCTGATGTCTCTGTAAGGATGGAGGTTTCAAGTGCAAAACCAAGTAAGAGGTGATTCCTGTGTGTGCTCACGTCTTAGGAAGGAGTCTGCTCCTCTTGCCTCAAGAAGGAGATAGGTGAAGCAAAAAGTGGTTCCACCATATTTTGTCTGAGAGTTTGGAGCATTTATTGGCCTGTTCCCTGAAGACGTGGATGGAGGGCTGAAGGATCCAGGTTCTCGTTTCATTTGGCTCCCTCCATGCCTGTGGCAGTAACCTCAGCAGAATCCACCATCAGGATTGCAACAGGAGATCTTTGTAAGGTGTGAAGGCATCGAGCTCAAGAAGTCTATGGTAAAACAATACCACATGTTGAAAGCACAATAGGAGTAAGTCCATTTTGGCACAGTCTTCCACATGAAATCCCCTTTAATTTCAGTGATGTCACAGTCTCGGTCTCAGGGAACCTACAGCAATATATTCTATGCCATAAATAAATCCACTTGGGGACTAATAAACTAAACTGTTGCTAATTTGTAATGTGCCACTTTTGCAGCAGTATCCAAAATTCATATGCACTAAGATTCCAGGGCTGGAAAGAATGAGATGGCTTGTCCCTAACCACTGCTTAACTTTTTAAGTTACACTGGTGAGTCGGGTGCAGTTTGGCTTTTAGTGAGACCCCTGGGGAAGCAAGGCCATCTTAGCCTACAGTCTTAAAAAAGGGCTATTAAAATAAAAGCATACTCATAAATAAAATGCAGGGAAAGGATGTCTTTGTGACTGAAGCAGGAACACTTGTGCCATTCAGGGACGACTGTTGCACTTCTGACTATCACCACTGATAAGCACGAGTGACTTTGCCTCAATATAATTTATAGGCACAGGTGGGCCCTCTTGCATTTAAGGTCTCTGCTTGGGATTATTGCTTGGCCCATAGAGGCCTTTCTGTCTGGTCATGAGCAGAGGAAGGGGAGTGTGACACCTCAGCAGGGCAGGGTGGTGCTTTCTAGCACAGCAGGTAACAGCTGACTGTTGTTCTGATTGCAAGGGTCCTGTGTGTGCCTTGGTCTCCCTCTTTCATAGTGTTGTGTCTGCTTGTTTGGACCAGTGTTAGATTAGGCTGAAATTTTTTCAGGATAAAAGTAATAACCCAGGAAACACAGCAGTGCTGCTTGTCCAGGGCAGATCTGTGCGAGAGCTGTCAGGAGACTGTTTTGAATTTTCCCCTTTTGTTGCCACAAGAGAAAGTGATGCTCTCTGTTTTGTCACACTTCAGAGTTGAAAATTTTGCTCTTTCAACTTTTTGGCTCATATCAACATGAAAGCAAGTGTCAGAGGACTGGGATTTCTCTCAGAACACAACACCTTTTTTCTGACAGCTCTTTGGGTGGTTCTTGACTAGGAGGGTGTTCAAAGCAACCTCAGACAGCTGAGTACCCTGCTGTTATCACAGAAGCATCAAGCCCTTGCATAGCTTTGCCTCCTCCTTGAAAACCCATTCTGCCCAGGACTGGCCCCATCCTTCTATTCTATAGATAATAGGCAGCATCTCTCCCAGTGAAGTGGCAGTGTCTCCCAGCATGAAGCTGATAGATCCTTCTGCACAAGAAAAAACAACAGTACATGAATAATCAGATACTTCAGGACTGTAGTTTACTGTACAGTGAAATTAAAGATGTTCTGTCCTGAAGGAACTATGGCTTGCTGTGAACTTCCTGTGTGATTCTGGGTAGATGGGTTAAAGTCTGTCCCTCTTTTCTGAGAAGGGACCCCAGATCTTCTTTTCAGCCTCACATTGTCAGTAAAACGGTGGAAGGGACAGCTGAAGTTTAGACATGGCAATGGTCTCATTCTTGCAGTCTGTAACTAATGCACAGCCAGCAAAGCCCCTCAGGATCTTCCCCGCAGTATCAGCAAGGCATGGAGAGAAACACTGATAGTGAAGGTCATGCAAGCACCATAGACAAACAATGCCTGACAGCCTGGGCTTCCGTAGTGTTGGTTTTGGTCTGTATCTTCACTGGATAAGCACTTGTGTCCTATTACTGTTCCCTTGGTGCTATCTGTCAGCCCTGAGGTTCTGCTGCACCATTTGGCAGGGAGGGCATTGCAGTCCTCCCCAAACGCTGAAGGAGATCTCCAAGTGGGACAGTTCTCCAGTTTTAGGAGTTTCTCCAACCTGCTGTCTGTAAGTGAATAATTGGCATCCATCTGGAAAACCTTCTTGTATCTTCTATCATGATCAAACTTGATCTTCTCACTCAGAAGGGACGCACCAAATGTGGTGGTTCAGCAGATAAACCAGTATAAGTTTAAGTCCTAATAGGAAGAAGTATTGTTGAGTGTTTATTGCAGGTCAGGATCTCTCATATTAGTCTTTCCTTTCAGCACTGGCAACCCACCCAAAAGTAACATCTAGGAGTTCAGGTATATGGGGCCTTTGGGAGCTCAAGTTCCTGCCTGCCTGCAGAGCTCCGTAACAAGCTGCATGAGTGCTCTTAAATGATGATTAAGTCAAGTTACCTCCCTGTGCTGTTGTGGCAGGCTGAAGGTTGGCATGTGGACAGCCATTTACGCTTTATCTGACACTAACTTTCTGCATCACAGTAACTTCAACTGTGGTTTGCCTGCTTAGCATGAGACTTCTACCCCATCCCTCCCCAAAAGGGTTATAAACTATAGTGGGACTTAACCTAGTCCCCACATGAAAATAAATTGAGAGATGTCCACATCAGCATTTAGTTTGGATTAGGAGCTTCGTTTTGAAATATAGCCCTCAGTGTTACCCCTGTTGCACCTTGGTGCTTATTGTGGATTCAGCAGACATTCAGTCCATGGGACCAGCATCGTACTAAGCCAAAATAAACCTCCTGAAATGTATGTACTGTTTATGTCAGGTCCTGCTTCTCCCCTGATCCATTCCTGTCAGGCCACGCTACTTGCCAATTTAGCCATTTCAGACTTTGATTTTTTAACAGCTTCCCCCAACCTCTCCTCCATCTCCACATTACAAGAACCCCTTTTCACTCAGTTTCACTGTAGTCCATGTGAAGTGGTGCAACTCACTTGATTATAAGCTGTGAAGTATGGAAAATTATCATTGTTGAGTCTTTTGACTGTTGTCAGCTGACTTGTACCAACTAAGTCTGTTGTCACTTCATTAGCTGTATTTTTGTGTTCACTCTTATTTATCTATATTTTGTGCTAAAAGCATTATTGTAAGGTCAGAGAATTATATTATCCAGGCTGTCTGAGCTCATCACATCTTGGAATGCTTTTAATTCCTTCCTCATTAGTGAAGGATCCTGAGTTATTAGCAAGTATGTGATAGTTGTGGCCAAAGTAAGAGTTCTTTCTCTGACATTATTCAATACACTGAGTGATAGTAGAGCTTTCCCCTTCCCCTTTCCACTTCCTTTTCCCCTTTCCCTTTCCCCTTCCCTTTTCCCTTTTCTCCCCTTTCTGTTTTCCTTTTCTCCCCTTCCATTTTCTTGCTTCCCCTTACTTCCCTTTTCTTTCCTGCTCCCACCTCCCAGCCCTGCTGCCTGGTCTGTGCTGGGCTAAAAAGTCACAGAAGCAGTTTTCTGTCAATTTGTTGATACCTTCTTCCCCTCCTAGCCTGGCACAGAATCTGCTTTTGTTAGCTTTCCTTTCAGGAATACATGTGCACTTCAGCATGAGGTCTGACAACCTTGACCCTCCAGGCATGACTAATTCCCATTTACAAGACCACTACAAAATCCATCAGATCGAAAGTGTCAGGGAGTCAGGAAGAGCCCGGTGTGTAGGGCAGGCTGGGGCTGGTCTCCCTGTGCCTTGTGACAGCGTGTCCTCGGTTGGCCAAGTTTGGCTGAGATGAGGTCAGGGAAAAGTGGTGCTTGGAAGGAGTGGGAGGTAGAGGGAGGGAAGGAGGATTTCACAAGCAGCCAGTGATATATTGTTTAATTCCGTGCTGTTTGTAGCCAGACTCTGTGTCTCTAGTGTCTCTGTGTCTAACAGCCAGGGTTAACACATTGATATAGTTTGAAACCAAGGAGTTCGAAGTACCTTGTGGTGTTTGAAGGCCTGGGCATGGAGACTTCCGTGGGGCTGAGTTTGAAAGCAGGAAAACAGCAGCACAAGGCTGCTAACAAGTTTTTGGGAAGTTACCTTCAAAGTTTTATCTTTATGCTGTTCAGAAGTGGTGATAATACTGATAATACCAACTGGTTGTGGGGCTTATGTGGGTCGGGGTTTTCAATAGTGTCTTTATACAAGCATGTCTTAGAATTTGAGAAACAGGATGAGTAGAGTGTCCCAAAGATGTCCCTGATGGTCTTCCAAACAGCTTCTTCACAACCAAACTCTGGGTGACTTCAGCGCTCAGTGAGGCCAGCTCCGAGTGCTCCTCAAAACTCTCACCCAAAGAGACACAGGCAGCCTGTGGGTCAACCATTTGAGATGTCAGTCATAGCCCACAAAGCCAGCACAGAAAAGGAATAAAAACTTGCCAGAAGTGAGGTCTGAAAGAATAAGAACCCTCCAAGAATGAAGCCTCGGAGGCAGGAGGCGTCCTTGCGTCACAAAAATGAGGTTTGCATTTAGTTGCCCAAAGGGAACTGGAAAAAAGAGTGAGAAAGAAAAACAATGTCTAAGAGGAACAAATCCTGGAGAGAAGGCAACACTGAAAAGAAATGAAGATCTCAATTTCTGTTGTGGGCTGTAGCAAATAGAGTTTGGTTTTTGGGACACATCTCTCACACAAATCCAGTCTGGAGCATAGGAGAGGCATAGAGAGAGCTGATTCAGCACCTTTGCTGGCTTTCTCACTTGGAATTGTTTGAGCTCCTTTTCATTTTCCCCTTTGGACTTCAGGAAGGGAATTTCAACATTGTTTGAAACCTTCTCAATCATGTTTCTGAAACCAAAACCTGGTATGAACTATGAACAATTGTAGAGCTTCTGTTCTAACCTGGAAAGTGCTGAATTCTGTGTGGGCCTGATCCAAGATCCATAGAAATCACTCTTAGGATTGCCATATACTTTAAAAGAAATGGGACCAAAATGCAGAAGTTTCCTATTGCTCTGGCCCATTTATGTGGATTTTTGTCTGCTTAATTAAAAACCCCAATTAATATCATGAGGAACAAACCACTTTTGTTGTGTTTTTCTGTGTTTGGATTCTTTTGCTTAATGTTCTTTCCTTACTGCTACTGATGGAGAAATGATGGCTGTGACTTTTTTATTGTTTTAATGTGTCATGAGGAGGAAAAGTGATTCAAATATTTGTTAAAGGAAGTTTTCTTACTCAGCTTGAATGTGGAAAGGTAGGTGTGAAGGTTGCTCCACTTGAGTACTTGGAAGAAATGAGATGTCCACCATTTGAAGACCCATTACTGTGCAGTGTCTGAAGCTTTAGCCTGGAAAGCAGCAATGCTGTGGCAGAAAATTCCATGCTAACTGAAGACAGCTCCTCTCTGTGACTGGCTCTTCCCACCTCCATCCATCACAGTCCTTTGAGATGTGGGTTCATGAGGCTGCACCAAGTGACTCATCCCTGTCTTGTCACTCCTTCAAAGAAGGAAACCCATTGTGTCCCACTCTTCCCTTACTAAAGGGGCTTTATCCAAACCCACAAGGAAAGCTAACCCACATCTAAACATAAGTTAGTGTCTTTGCCACTACGCACAAACTTTCTTTCCAGCTCCAGCAAGTCACTGCTGAGACATATTGGCAGAGCTCTCATATGAATTAGGGCTGGAACAGCAGAAAAATTGTATGGGTGGCTGTGGTAGAAACCTGCCTGACCACAATTCTAATTCAGTCTCAGCTGAAGCCCAAAGACCTTGTCTGAGCAGAGCAGAGCAAGGGGAAGTATCATCTCCAGGGTTTGCATATCTAGGATGAAGTCCTACATGGATTCCTTGAGGGATGAGTTTACTGTTCAGCCTTCCTTTCACATCATCTCTGGCTCATCAGCTTTTTTCACAGGACTTGTAGGAACATAATTGCGTGGAGACCCGTACCCCGTCCATCACCTGTTGTAAGAACAGGCAATAAATTCAGTAGCCTTGAACAAGAAGGTTGCAACACTAGCATGGGGACAAATGCATTCTCATCCCTTCAGGCTCCTACTGCCTTATACACTTTGTTTTCAAGGGTGAAGAAATGTAATGGAAACCATCCACTTACTGGCTGCAGGATAAATGCCCACTGATGGAAGTGAGAGGGATCCTTTACATTATCCTGTACATATGTACAACAGGAGCCCAAGGCCCTCCTGCTCAAATTTTTACTGAGATGCAAGTGTTGTTTCTTGTTTTGGGTTTAAGGTTTGGATTTTATTTTCCATCTTCATATAGTAACTCAGAAGTAATAAATATTTTAGAACAAAGTTGTGGAGTGTCTCATTTATGGTTAGTTCTGACCATAAGCATGTGATGAATGAACTTCAGTTTAAATGCCAGTGGTTGGGATAGTGGCTGGCAGTGGCTGCCACTCGAATCCTACACCATCAACATGTTCCAACCACAGGGGACCTCATTTTATGGCACAAATTTAGTGGGGGATTAGCCTGGCCTCAGGGATTTCTGAAGCTTCATTTAAGAACCCCTACTAAGGAGAAAGAAAGATGTTTAAGTAAACATGACTGTCTGCAGGAAATGTCTCCATCGCCCATAAGGAACTGTTAAACTTGGTCCTTCTCAATTTGTCCCTACAGTTGATTTTTGTAATGTATAGGCAAGGAAAATAGGAGTCCCTCACTTCATGGTGTAATTGATGGAGTGGTGTAGCTTGGTGCAAATCCATCAGCCTGAAAGAATTACTGCTATATTATACCAGCAAGAGCCTGAAAAAATACCATCTGTAAATAACTGCTGGGTTTTATGGGCCAGGTCCTTACAAAGCTCGTGTGATGTCAAGGTTTGTCATAATCTTCCTTTAAAAGGTTTGGGTTGTGCCACACCACTGACCCAAGAGGGTACAGGATTGTGCCCTGGCTGGGTGTTTAGTTCAGAACATGAATTGCCAAGCTTACTATTATGAATCTAGCATTATTATGAGTTAGCATGATATGAATCAACAAAGTGATGATACTGGGCAACAAATTATCTAGAATGTAATAGTCAGTGATTTAGTGCTTGTTAAACCAACTATTGGGGGAAGGTGAGCACTTCCTGAGCCTGGCCTTGCCATCTTCCATTGAGTGAACGCATTTTCTAGTGTTACCCTTTTTTAATTAAAAGCCGTATAAGTCTTTTGGGAGGTAATGGGGAATCCAACAACTGTAGATCTTTTAGAGAAAAATAAATAGACTGTCATCTGTTACAGCACTGTCACATTGGTTTCCATTTACAGCTGGAAAAAGAGGCTAAAGACAGTTCATTCCTATTTTATTTTCCCTTGATTTATTTCTTTCTTTTCTTGTATGTGTGGGTGGGTTGTTAAGGTTTTTGTCCTGCTTTGTTTTGCAACTTTTTATGGCCCACATTCTGATGTGCTGCAGCTCATTTGCAGGTTGTGAGACTGCCGGAGCACATGAGGGTGGGCAGCGTTTTAATTCCTGCTTGGAACTCAAACAGGTAGTAAGTGGGTAGGTTATAATACAGGGAGTAGGTAGAAGATAGTAAAACTATATGTTTGGGAAATTTTAAAAATGTCCAATGACCACAATTCCTGTGTAGGAGGAGATGTCCTTCCCATCCCTCTCCTCATCCCGTTTCTGAATGGTTTTACAGAGCAGCTACAACTAAGGCTTCCCTAAACCGAAAGTGCCACAGCCTGGGATGATAATCAAAAAAGATGCCTGTTGTTATAAACACTCAATTATTTTCCTTCTTTCTTGTGGAGTTGCTATTAAGCCGAGAGGTTCAGAAGTTCAAAAATATAAAGGAATAATTTGTACAAGAAAAGAAAGGAGTCTATTTCACAAGCTATTGATGCTTCCACTGGGAATTAGCAGTAGCTGTTAGAGTAGCCGGGGTCATACAGAGCAGCCATGCATTCTGCTCCCACTTAGGAAACCCCTAATTTTTAACTTTTTCACAGCCACAAGCTTACGTTTCTGCCAATGAAAAGTGGAGGGAATGTTTGAGGAGTTCTTATTAAAAAAATAAACTTCAGATGATGATTGACTCCCCTTTTATGTCTCTAGAATTGGGCCCATAAATCTCAACAGTTTTCTCTTCAATGGCTACTTGTTCTTCTTAGTTGGTGACAACTTTTATTTTAAGCAAGCTCAATTCTTAAATTAACCCTTGTGTTGACTCAAGCCTCCTTGTTTGTCTTTGCTTTGCCTCCCAGGGATGGAGAAATGCTCAGCATATGGTAACAGATCCATTCCCATTTCATGCTTGACATGAAATGTGGGCATCGGTGTGTTGCTGGAAGAGGGAGGAACTGGACTTCAGGAGATCTGCTTCCAAAGAAAGCACTGAGCTCACAGCTACCGAGGGTCTCCTTTCAGTCCTTGGCACTAGACTGCTGGCAGAGCACCGAAGGTTTAACATACTTGAGCCCAAATATTGAAATTTACATGTGGGCATTCTGACATCCAGTATTGGATGGGTTCTGGCACTGCCCCTTTATCATTCTTTTAATAGCAGCTATAGGGACACAGCTGTCCAGCGGTCCCTGGATTTTCCCTGTGTTTAGAACAAAATCCAACCTTTGAAGCCTAGGAAGGAAACAGCTAATAAAAACCCCATAAAAATCTCAAGCAGCATCAGCCACTGAATGTACCAGAAGATACAACTGGAAAATGGTTTGACAAGGGCTGTGCCCAGAGGTGTCCATCAGCTACCGGGTCTCCTTCACAGGAATGCAGACTCTGGGAGCCAGCAACACGCCCACTCCCCTGCCTGCCTGTGTGTGGCCACCCGAATTTGGAAGCTCTATCTTATATCTTTCTGTCAGTGACCTGTTATACAGTCCTGGGGCCTAATGCTTGTGTCAACAGGAGGTTAGGTTTCATGGCATCCTGAGCAGAACAGGAATGTCCTGGCTTATATTTGTCTCCCCAGGAGAGGGAGAGGGTGGGAGAGGAGCATTCAGCAGCTACTGGACAACCTTCTGCCATCTCTTGACAGGTAATGATATAAATCAGAGCCTTGAGTGGGATACAAAGGTAAGACCTTGTTGCTCCGCTTAGATCCCTATCAGTCGTGATTAATTCAGTGCTATAGGTGGAAGGATAAATGCAGCTTCCTGTAATCTTGTTTCCACCAGCCTTTGAACTGATGCATCCATCTGGTAGCATTTAGTTGTGAATACGAAGGGTCAAACTCTGTCCCAGACTGCATGGCAGGCAGCAGGACCAGTTCTGAGGAATGCCAGTGCCAGCTGGCAGTTGGTCTCTTGCTCATGCAGTGTAACAGAGGCAAACTAGTCCTGAATAGGTGGCTTGCTGTATCATCTGGAAACTTTTAGGTGCCAGAGCTTCTGAATTTATTAATGAAGAGTCTGGCAAAAGTGGTAGGGATGAGTTGGAGCCTTCATTTGATGCTACAGGGACATCTGCTCTGCCATTCCCAATGCTCTTATGAAAAGTCCAAAGAGAAGACAATGGGGATTGCTTTTCTTGAGCAACTCCCATTGTAATTGAAAAGGGATTTTGCAGATCTTTTGCAGAAATAGCATTTTCTTGCATCATGAGTCCTTCCCCTACTCTCAAGACTCTCTTTAATGGCTCTGGTCTGCAATCTTTTCAAGTCACTGGCTCATACACTCACCCCTCTACCTTCAGTGCTGTGCACGGCTTTGACTTTGCTCTGACATTCCTGTGTACAAAGTATTCCTGTGATAATAGCTTGAAAAATACCACGATAGTTTTGCTCCCTCTTTGACGTCGCTGTGTACCTGTGGGAAATTCTGAAAAGAGCAACAATCTTGATATGTTTGGTGGAGGGGACATGTTTTGAAAGCAGAAAGATCTTTGGCAAATGCACCCTGCAAGGGCAGAACTAGTTTATTTCAGCTGACAGCTTTGGAGAAAACCAGCCTTGCTAAGTTTCAAATTAGTGTGGGTAGACACCAGTAAGAAAATTTAGGGCTTACAATTCAGAGGGAATAGTTTATTGCTTTTTGGTTAATCTCTTTTCAGTTTCTATCAGCATAGAAAGAGCAGAGGTTTTTCTCTCCATCATTTATGCCCAAAGCAAAATGTGATGAAAACAGGCAAACCAAATGTAATTTAGTTTCCTAAAAGCAAAGAGGAGAGGTCGCCCCATCAGAAAAAAAAAGTCAGAATTTGCAATTTAAACAAGACTCCATGAAGTCTTTGTCATAGTAATGTTTGTATCCTAATGCTATGAATCCAGTAACTTCTAATTACCAGAGCTCAGGAAAGCATTTTTCCTGAGCAACTTCTTTTGCAATCTATTCAATTTTTGCCTCTCTGTATAAACTCTCTGACAATTTTCTCAGATGTGTTTATTGTTTGTGCCTTCACTGAATAATTCCAGAGCTTCACCTCATTTCTAAGCGGCCCCGAGCTTTTGCGCCTCAAGATCCAAGCAAAGTTTCTTAGATTTTTATAATTATATCTCAAAATTTGAGGTACAATTAAATGGCAAGCATAACTGCCCTTGTACAAAATATAAACATGGGGCAAAATTCCCTGCCAAGTGAGTTAATAAAGCATTGTTGGGGCATGTTAAGCTGATCAACTTCCATCTGCAAAGAAACTGGTCTGTATAGCCACCTGAACCTCCTCCCCATCTCACCTACGTTATGGAAAGTAAAAAGATCATGAGCAGGGAAGAAATGCAGAACAGATGTTATCTTCAGAATGAGCTGATCCCCCACAGATTTGTGGAGGATGTCATTTCCTACCCCCTGCATCATCCCCGTCTCCTCCTCCAGGGTGTGCAGACAGGATTTTAGCGCGTGTCAATCATCAGAATGATGCTAAATTACACCAGATGAGACTGGCTCTGAAACTCCTTGTGCTCCTACGAGTCCGGCTTAGGAAGTGAAGTCAAACCTGGAAGCAGTCCTCTGTGCTCTGCTAGTACCCACACCACTGCTTTGGGATTCCTCCCTGGATGTCTTCCCTGATGTCCTGAGGTAGAATAGTGGACTGAAGCCTCTGAGCTCCAGCCCCACAGTCATGATTGTGCAACAGGCTGCTATTCGTTTGTATTATTCCAGGGTAACAGTAAAGACATTTGCTTTCAGCAGTTGCTTTTTCTCCCCCTGGGGTCTTTAGGACTTGTCTGAGCTGCATCCTCATGTGCAATGTCTTCAATGGCTGTAGGATTTCTGGGAGTCTTCCTGGTGAAGCACAGCTGGAGAGGGAAAAACCTGCTGGACATTTATGGAGTGTTTCAGGGGATGGCAGTGTATACTCACTTAGCTGTGGGTATATTTACAGAGCCACCAGTATTAAACAGGCAAGGAAAAAGTGGAGAGGGGGAAAGAGTTTGTTTGGCTAAACTTCTGGAACTGCATCTAAGGAGTGGGGAGATAGGGCTAAAGGGGCAGAAGGTGAACCTGAGGCAGATCTCTTTCAAGTATTTTTGCTGCTGTTTGTGTGTGTGGAGCAGAATAATGCCTGAAAACAGTATTAATTACCCTTTTTATTATTTATTCATGTGAGGAAATATCCCAGGTATGGGACGAATATTTGAAGCTGGGAAGTGGATGTTTTTCTAGATCCTTTCTTCTTAGTTAGATGAAAAAGAAAACAAAAGTGTTACTTGAATAAAGTGCTTTCTTTAGAATTTGTGAATTTGTCTACATGCTTTACAGCAATATCTGATTCTTGGCTCTAGCCAGGAAAGCAAAAGTCTGAGAACACTCTTCTTGATTATTTAGCAGCATATCCTCACTGGTAGCTGATTTCATAGGCGTTCTCTGACTGGATTGGAGACTGTTTAGCCTAGGCTTAAAAGAGCTTGAAGCAATAAGATCTTTTAGTTCCAATGATAATGAAAATATAGCGGTTATAGCCATCTCTTGAAAGATAACTTCCCATAATTCAGATACAGTAGAATTAGATTGAGGGAGCCTAATATATAGTAGAAAATAAAGTGTCTGAATTTATAATTCTGACCTTGAAAGGTCAGAAAAGTTGGTTACAAATAATTAATTTTATATATTTCTTCTGTCTTGGCAACTTGACTGCAAATAGATTGCAGTTTCCTTGAAGCTATTTGTTAGCTGAATTTATTTGCCAAATAATTGATGTAAATATCTTAGTGAATAGTAAGTAATTATTCTTGGCCTCTGCTTAATTTGAAGGCAACTGCTTGGCTACAAGTAGATATTAGAAATTTGAGCTGCTGTGATTTGATGGGAAGGTCACCTTCTTTCCCTGGCTAACTGAATTTTGAACAATTTTTATGTAACTTGCTCCTTCCAGGCAAAAATCCTGTAGACTGCGTCAGGGCTGTAAATTGCACTCCCCAGGCCATAAGGGATTGGATGCTTCCCCTCTTCCCCTCATGCCCTGAGCTGCAAAGTGACTTTATTTTTCTTGGGCATCTCTCTCTGTACATTTTTCCTTTGCTGCATCTCCCTCAGAAAGGCCCCTGAAGCAGGAATTGCTGCCTGTATTTCTTGATAAATTCCTGGCTCCATCTCTAACTTTTCCTACCCGTCCCCTTCAACAGAGACACGGGAATGAGGCTGGTGGTGGCAGCTTCTCTGGCGCAGCACAGGAGGCAGATCTGTGTGTCAGCCACAGCATGTGGATCCATGAGAGCCTTTGAAAGGGTCATTTTCGGTGCAGGCTTCCCCACAGAGGGACCCATCAAGCTGCCTCTGAGGAGTACACTGGTGTAGCTCCAGCTGCACCCTCCCAAAAAGTGCCTGCTTGTCTTCCCAGTGAATTATGATTGATCCCCTTCACTGGCCTTTCCCAGGCTTTGATAAAAAACACCTCAAAGCGGTTGTTTGTAGTGTTTTTGTGGCCATCTGTTGTTGCCCGGGGCTGTAATGTTGCTGCCTTTTTGCTGAAGGAGGAGGTGGCCTCAGGCATGGGCTGTTGGCTCACATGCTGCCTCTGCACCCCAAAACCTTCTGACTGTCAGTGGGAGGGTCAGAATGTGATTTGGGGAGCACCAGCAGCAGCTCCAGCCCTTCCCTCTTGGACGTAGCAGCTCTGGGAGCCTGCCCAAGGAATGTGCAGAGCACTGCCCATCACAGGTGCTTTTCAAGGTCTGCACTACAACCCTAGGCTGATCCTGAGGATGTCACTGGGAATTTCCAGGAGCAGAAAGGGTCTGTCCTGGTAAGGTCACCTGGGGATCGCTGTGCCCCATAACAGCTGGCACAGATGGGGGTCCCATCATCTGTCTTGGTTAATGACAGGGGTTTTCTCCAGGTGAGGAAGACCTGAGGAGAGCAGGCTGCCAGATCAAGCCTGTGTTTATTAACAGACATGGGGTACCCCAGGTTTGGTCACTGCTTCCCACAATGGCAAAAACATGTTGCATAATGGAATTAATTCAAACTTGAGATAATGCTAAGCTAAAAGAAAAACTACCAATCCACAACAAGCACTTATCCCTTATAAGCTCAGCTCCCTTCTTCCTCTTGAAGGTTTCCATATCTCATGTTGTTCCAAATCCTGACTTTTTTAATTTACTTTTTTTTTTTTCCCCTTTCCCTGCGGACTTCATGGGCATGCAGTCCCCTTCAGGCATAGGAAACATTCCTTTTTCTACAGCTGCCAACTCATTCATGCTCACATGGAGACTAGAAAACTGAGACAGTTGTTGCCACAAAGCGTTTGTCCTTGGCCAGAGGTTGCAGCTCCATCTGGCTCACTGGAAAGTGCTCCCCTTCCCAATGGACTGTGATTTATGCTCCAGCATGCTGACACATATTGAAATTGGCACCTGCTTGTGCTGATACCCTGGGCTGGGAGTTGGAAATTCAGGACATGATGACATACGTCCCCTTCAGCTGTTCTTGCTGCAGGGGCAGCAGTCTGGAAAGGGGCCGTGCTGGCATCGCGAGGTGTTAGGCTGGGATGGCTGAAGGAGTTAATCTGCTGCCTCACTGTAATATAATAGAAAGAAAAACATGCCTGTGGGGCTAGCCCATTTTACTATGTAGCTTCAGCTGGTAATTAAAAAGCAACAGTTCAAAATTAAGCAGTAATATGAATAAACCCCAAATTAAATACACCCAGGACAGGTTGCGCTTTTCAATGAGTGGATGCTTAGCGTATCATGAAACTAGACTTCTTAAAAAATTTCTCAGGCCCAGTGCCTAAAGCCAGGAGTTCCCCAACCTGCCCCAGAGCTTCACTTTTTCCCATGAGGGTGCCCCTTTCATTGCAGCTCACTCGTCACCAGGGCTGAGTGGTACGCTCTGCTCGGGGCATGTTCCCACATTCCTTCTGTTACGGTGCAGACAAAAAAAGAAAAAATGAAACCCCAGAAGGGCCCAGTAGCAATTTTATTCATGAGTCAAGAGCACAAGTGTAGTTTCAGGTTCTTGGTAAGGATTTCATGTGACCCCTTTGAAAGTGAAGATCCTGAAAGCAGGGACAATGTGCCCATTTAAGGTGGAGAAAAGTGATCATGGGCACTGCCCTTTGGGCATCCTGCCGGGCATCCTGCCAGGCATCCATTTGGGGAATGCAGTAGCTGAGCACAGTAGCAGGCTGTGAGCTCCTGTGTGCACGGATCAGGCAGATGGCTGCTCTTCAATGGCGTGGTGCAACGAAGCACAGGGATAACTTTGAGGTGGAGGCATGGGGAGCAGGGAGGTGGGTGGGAAGGAGCGATAGGAGAAGAGGTATTTTCATCCGCAAGCTCCCCAGCTGGCAGATTTCCAAAAGATGGAAAGTGTTGTCTGAGAAAAGTTCACCCTCTGCTCACCTCATTTCTTACATGCTTTCCCAAAGTATCTGTTACCAGACACTTTTGGGGAGTGTTGGATTTATCTGGGATGACTGTTCTTGTTTCAGTGACACCTTTGAGCAATGTGCTGCAGCCCCCATGGCACTGCTCCTGGAGCACTGCTCTTCTCCAGAAACCTTCTCACAAACTTCCAGTGCCCACAGAGATCTTGGCGAGGGGGACTTTCCCTGACATTGAGGCAGCATTTGGGTTTCAGAATGTACAGTTTTTCTCTTGACTATCAAGTGGTGAGATACCCCCAGGACAGGAATGGCTAAGTGGGGCTGGAGGCCAAGCTGGGCTTGCTGGGGTGGTGGCACAGGAAGAAGCAGAGCGGGGACCCAGATGTGTACAGGACCCAGGATGGCAGCCAAGCCCAGGGCATCACCAAATAGGCAGCAGGGCCATGTCCAGTGAACCTTTTTGTTGACAAGATCTGAGACTGCAGTAATCCAGAAGTCTAACCAGTGTCACTTGGACCTGCAAGCCATCAGTGCTGGCCAGAGTCTTGGTTACTGGAACTGGTTGCACTTCATTGAAAAAAACACATAAAGAATTAAACTGTTCAGAGTGTAACTCATTTGGTGAAAATATTTAGCCTTTACTCATCAAAGTTAATCTACTGAGCTCAGTACAGCTGAGAAACCAGACCAATGCAGAAGTACTGGATGTGAGTAAATCCCACATACCAAATCCACACAAGCCCTACATTTAGATTGCAAATTGGACAGAGGTAAGTCTGTCCCAACCAGTATTTCAGTTTTGATTAAATTGCAAAGCTGTCCTCCTGTTATTTCTTAATTTATTTCCCTAAGCTTGAATTTGGGCATTGACCAAAGCAGAGAGTTATCCTACAGAGTCACTGCTCACTTACACCATGACTGGTTGGACATCAAGCTGAGTTACTGGCAAAAGAGACCGTGCTGTTGATGTGGTGAGGGCATTGAAACTAAAACATTTTTCCACCTCAGTGTGGTGATTCACAAAAGGGGAAAGGATGGAAATTCCATATGAAAGCTCTTTCCCCCCTCCCCTTTCTTCTATATTAATCTGGATTCTGAGTGCCTAGATAAAGTAAAAGAATTCACTGCCTTTAGATTAAAAGTTTTCAGATCTTATCCTCCTTCCATAGTGCCTTTGCTGCAGCTGTGATGGCTTCAGTTTATACATTTAAGATATTTTTTTTTTACCTATTTAAGGTGGGTGTGGTGTTTATAGTGTGTGCATATATATAGTATATATTTTTACAGTGTTTTCAAGACAGAAGTTAATTCCATGGTCTTTTTTTGGTATCTCAATGACCTTGTGGAAGAGAAGACTTGCATATACGACTGGAAACTGTAGCTATCTTGCCTGTTCTATCAGGTAACCCAGCAAAACCCCAAAATGCTGCTCTCCAGTCTCTACCTGAACCCCTTGCCTGCCCCAGCCCTGCTGAAGCTGAGAACTTGGTGCAGAAGCAACAGTGGAGTCGGGTCTGCCCAGGGAATGTGTGACAGCTGCCATGAACCAGGATAGTCCTCCTTTGGTTTTGGAGGGGTTGGGCCTGAGGGAATGGGGGTCATATCATACTGTAGTGTTTTCTGGTTAGAAAATTTCTGTTGTTTTTAAATGCCTCGCTTCAGTCAAAGCACAGTGAAAGTAAAATTTAAAAAAATTACTTCTGCACGTCATGCAAGTTCATCATGGGAATTCTGCATAAAGAGAAAAGTCAGTGGACTAAAGTCAGGCTGTTGGAAATCAACTTCAGCAGGAACTTTGGGGCATGTAGGGCTGAAGGTTGGAGTCCCAATCTCTCTGCAGCTTTCCTAGAACCAAGAAACCCAATCTTAGTCCTGGGGCTGCACATCAGTAACGTGGCTGCTCTGTCCTACACCGTGCCCATGTGTCACCGTCATGGATCAGCCATAGGATGGATGCTGGTTTGGGGTTAGTACAAGCGCCTTGATCAACTGTTTTATTAAATTGGTTAATTGGCAATTTGAAAGGGAGGGGGGAAAAGCAAGGTCCTGAGGTCTCCCTGGTCAGTGCCAAGCCGCAGACTGTTAACTACTCCTGCCTTTCAGAAGCAATAACTGTGGGTTTGGGGAACATATGGAACTAACTAGCCGAAAGGCTTTTATGAGGAGCTTTAACAGGGGGCACGGTTTGTGAGTAGAAATTCCAGTGGATGAGTTAATAGTTTCACTTTCCTTAGCTGTCCCTTTATAGGAAAAACAACAACAAAGTCGGGCACGTTCCTCTCACAGCCCTGGCTGTACAATGTGCCGATGCATCCAGGATTTCGTTTGGACACTGGGGGAGTCCTTTAGTAGATCCCCCAGGACCTGTTTTTCCAAAGCTATTTCCTGATGCTGACCTCATTAGGTGAGTTTCACAGCTCACTAATTCCTAGCAACAGCATAAGAGATTCAAGGAAAGGGGAAACCCGTCTTCTGGAAACCAATGGAACCGAACAGATTTGGGCAAGCACTTTTATTGCTTTTCATTAATCTGGAAAATCAGGGACTTGCATTTTCCTTTCTTTTATTTTTTTTTTCCCCAAGTCACTGTTGTGACCTGAAACTGTATATTTGATTTTCTATTTGATTACAGACTAGGATAGCTACAAAAGGAGAACCCCTGCAGAACTGTATGTTTAAATATTTATATTGCAGTTTGTTTTGAAGAGTAGGAGAGTGGGCATTTCTTTTCCAGAACTGTAATTTGGGCAGTGACAGGATATAGTCACTCAAACACTTCCAGTAATGCTTATTTAGTATTTGCATTGTGGTGGCACATGTCCAAAAGGGAGAGCAAAGGAAAACAATACATTGCCTGCTCAAGAGTCAACATCATAGTATGAAATTTAAGTACTTATTTTTGTGGTATTGTTATTAATCGTGGGTCTGTGCAGGGGTCATCCTGTAACTCCAGCTACTGGAGTCCTGTAAATGCAAAGTTTGTCCTAAGAGTTTTCCTAGGGTTGCCTTTCATCCTCAAGTCTCCTGTATAGCAAATACACCAGAAGAACACGGGTCCAACTTGTCTTAAGCTTAACAGAAAAACTTTTTTTGTTGTCTGTTTTATTAACAGTTTATTTCATAGGAAGGCTTGGGACTGCTCAAGAATTTTATCTGCTAATAAGGTTTCCTTATCTTATTTTACAGTGGCCTAGTAGGTGCTCCCATAAAGCTGTTTTTCCATTGTGGCATTTTTTTGGACATTAGTCAGACAAATTGAAGAGGTGGACCTGGCAACTTCTCTTGGTTCCAGGGGTAGACAGGTCCATCTGTCTACAGCTGACATAACCAGGAATGATGTTTATTTGATGAGGGTGAACTTGGTTTTTGTTTTGTGGGCTTTGTTGTTCAAGGACAGCATGCACAGAAGTTGGATAAGGAGAAATCTCTCTTGTGCAAAGGCTGTGATTTCTCCTCCTTAGTTATGACATTCTCCCACACTAACATGTTGCTGGCCTTCAGGAGCCCTCAGATGTCCAGTCTGAAGTTGCTGACCTGATACAATAGAACAAGATACATGAATGTTTGTAAGAGTATTGTGGAACAAGTGGGATTTTCATCTACACTTACTCCCAAAACCAAGTCCAATGACAAACATGATTTCTGGAGGAAAGGCTTGAATGTTCTAAAGCCCAGTCCAGGTACATGTCTATTCACTTCCCCTCCATCTTTAAAGAGGTGGCAAAGTCAAATCTCTGTGAAATAACACATAAAATCAAACCTCCAACCTCACCAGTGGGTTTGCAAAACAAAGTTCAAACTGTGCCAAGGCAGCTTGCACAATTGCTGATACCAACACTTTTGGGCAGTGCCAGCCTCCAGACCTTAAGACCTACTGCACTTGTGTCTGCTGGCTTTATATGAAAGGTGTGGAGGTTTTCTGATGTTTCATCTTTTCAAAGGTGAAAGTTAAACTCCTTAAATATTCAAGTGGATTTTTATGTGAGGTAGACTTTTGTAACCCATGCTTTGCGTTCCTGTGTGACTCCTGGCTCTGTAATCCAGAGGTGTGGAGAAGGGGAAACTGAGTGTCAAGATAATCAGTACAGCTGTTAGCCAAGGTCTTTAGTGGCCCCTTATGCTTGACATGGCCATAGACTGTGCAAAATAACTCCTAAAACATCTGTACCAGTGGTTCCTGGTGCCGTGTAGGACTGGTGGGACCCCCTCTCACTGGCAGTAAAGCGGAACCCATTGGTCTTCCCTAAGGGCTGAGCTGGTGTCTCCAAACACCCAGATAAAATCAGTGTTTTGGGTGGATGGCACCACTCAGATAAAAAGGTTGATCAGTCACAACCAGTGGGGGACAGAGACAGACGTGCAAAAATGTCTTCAAAGCACACCAGGGTGAAGACCATAAATTGTGTGAATAAATGCACTTTCCCAGAGCCAAAGTCAAAACTTCCCATCGCTTCCTAGAACAAATCCTGTCTGCTCTGTTTATTAGGTGGGACTGTGTATAGGCAGTTGCTCTAAGTGTGTTTATTTTGAAGTCATCAGTTGTTCAGTAATCTCTGGCACCTCTGGGAGATTTAACTCAGATAGAGGTTCAGGCTGGAGGTCGTGGGGTCACTGATATTAAGATAGAAAGAAGGAAAGGAAACAGCATTGTTTTTGTGGCATTATCTGCACAGTAAGGGAAAATAAATTCAGGTTTTAAGATGGCTTTAACCTGGCTCTGAAGGAAATGCTCTACAAATCCAGTCAACAAGCAGGTAACTGTGACGAGACCCCACTTTAAATTTGTTTTGATCCACCCAGCCTAAACCCGTGGTGATTGTGGCTTGATTAAATGTGACTTCTCCAGAAATTTGTCAAGTGGTTACACTTTTCCTTTAGCATATTCAAGTGTTTGAGTTTCTGATTTTAACTTTCCTCCCAAAATAAAGCCTCTTGAGTCGTTTTTGGGGCAGTGGTTTGAAGCCAGTGATGGGCTCTCCCCCGGTGGCAGCAGCATGCTAGGTCACAGAACCAGAGAATATGCTGAGTTGGAAAGGACTGACCCATGAGGGTCATCGAGTCCAACACCTGGCCCTGCACAGGACCATCCCCAAGCTGGTGGCCAGCATCACCTCTAGGTCCCAAAGCTGCAGGGGCAGGAATGTCCTGGCGCTAATGAAATATTGGGACTAGGGCATAGGGGTCCATCTGCTGTTGTAAACTCCAAATAACTCATTCTGTCTTATGTGGGGTCTTTGATGCCTTGTAAGAAGTGAACTCATACTGTGGGCTTTTCTGGAGTCTGGCACTGGTTTTTAAGGCACATGTAGACAACTTTCTTTAAGAAAACCCTCTGCAAATGTGACCAAAATCAGCTAATAAGTTCCAAATTTATTAGGAGGAGACAGACAGACCCAGAGCATTAATGCATAGGATTGGTTTCCCCAGGAAGCCAGAATGAAAAAAAAAAAAAAAAAAAGGCATTGGAAGTAAAGTAAGGATTTGTTTATTGCTGTCTTAGTATTTTATCATAAAATACACTGTGTTGCCCTCAGGGTTTGCTGGTGGTTTGTATATGTATATGTGCCTGTGTGTATACATATTTTCATATATAAAAATCCAGCAACATCCATTGTTTAAAAAATCAAAAATGAGAAGGATTTTGCTAAAAGCATTTTGGGAAAACCTCTGCTCTCATTTTTCCTGTCAATGTTTTTCTAAGCTTTTATTTTTATTAGTCAAAATGTTTAGAATCCCCAGGAAATCCTGGGATGAACCATTTCCTCTTCGAGCTGTAGCCCTTAGGGGAAAAAGAAGAAAGCTCAGATCCTTTCAAAGGTTAGAAATTTTTCAAACTGTATTTTTTGCATATTTTTTAAATTAGAGAAAAACCAAGTTAGGAAGATGCTTAACTTCAGGCTGTGGTCCTGGTTGATCTCTTTGTAGAAAAGCCTAAAGAGACTCTTAGATCTGGGCAAGGAAATATTTTAGGCTTGGATCTTAATGGGGAACCGATTGCCGAACTGAAGTATAACAGGTTCAGTTGAAACACCATCTTTTTTTTTAAAAACAAAAAAGTAAAGTAAAACATAACATTTGCTTTTCCTCAACCAATTTGTGTATGTTACCATGTAACAGCTTTGTATTAAGAGGCTATTAATGCCCTGAAGATACATTATTATGATTAATATTATTACCATTATTATTAATAACATCCCATCCTATTCGTTATATACATGAGATATATACAGTCCAATTGGTTGTTTACTTTCCTTCACCTTCAGATAAACTTCAATGGGAATCGTAATTTTAAGCTAATAAGAACTTCCATCATGCCAATGCATGTGTACATTGTTAATTTTAAACTCCCTCTAGGGTTCACTCCTTGAAGTGGGCTCAGTTGCTAAAATTTAAGAAGATAGGTAAGAATGTGTGTTACAGACTTCGCTGGGCCAGCTGGAGCTCAGCATGGGTTACTTGACCCAGATTTTGAGATGATGGCTATTCTTTGGGCAGAATGGGACCCTGCTGTTACAAGTGAAAAAAGCTAAAAAAGTGGTAAAATGTGAGACAGAGATGCAGGAGTCTTTTCATGAAAAATGACACATCAATGTAATTTTTCAGAACTCTGAATTTACTGTCACCACGTATCACTTTGTTTTAGGAAAAGTGTGTTTGTTTATTTATATAGTTTGTGACAAACAGTCCTTACTGCTGTTCTTCTGGTTTATTCATATACTTTTTATTGAGTTTCTTCGGAAGGTTCTTGGAAAGCTGGACATGAAAAGCCCAGTAACTGGGTGATTCAGTAACTGGTATAAATTATTCCCACAGTCTGTCACAAAACTAAAAAGATTTGTGGTAATTCATGTGAAATGTAGTAGGGTTTGTTTGTTTGTTTGGGTGGGTTTTTTGAGTAGTTTGGGTTTTGGTTGGTTTGGGGTTTTTTTAATGCAAGGGGAAAAACTGGCTAATCTTTAAGAACATTTAGTTTTTTGCTTACTCAGATTTACACCGTAAAGAATGCTTCTGCTTTTTTGGTATTTTCAGCTTTGGGATGGGGACACTGGAGTACCTGCTGAGGCAGTGTTACCAAGCTGTATCTCTGTTCATTTTGCAAATGGATGGGTGAAGAGGGAAAGACTAAAGGAGGGAGACTAATGAATTTCCTGAAGTTTCTGCTACTACAAGCATGCATAAAGTCCCAATACCACACCTGTGACTTCAGAAGTTCAGAAGATTTTGATTTTTACAAAAGCCTTTCAACTGAGTTTGGGCGTTAGACTTACGCTAGGGGACAGGAAGCAGTCAGAGGCAGTAGAAGTTTCCTCATTTAGGGGCTTTTTCATTCCAATGTCTGTCATGTAGCCAATTAACCAGCACAGAGAGCCTAGGAATTCCCAGACTGTGACCCCTGAGTTGTATATCTGTGAAGTTATACTCTATGTGGAATATCAAGGGGTCTATAATACAGTCCTTTTCTGTTATGGGACCTTGCATCTGAATGCTTTTCCATTTGGGAATGCCTAAACACCAGCCCTTGTTACTGTGGGTCAGAATGGCTGAAGTGAGCAGACCTCAGGTGCAGGAGAGTTTTTCAAAGTGTGGTCCTTTAGGCTTTGCAGTTTTGATTCCTGCTCTCTTTAACTTATTGTCTCGTCTTCTGTCTGCATTTCTGCAGGTGCTGTTTGCCCTAAACCAAACTCTGCTCCAACATGAAAGCCTTCGAGCGGGTAGTTTGCAGGCCCCATATACCACTGAAGATCTCATCAAGCATTACAACTGTGGAGACCTGAATGCTGTGATATTCAACCATGACACTTCTCAGGTGAGCAAAATTGTTCCAGATGGGCCAGGAAACTGAGAACAAATCAGCTGCTCTAATAGCAATATCCCAGCCATGGCTTTATACTCTGTCTCTTCCCTCTTCCTTTTGATGCCTTGTGTTTCTTTCCACACGTGCCTCGTTTGCCTGGTGAGAGTGGAATTTCCTGGGGTTTTTTTGGGCTCTGGGCAATCATAGAATCATAGAATAGTTCAGGTTCAAAAATACCCCCAAGATCATCGAGTCCAACCATTAACCCAGCACTAAACCATGTGCCCAAGTGCCACATCTACCGTCCACAAGTGCCACATCTGCACGTCTTTTAAATACCTCCAGGGTCGGTGACTCCAACACATCCCTGGGCAAGCTGTTCAAAGGACAACCCTTTTGGTGAATGTATTTTTCCTGCTGTCCAGTCTAAACCTTCCCTGGTGCAATTTGAGGCTGTTTTCTCTTGTCCTATTACTTGTTACTTGGAAAAAGGATTGGACTGCCTGGGAAACTGTTCCTAGGAATGTGCCTGAAAAAAGGTTAATTATGGATGTTCGGAGGTTGTTGAATGTAGTCCCTTCATTAAGAGGGGGGTGGGAATCTTTGTAATATTTGAGCTTATATATGAAGAGGAAGTGGACCTTACATAAATACTCTGTAAAGTAAATAATTTCTCAAACGTCATAATTCAATTGTATGTGTCTCAGGCAGCCCTTCAGTCTCTGTTTATCTTAGTTATCCAAAGCTATTAAAAACTCTCAATGGAGCAGAAATCTGCTTTCAAGACCAGTTTCATACTTAATGGCAAACTCTGAGATTCTCATTTAATAGACATTTTCTCCTTTCCTGTTAATTCTGTGAAAACTTGGTCTTTAGGTGTCATATCCTATGTCTTCCTTTTTGATAAATATTTCCAGGTTCCTGTCTCAGGTGCAGTGACTTATTTGGGGCAAACCTGTATAAACTTTGGCAGCCACAGTATTATTTATGTTTTGCCAATTAAAGTCTATTAAATTATGACAGCAGCTTACGATTAGCAATGGAAATGAAGGATAACTGTGTGACTTCAAGAGAGAACTGAGATGGGATAAGCTCAGTCTGTTGGTTGGGGCAGATGTCTCTGAGACATCTTACCTTGCCATCACTATCTCGAGTCGCAAAGGGCTCTGTGGGTCACTTTTTCCTCAGTGGAACAGCTGGAGAAGCAAGGAGGTTGGTTTATTTGCCATGGATGCAATAAAAGGAATCCTAGTAGGCAAACCCATGAAGACAATCCTGATGTGGGAATGCCCTCGGTTGTCCTTTAGTCTCTACCAGTGTAATTTCTCCAGTGATAAAGCCTTTGTTCCTGAGAGGAGTTGTGGCCATTCACACCCATTGCATGGACTAAGAGACATCTGTGATTTATTGACACATTGTCCTGTAACAGACCTGTGGGTTCGACTTGACAGGAACAGCTTTCTTATCCCTCCAAATGATTGGATCAAGTGTGAGTTTCAAATCAGTGTTAAAGACAGAGGAAGGAAGCCAATAACCAGTGAGAGTTCAAGCAATGGTGTTAGTCATGGTCCCAGAGTACACTCAGTTGATAGAGATTATAACACTTACAGGCCATGGAAAATTAAAATCCCTCTATTTATACTGGTCCCTGCAGAACTCTAAATGCTGTGCAGTACTGTTGGGTATGGGGTTTTTGTGTTTTGTAGTGTTTTCATAAACCAGCTTTATACCATTTATTTTAACTGCAAGCAGAACAAAATAGAAAATTAAAACCTAAAATAGACTCCCTATTCAGGTCAAGTTTTGCCAGTTGGGGTAATTCCAAAGTTTGTTCTGTGTGGTTTGTTCCAAGGATGAAAGACTCTGTCTGCCATGGAGAGTTTTTGCCATTTGGTTACCAAATTAGATTAGCCTGGCTTAAATATTACTCATTAAGCATTCCCCATGGGATCTTTTTCTGGAGACATTAAATGTAGGCAGAGGAATTTATCATGTGCTGAGTCCATTGCAAGTCTCATCAGGTGACAGCAAACAATTGGCCTACAAATGCAGAAAAACTATAAATATGCCAAGTGAGAAGTATCATCACTTAAAGTTCAGGGCAGACACCCCTGCCAATCTTATGAGACAAGAGTGCCGCAGTGTTTTTGGAAGATGTGTCCATCCTTCCATGAGATCCAGCTGCTGCCCCAGCTCTTGAGAGGTCTGAGATGACTTTGGAGCTGGTACCATTAATACAGCTTTGAAATATCACATAGGAAAAAATGAAAGATCAGGAATGGAGTTTTAAGAATCAACACTTATGTGAATAAGGTCTTGGCTTCATCCTACATGGCAAAGAAAGCTATGCAGTGAAATTGCTTGGTGTTCACCATAGCCTGCAGACAGGTCTCAACCCCTTTCGGGTGCCCAGGGATTGCTGTGCCCCATTCTTCAAGCTGTGTCCATCAGAAACAACCAAGCTTTTTCTTTACTTTACTAGAATGATGTCAGCCATGTCTTGAGTTGCCTCTGCAGTCCAAAATGCCATAGATTCATGTGGATATACAGCCTTTAGGTAGTGGGTGCTGCTTTCTGAAAAGCATATGATCTTGATAATGTGACATTAGAGATCCATACACTAACCCCATGTATATTCAGCCTCCCTAAACTAAAGAAGAAAATGTTTAGTCCCTCATTTTGCAAAGTACTTGCTGTTTATAAATTGCCAGTTATGTACCCCTTCAAAACCGTTATCATCCTGCATTTAAACATGTCCTTTAAGATTTAGAGGTCCTGATAATTCTAATTACATCATTAACTTGCCCTGTTGTCATTTTGGATAAAATACGAGTGGATTTCTGGCTCTCTTCTCAAATCAATGAAAACTATCTGTGGAATGCTCCAGCTTCAGTTACTGCAGAAACACACAGCTGAGACCATTAGGTAGAGTGTTGAATGACAAGCAGACCTAATTTGTCCAAGGAATGGAGTTTTATCTAGGGCAAAGGAAGATAAATCCATAAACTGAAGGCACAGCTATTGTAACACAGTGCGTTGGAAGCATCTTATCGTGTTCAGCTGTAACAAAGTGCAGGCAAACTGGCACGGCCTCTCCTTTTTCCAGGGAAAATGATTAGGAGCTTTCCAGCGAAGCAAAGTGTGAGCTTGTCCCGGGCATCAAGGGAGCCTGTCCCAGGAGTTTGCTGTTCTGGGTCCAGGAGAAGGGTCAGTCACGCTCCCAGGAGTGTTTGTTCCAGTGACATTGCTGGCAGTCCTGACGCTGGCTGAGTGTTTGGTGACACGTGTGCTCAGTGTTGCTTGTGCCCCGATAGTGAGCAGAGCCCGTCTCCCACCTTCTCCTCCCTGGGCTGCAGCACAGGATGCTGCTGCAGAGGTGTTGCTTTCCCATAGTTCAGAACAGCTCCTGGTCTGCTCTGGTGGGATAATACTTTCTTTCCGCTTGCACCTGAGTTACAGCTTCGTGTCTTGGTATACTGTGAGCCTTTGCAAGTGAAAAAACAGAAGTGCAGCCAAAATTTTCAGAGTCTAATTTTCATATTATGTCAGAACAAGATTCCAGATTGGAGCAATATTATATTTTGGCTTACGTGTTTCAGAAAATTGGTTACAGATCCAGACTGAGAGTTAAGTCTACTTGTTGATGTCAGTGCTGGGGAAAACACTGCAAAGATTATTTTTTTATCAATAATCTGAAACATGCCCAGATAATTTTCTTGCTACAGGTTTTGAAACTAGGTTCTTGCTTGAAAATTTTCATTACATGTTTGCATTTGGCGTTGTCTTACCTTGGAAATTTTTTCCTTCCTCTTTCCAGTTTCCATGAAAAAAGTGATGGGAGAGGAGAGAGAGTCAGAGAGAAATTGGAACAAGACATTTAAAGGCAAAGATTTTTCTTTCAGACTGCTGCATTATTAGAAAAGGAACATATTCACCTACAGAAAAGGGCTGATTTATGTTAAAAACATTTAAGGATTGTTGACTACTTGTATTTATTAGTAAGGGAATAAACTATAAATGAGTATAAAAGAGTGATTGGTAAAACCATTTGGAATTCAAGATACTAGTGTGCTGCTTTCTGCACAATGCTGTCTGTTTGCTGTAAGGCATTTACTTTCCCCTCTTTTTAAAGACCTAGTTTATGAAGTGTTTCTTGGAAAGACTTGTTCAAGAGAAATGAAAAAGACTTCTTAGTTCTTAAACAGTATCTTGTGCGTTGAATGTACAAAATGCTTTTTCTTTCTTTGTGTTTTATATAAAAGATGAAGTTGCTCCTCATTATGACAGGAGGGGAAAAATGTGGGACAAGGGGGCACTTTGGTTGTCCTGGCTGACTTGGCAGGATTAGCAATAGACTGTGTTCTTGGATGCTCCTTGACACAACATTTTTTGGTCTGGCACTATTACTGTGCGTTACTGAGTAGTGAATGCTGTAGTTCATGTATCTCCAGTGTAAACTGGTTGTGCTGTCTTGACTTCCGATGTGGATCTTCTGTCTTCTGAGAGGGCTGATTGCTGATAAAACCAAAGTCAAGGCTTATAGAGTTCCAACAGCTTTGATGCAAAGAAATCAGTTTCAAGGACAACTTAATTTGTTTTTGCTTCACTTAATCTGAATTAGTCCTTATTTTTCTCCTTACTGGTCCTCGTTCCATTTCTAAATGCTTTCTTGGAGCTGTTCTCCATCTTTATGTCCAGTACTAGACCTCTCAAATGACCCTACCTTAAAAAAAAAGAGAGTTAGTTCAAAAGTCATCATCCAATTTGTTCCAGATGCCAGAATAACTGGAAAGCTTAGGCTAGCTGGATTTGAAGTAGCCTGGAGTTTCTCTAGGACCAAACAGGAGGGCAGGGCCATCTCTGCACCCCACTGCCTTGTGATGCCAGCTCCTGGGATCTCATGTCCAGACCAGCTGCTGTTGTGTTACTAACTGGATTTTTGCTCCTTGCTAAGTTATGTGATATTTTGCAAATCATGTACTTTGGATCAGACTTGCCTTGGGTAAAATTAATATTGCAAACTTCACATACACAGTCAGGCTTTTCCTAGAATCTTACCAAACAGTGATGGGAAGAAACTCATTGAAGAGCCCTGAACGATATATATTCAAGACAACGAAAGCTGAGTTTGCACCCGCTACTGGCCAGCTGTTCTCCCACTGTGTAACAGAAGACAAAATGAAAAATACCTTTGGAAAAAGAATTGCAATTCTTTAATAAACCAGCCCCAAACCCAAACCTTCTGGCCCTGCTTTTTTCACTTTATTGCCCTGCTTTGCCCTTTGATCAGTATCTTTACTTGGGTGTCATGGCAATATAATAGGTGACGGTTTTAGTGTCAGATCAGAAAAAAAAATATTCTTTGTCAAAGGAAACAAAGCATTTGGAAGGGAAATAGAAAAACTTGAACTTTTCCATATGTTTGCAAGCTCATGAAAGCTGGCCTCAAAAAAATCCCAACATTGAGGGGGTTTTAAATGCATCAGGAGTATCATTAGGTAGTTAAGATTTACCCTCCCCTCTGAAACCCAAACCTTTATTCACATACGCTACAGGCTTGTCATCTTACTCGATTAATGAACAGGTCCATGTAATCTGGTCCTAAATATACACTGCATAGTTGGTGAAGCTTGCAGAAAGGAGGCCGAGATCATTGTTCTGACTGTGTTTTGTTAAGACTTCTTTAATCAAAACATTCATTCAGATAGAGAGGCCGGCTGCATATTCTGGCATCACGACCAAGGGGAGCAGGGACAGGGTTGGGGTGGAGAGGGAGGCCTTGTAGGAGGGGTTGGTGTTGCTTGCTGCTTCTTTTTCTTTTTTTTCCTAAGTGCTTAGAAAACAACTATTTAACTGGTGTGGAAAAACAAATAGAAAACATACATGGAGGTCATGACTTCTCAGGAATTTGCTGAAAGTCTCTTTTAACAGGGATAGAAGTATCACTCCCCAAGCTGTGTGTGAGGTGCGCAGCACATCCCTCTGGCCTTTCTACCTTTTTTTATAATTTTTTTTAAAAACATGTTTTCCTTTGGCCCAGATGGACAGGGAAGGTCGAACTAGGCAGGACACACAGCTGTTGTTTGGCCAGGTGCCACCTGGCAGTGGCAGGATGGGCTTGGTGCTCCCAGGGAGGGTCTCCACGCAGGTGCAGTGCGGGCTGAAGCTGCAGGTACACGAGTGTCCAAGGACTGCAGCCCACCCTGCCTGCAGGCAAGGTTACACTTAGGACAGCAGTGACTCCTACAGCTTTTGTGTCACCTGCAGAGCTGGTTTGTAAAAGTATCATGCACTATCCATAGGGACTTCACTGACATTCAGCCTGCTTTCCCCTTCCATATCTTCTTTGTATTTTTTCTCTATTTACAAATTTGAATGCTTCAGTGGCTCATAGACCTGAGCTAACCAATTTGAAACTCAGTTTCAAAGACCTCTGTTTTCACCCTCAGTTTGCCATGCTATTGCTAAGGGGTACCCCATTAGCTTTAAATAAGAGGCCAGTTACAGAAAGTTCACTGGCATGAACTGTGATGTATCTGAGATGTATATGGACCCTGAGCAGTGATTTAGGTGGGCAGGGATTAGCTCACAGCCAGAAATGGCTCTCCAGAGCTGTTCCCAAGAAATGTACTTGCTCCTACTCTGGCTTTCCTTGTGCTCTTTCTTTATTCCCTCACTTCCCTTCAAGCCAAAAGTATTTTTGCCCTTTTTTTCCCCTCCAGCCCTTGGAAAGGAGTGATGGAACTGACTTTACTCTGAAGACAAAGACCCCTTTTACAGTCCACTCAGGCTTCTAGTATATTACTTTAGGTTTTGGTGGCTAAAAGAAAGCAATAATGGGTTAATCACATGCTCAAACTGGATGCCGCTCCTTCCTGGTTTCCCACTTCCATAACAAGCTGGAAGCTTATCTTCTTGGCAGGTCAGCTTTGGGCTTTGGACTAAATCAGTTAAATCAAACACCACCTCCTTGACCATTGCTGGTCTCCATCATGATGGAAACTCAAGAGTGCTGAGAAAGAACCAGTTGAGTTGGCAGCATTATTCATTTCTGCAGGAGGCTTGTGGAGATGCTTGCTCTCACAGCCCATTCACTTTGCCCTATTTGGATCCTTCATATCAGATACTGCAGTAAGTGGATATTGCTCTCCCAGATGCCAGAAGGGTCCATAAATCAGAGCAAAACAGGTGTCTTCCAAGTCCAGAGCAGTATATTTTGCAGCACTGCAGTAAAAACCACAATTCCTTGTCAAGGCTGGCTAACAGGAGAGTATCCTCCCTTCATAAAGGAATGATAACTCAAGCTCAGATGTCAGCCTCTGACCCAAGACAGGCTGGTGTGAATTTAGGACTGGAGGAGCCAGCGGATTTTGGGATGCTGCCCCCATAAGCTGCACTGTCAGCTCTTGAGATCCTTATCTTACACCATGCTGTCGACTGGATAAAAGTTTCTGACCTGAATGATGCAGGGAAAATCTTTCAAAGCACAATCCCTTACTTGTCTTCTGGCCTCTGCCCACATAAAGCTCATAAACCAAAAGACTAAATAAGACAAAAATATTAATGTAGTTGTCGTGATCTGGGAACAACTCCCTGCTTAGAACTGGAGATAAGGATTACTAGTGTGGAGGTGGAGCCTTCCTGTCTGGGAAAGAGGGATGGGGTTTGTATTGAGGTGCTGGACTGGAACTCTGGAAGCTGATGGCCAACTCCCTGCCTTGCCGTAGATGTTCCTTTTGACCCTGGGTGTGCCTCCTCCTGTTTTCTCTATTTAGCCTGTGAACACTCTGGGGAGAGAAGGAGAAATAAAGAAATAAGGCATTTTTATTATTGAGAGATTCTCCTGTAACCATTAGTGATGGTGCTGTATTTGCAGCATCTGGAGTTTGGATATATCACAGGAGCTGAGGCTGGAAGACCTTGAGTCATCTGCTAATTGGGAGACCGTGGAAGAGGGGAGTCTCAGAAGCCAACAGGGTTGACCAAGATACAGGAAGATAATAGCTGGAAAGGTTTTAGGATCACTATATTTTCCATGGCTGGGGTTGGCTTCCCATTTCCCTGTTTGAGCTTCCTCTTCTCCATCTGCAGGTAGAATTATGATTGAAGAACACCTCTGCCTGCATGCAGGCAAGGAAGGGCACCCAGCCCTCTATTCCAGCGTTGGTTTTCATTGACGTAAACTTACAGTTTGAATGCACATTCCAGAAATACACTATCATCACTGGAACAGAACGAGGCCAAGAAAGGTTATCAGAGGATTGGGAAATGTAGTGTAGAGGAGTAGGAACGATAACACTATTACTCCACATCTGATAGTGATTTGATACTGGACTAGGTCTAGAGCACTTCCACTGTAGCAAATAAATCCAAAGCAGAAAACAAAAAAAGTTAATCAAAGTTGATGGTGCTTTTATGTGTCCAAAAAAAGTATTTGCAGATAGGTATTCACAACTCTGGCATCGTGCCTCTGTTCAGAATATTTGTCCAAATATTAAAAAATAGTAAATAAGAAAATGTACTTAAATATAGTCCCATGTCCATGAATTTTCAGCTGAACTTTGGCAGTAAGCCCTAGGTGTGATAAAAGACTTTATACCAATATATTTTGCCTCTTCCTTTTTTTTTTTTCCTTTTCTTTCTGTCTCCACAGACAGAGCTGACAGCATAGCATAGATCTTGAGTTATGGCTGATGCATTTTTCTAAGCTAAAGTATGTTGTTAGCTCTTATGCTAATGATTGCAGCAGAATCCTAGGCTCTGTGGGAATTTATGGGAAGAGCGGTTACCACTGAGCATCGTCTTGGACTTTGCATCTTCCTTTGGGTCCTTCCACAACTAGAGTCAGCCAGTGCCTAGTAAGTAACATCAAGGTAGAAAGTCTTGCTGTCCCCATTTTACAGAGGGACTTCTGAGAGACAGGAGGAATAAAGCCAAATTCTTCAAGGATACTTAGTGGAGGTTAAGTGCCAAGGTTCCTTTGAAGGTTTAAACCCAAATGACATGCCTGTGATCATGCAAGAGATTTGTATCACCCATGGGAGCAGAACCATTTTTTCAGGGTAGTGTCATAACCACTCCACAATCCTTCCTCTTTCTTCTTCCTAAAGCTCCCACTGACTTCAAAGGTGAAGAATTATGGCCTGCATCCCACAGCACTGTGAGCTCGGACGTGTGTGCAGGGCTCTACCCACACATATATTCCGTCAGGGATACTGAGTCAAGTAAAATTATACAGGCAGTGGGGAGGGGAACAATTTTCTGCAAGGCTGGGACTTCTTTTTTATTCTGAGATTACCTTTCTTTAACCTCAGAATTTTAACTAAGAAATGCAGGGAGCACCAAATGACTGTTTGGGGTCTGCTATACTGTCCATAGGAGAGCCGTAACCCAAACTAAATAGGAATAGAAAAAAGGAGTGCTACCTTATTCAGTAAGACAAAACATTTGATATTTTGAACACCTCAATGAAATACATTATTGAGTTTCCATGAGAAATATGTACATATATGAGTTGGTTTGATTCTCAGAAAGCTTCATGGCTTGCAGAGACTAGACGTAAAGAATCTATTTATCTCCTGTCATGTGTACCCACTACAAAGTGAGCACACCCCAGGTGATGTGTTTTTCTGCTGATCCAGCTGTTACTCTCCTTGATGAACAGCAAAAGTAGAAGTTAGGATTTTTGCCCAGTTGCATCATCCACTCCACTGAATGTTTAAATACTGGTAGCAGTATTCAACTATTATTAGGAAGTCACTCCTTCACCCAATGGCACAACAAATGTCTCATCCATTCCCTCTCAGTTCAGAGCCGACAAATACATATCATTAAAATGTTAAAATTAATTTTTTCACAGAATAAGAACAAAACAGAAGTGGAAGAGGAAAGGTGCATCCTTTTGGTGCACATTTAGCCCATCTTTTTAAAAACACAGATTTTTTTTTTTTCTGGAAAAAACCCACAAACAAACAAGCCACTTCAATTCTGGCTCTAGTTAATAGTTTCCTAATTGCGTGTGACTGTTTCTTGACTTCCTGATCCCTGTCTGGTGCTTAAGAATCTAAGGGGTTTCTTAAATCAACAGGAGCAGCTGCCTCCTTGAAGCCAGGCATGGTGTATGTCACAGACTGTGGAAAGGAGCTGTGATATAGGGCGGAGCAGAGGTGATTAACGGGGCAAGTGTCATAGCTCAGAGTGTGGTTGCACTGCTGTGTATGGGCATACTTACTGCAATCATTTGTCTTCTGTCTTCTGCCACACACATGCAGAAATATGCATGCATATTTTATTTTGGCCAGGCATTAGAAATATAGGAATGCACAAAGTGCAGCAGGTCCTGATGATGTGCCTCTCCAGGTAGTGCCTTTGTCTTGTTCTTTGGACTAGCACAAGAAACACTGACAAAACACAGTCCTTGGTGTTAATTTTATCTCTCTTCCATTGGCAAACTCTTTCCCACAGTAGAGAAAGGAAAAAAGGGAGGGGAAAGAAAGGCCAGTAAATGGCTCTGTTTTGTGTACTGTATTTTAGGTTAGATAAAGGGGAGGAAGAAACTATAGTTTGAATGTGAATGTAGGATTGCAAGTGATGGAGTTGCACAAGGCGATGAAAGATACTTCCATTCTTGGCAAAGACCTTCTTGGTCAAGGTCTAAATGCAATCTCTGTTCTTGGGTTATCTAGGACTCCAGCATCAGACCTTTCCCCTGGTTGGAGTGGGATGCACAAAGATGCTTGGTCCCTTCCAAAAAATTTCACCTTCCATTTCAGTATCTAAAGGCTTCCCTGACTCCTCCCCAAGCTTCGACAATCTGTCAAGCACAGACCCTGAGTATAGACAAGATACATGCATGGACCACCTGATTTACAGCTTTGTGTTACAAAGGTTACTGCAAGTGTAAAATAGGTACTCATTTCTAGACTTTATTCCTACAATATAAATCTCTCCCTGCTTTTCATCAGGAATGGAAGCCACTACATCCTGTGCTGCTGTAGCCAGCAGCATTTTACGTCTTCGACACCCTCAGGCTGCTTCTGCATCCCTTTGAAACAAACACATGTTTTTGCCAGACATGGAGGCAGCTTCCTTCCAGGAAGCTGGTATCTCCGATAGGTCTGGCTTACTGGGACTTATTATTGATTGAGTGCTGGGAAAGGGCTAAACTGAGAACAAGGCGCAAAGTATTCGCATGCTCTGAGATGTTCCCAAGATGCACTGATGATGCCAAGCCATGCTGGAAAGCCCAGAGGAAGGAATTGTTCCGGGTATTGCAACTGAACCCTTATGGAAGGACATGCTGTGAGGATCACGGTGATTTGGCAAAGCAGGTTGAGAAGTCGTTGGAAAATCAAAGGTCCAGCTGGTCTGTGAGACCCAATAGGCTGGGACAGGGTTGCTGTCAGCAGCAGTGTTAGCTCCATCCGCTTGGGATCCCCTGGCTCAGGAGATGCGGTCCCCACTTCTGTCTCACTCAGCTGGGTGCAGCCTTTGGTGGAAATTCAGAGCGAGATGTAGACTTGTTCTGCATAATGCATGGTGAGAAATCTCTGCTGCTTGGTCCCACGCACACATTAGGAGTGATGCAAATGAAGCTGCAATGAAAAAGCTTTGAGGAGAGTCACTGGAAAGATGGGAATCAGTTCTTTACCTAAGACTTGCTGAAAACTTTTGCAGAGACAGTATGAGTAAAGAGGGTGAGAAAAGACAAAAATTATTGTGATAAAACCAAGTGGGAGAGTAAGAAGTGGTCTGCAAAATATAGACTGAAGGCAAATTTTAGAAGAAGATTGCAGTAATTTGCTATAGTAGAAAACCAGAGGAAGAATTAACCCAAGCCACGGAGTCACTGCATCAAGTATTTCAGCATAGCGAGTGAGGGATGTTCCCCTCATGGGCTGTGCATGCAATGTCATTACCACTGACTCAGATTAACACTGGAAATCCTGGCAGCTTTACATGTACCTGGGGACTCAGAAATCTGAATCTGGGTTTTGCAGCTTAAGCTGCTTTCCAGTGGTGAGGCACAGCAAACCCCAGAAAGTGCCTGGGTCCTGTTAGCAGTCATCAAGCACTGCCCACTTACAGCACTTCTCACTGCAGGGCATGTGGGCCCCCAAACTTTCTGGTAGACCTTGGACCTTCACTGTGTCAAAACTAGATGTTATCCTAATAATCAGAAACTTTTGGCCTGTCTGTCTATTATAGCTTGGATCTTGGCTCATTCCTGGGTCTGCCTTTGATCCTTGGGCTTTCAGCCTTCCGTGTCTGTGAACATCTCCTCACAAAAGCAGGGGCTGAAGGAGCAGTTCTTGTGAAAATCTCTTCCTCAGAAATATCAGGAACATTCCAGGGATTCACATACAATGCATTGACTTCTCTGGTGAGATCTAAAAGCATCCAAAGCTGCAAGAAGGATGAGGGGGTTTACCCTGCGAACATCTTCCTGTGTATGGATTTGCTGTCCTTTCTTGCTTTTAAACTTGTTAGGTTATTAAAAAGGCACTTATACAGGCCAAATCTGACAGTCTTTACTCAAGTTCATGATGACCTTGGCTGAGAACAGATCATGGGGCTTTGGTATTAAAGAACTAATGAACTGTTTTGAACAAGCAGGGAATAAAGGTCCTAGCAACTCACCCAGATGTAACACCTGAAAATACATTTTGCTGAAGGAACAGAGAAAAGTCAAAATGAACTAAACTTTCATTTAGTAAAATACTAGTTTCACTTCAGGGGAGGAGGGGGAAAAGTATATTCATTGGCTTTTTTTTCACCAGAGTTCCTAACAGCCTCCCATGTTCTGATCTTCTAGTGGTTTCTTTTGTTTCGTTTGAGTTTTTTAGGATAATGATGCTCAGGTGGCTTACATAAGGCTTGATTAAAACATGCAGTGTTTGGGGGATTCCTTAACCAGTGCCACCTGAGCTGTAGCTTCTCTCTCCATTTCAGGTCCCTAACTTCATCAACACAACCCTCCCTCCCCACGAGCAGGTGACGGCCCAGGAGATAGACAGCTACTTCAGACAGGAGCTCATCTACAAGAGGAATGAGAGGATGGGGAAAAGAGTGATGTCACTTTTAAGGGAGAACAGAGACAAGAGCTTCTTCTTTGCCTTTGGAGCAGGTATGGCATGAATTTTTCTGTTTTACTCATTGGTTTTGGAAGTAAAGTGTTGTGAAGGCTTCAGGGTTTGTCTCTGGGTTTGCAGGAAGATTTCTTAGGAGGTTTTCCTTTAAAGCAGAAAGGTTTTTGTTTGTCTAGACATGCTTCTAAAATGCAGTGAGTTGTTGTAGGAGGTGGTCTGGGTCCAGACAGCCTGCACTCCTTTGTTTTCCATCCAGCTGTAGAAACCTGAAGCTGTGAGTGCTTTTCACGCTGCTGTGTTTGTTCTCTTCCCAGACCTGTGGGCTGCCTGGGTTGTGTTCACACAATGGCTTGTGGCCACAGGTGTAGCAGGTAGTCGAGGCTTGAATTTGTAAGCCCAGATGTTGGTGGCTTTGAGTGGTAGAATACAAACCCTTTGGTGGCACAGGCACCTGTGTAGCACAGGGTGCTGGCCCAGGGTTTCAAACCTCTTGGGGTTGCTGTAGTTAAGACTTTTTTGATGGGTGACTTAACTGCTTTGATGGTGTTTCTGTACAGATTGGCTGTTTTTGGGCTCTGCACAAGTGCATGAGTTCTATGTGTAGCTAAATACCAGCATTTTAAACCATTAAGTAAAAATCCAATGAGTCCCTCTGCCTGTTTAAATGCTCTCCCTGAAGTCTGCAGAACAAAGACATCTGCAGTACTTCTGTGAGTCTGCGACAGTACGTGCTACTGTCTTTTTCTTTATTTCTTTTCCCTTTTCCAATGGAATTCATATTTCTGTGTGATAAGGGGATAAATAATAACCATTCAGGCCCCAGCTCAGCTGAATCCTGAGCACCAGCTTAAGTGTCTCTTTGAGCTTCCTCGACTTCAAGGCAGCCTGAGATTGCCATGCCGAGAACCGATCTGCTCCTCCTGCTCCCTCTCCTTGGCAATTTCTCATTTTTGACAGAACTTTGTTTCTCATCCCATGGCTCTCATATGAACTTTGGCAACAACTCACCTTTTGCTACTCACTTCAGTGGGAATTTTGATTAAAGACTGCGGGTTTTAGTGGAGACACATGCATTTCGATGTATTTATTTTTCAAGTGTATCCGGACTGAGTTTTCCCAAGCTTATTTAATCTCAAGCTTGCCTGATATTTCTGGCCAAGGAGTTTTGCTTAAATGTTTTTACAGTAGGAAAGCATATCATGATGGTTGCATAATTGGACAAGGATTCATAAAAAACAGCTTGTCTAACCCAATGAGTGAGGTTTATCTGAGATAATTGAATGTGATGGCTTTGCTGTAGTCTCCAGTTTTGGAAATCCCTTAACCGGTACATATTGGAGCTTAGAGGATAAACTGGACGTCATTGCCCACTTGCCCTGCTCTACCACGGCCTGAGACAGGATCTTGGACTAGGTGGGTCATGGATCCAGTCCACTGCAGATATTTGTTTGTGCTGATAATAGAAGTTAAATTAAGCAAATGGGTATTAATTACACACTGCATTCTACACAAAGGCACATTTAATTTCTGGGAGGTTTAAGCTTTCATCCCCTGTCCCCATCAGAGAGCACCTACCTGAAACTGCCAGGCACCATCCCCTGGAAAAGCTGGCATATGGAGAGCAACACCCGTTTTTGACTATGGTGAAAACTGCCTTTGTTGGTGGGTTGTTTTGTTTTCCCAGCACTGACTGTAGCAGGACAGAACAGACACATGCAGCTGGATTTACTGAGCACTGGGACGGAGGAGATGCTGGGGAAAGCTTTTTGTTTTGGGTTCTTTGTTCCAGCATCCCTTTGGCCTTGCTCACCAAAGCAGACCATCCCTGCAGGCCATTCCTACTTTAAGTACAATTAATTCCTTCTTTTTTCTCTGGGGTGTTTTGTGCAGTAAGTACCGAGAAAATTATTGATTTTTCAATGCCAAAACTATTATGTGACCAAAGTGCAAGCAAGTTCATTTTCTCTTATGATTGAAATGCAGTTTTTCTCCTGAAGGATTTTTTTGGGTTTTGTTTTCTTTCTTTTCTCCCATGCACTGAGTTATAAGAGTGGTGTTTATTGATTCATCTTGTATTTGTCATTCTTATATCTACTACTTGAATTTTAATGGGTTTCTTTGGTACGTGCTTGGGTCGTGAATTCACATAGTTTTCTAAAACTGTGAACGTTTGGGTTTGCATTTTATAAAAGTAAAGGGTGTTTTTGATGGAAAACTTTGGCTTTCACATATTTCCATGAATTCTGAAGTGCAAAATTTTAGGAATGCACCTTTGGTTTGAATAGGCGTGACAGAGTCTGCAGGAGCTCGTTTGCTCCTGGAAAGGTACAAAAATTATTTCACTTCATTTAAGATTCTACATCTTTAAGACTAACAAGATGAAGGGGAAGTAATTTGAAAAAAAATATTCTGGACAATGTAGTCCAAATTATGCTAAGTGTGATCTGTACATCAGTCCCTTTATTTTGAGGATATTGGAACTAATGGATGAATAGTAATTAAATTATATATGCATATTGTGAATTGTTTTCCCAGTTTCATAATCTCCATCATAGTTTCTGGGAAGGGAAGAACTGGATAAAACTGTGCTGCCAAATAAAATTAGGAAAATAAATATTTTCCTAAATAAGAAAATAAGCCTGTTATGAGAAAACACCATCCACAGCTTGATTTAAGATCCCAGTGCCATGGGTGGGTAGTTGTGTAATCTCTAATAATGGATTAGTGTAATGAGCTTGACTGCATGTTTATGGGCTGGTGAGTAACTCTTTTTACTTAGAATTTCTACCTTCTTCATCCTGCCTTGCTTTTAAAAGAAGATTAAAATCTTTCAGCTGAGAGTTTCTTGGTAGAAAATTGGGCATTTGGGGAAAACTGATTTTTTTCTGCTGGCTTCTGAAAAAGCAAGTCCACTTTTTGCAGATGTTGATCAAAATCCAAGGTGCCTGGGTGTCGCTGTTCTCCTGTAAGCTGGGATTCCCAGTTAAAGTTTTGCTATGTGCCATTTAGAGCTGAGCTGCCAAGACCTTGTGGTGTGCATTACAGGAGAGAGGTAGTTCAGAGTCTGGTCTGCAACAGCACAAGGCTGTGAAATGCTGAACACACAAGTCCTGGGGATGAAGGAGTGGGAAGAGGACAGGCCTTTGAATATCCAAGCAAGCTGAGATAAAACAGTTTTTATAAAGTGAAGCAAAGCTTTTTTATGCTGTTGAAAGATGGGTTTTTTTGTTCCAGTCAGAAGTATTAAAACAAAAAAAAAATTACTCAATTCTAAATGGAGCTTTTTAGCTTTCTGTCATTCTTAAAAATAAAAAGTAGACTTTTCAATAGATTTCCCTCTTTCCCCTTTTCCATTGAATTGGTCACAATTTAAATATGTTGGAGTCATTCAGACTTTTAATTTATTCCTTTATGAAACACACAGAAGTGAAAACAGTCATTTATTCTTTCTCCTTTCATTTCTTTCTCCTCTCCAAGAAAAATACAGGCTTTGGGTAGAGGGTGACCCAGCTCTGTACCCAGTTCTGTAGACTTCGTTCTTCTCCTGCCAGGGTTTACCATATTCAGAGTTAATGTGAAAATCTCACCATACCTGTATTCACAGTAGACTCTAGTAATGAAACAGCAGTTATTGTTTCTGCACTTTAATGATATTTTTGAGTTAATGGGCACGGAAATGCTTCCCTTTGAATGACTAAAGGTAGTAAATGGAGTACTTTCAAGTAAAATTTGGGGACTTGCTAGGGTTCTGTATTTTAAAAATCCATCGTGGATTGCTAGGAATTATTGATCTGTAATAACAGGGAAGTGCATTAGACCTCATATATACAGACAATTCATAAAGAGCCATTTACAGTGACATGCAGCCAAGAGCACACGGGCTGTTAAAAAGAGTTAATATTCTGGCAACTAAGACTATACACATGAAGTCAATGTTTAAGAAAAAAAAATCACACTGGTTTATTTCATTTTTATGGGCAAATAATTTTCAAGTAACACTTATGATAACAGATGGATAAATTTATGTCTGCAGTTAATTTGAGCGATAATTTCCTTAGGATGTTTTACTTACTTGCATTTTTTTCTTTCTTTCTTTTATGAGAGCTGTCAGTTTTGTAGCTGAGAGCTGGATTTACTATTTCAGAAATTCAGATGCTGCTCCAGTTCACAATGTTCATTAGCAGCCAAATCAGTAGGCTTTAAGGCAGTGGGTTTGGTTAGTTAAAATAATAAATGTATCATGGAGAATATTCTTTAAGTGCTGAGAGAGAATTGAAATGCAAGTACCATAGCATCTCCCACAGCAAGAGGGGAATCAAACTGTCTCTGGACCACAGTCCTGTGGTGGAGGAAAGAATATGTTTAACCAGCCCCCTGCATCTGAGAGGTCAGAGGGGACCCAAGCTGTTGTCCATGGTGTGGTGGAAGCCAGAGTGGGCTGGTGACCACAGCTCCTCATGAAGGTGGTGATAACAGGGAACCTAATATGACCACTCTTGGTCAGCTGTAGGTTCAGGTGGCTGAGATTAGATACCTATTTACTGGTGGATTAGGTTTAAGTTTCTGAGATGTTCTACACAAAAATAAATACAGACTCAGTTGTAGATGCTTTTGTGCTCCCAAGAAAGCAGAGAAATTTGTCCCAGAGTAGGAACATCAGAAGTAGAATCAGATCATTTCTGTGCTCAGAACAGATGAATTCTCTCCCCATCCTGCAGAGTTCTCTCAATCAGCATTGGGCAGGCAGTGTCATCAGTAATGATTCTGATTGTCATAAATCAGACTGTTAACAATAACCATAGAATAATTTGGGTTGAAAGAAACCTTTAAAGGTCACTTAGTCCAGGCTCTCAAATGGTAATGTTACTTCTTTCCAAAGTAAGTATTACCTGGTGATTCTTCATAATGAGACTGAAGAGTGGCTTGCACTGTGTTTTCAGTAGGGAAAGAGAGAACTGTGCAGCTTTTCTATAGGATGGAGCTAGTGTGAAAGCACAGCAAGAATATAAAAATCTCCTTCTCATAGTTCTCAGCTCCAGCTCTTTCCCTTTTGTCCTCTTTGCAGAGGATTCTTGAAGGGAATTTCAGCACACATCATTTTAGGTACTTGAGGTACCAAAGACAGGAACAGACTCACCCTTCACCTTCTGGAATGAGTAGGCGTGACAGACGTCTCCAGGGTGATCCAGGTCTTGATCACCACTGAGATGTTCTTATTTTTCTCCAAAAACTAAGGAGTGCCTGGGGAGATATCCAGATGATGTAGCTGTCTTGAACATGCTTCAGCAATGGTTAAAAAGGTGACCACAATGGAGGTGGAACATGATGGATGCTGAGTTGCAGAGGTTAGAGGTGGGATTTTGTTGTTACTGGAAACCGTATTTCTACTCAGTAGTTTGGGAGAGGAAGGGAAGTGATGGATACTGTATGCAACTTAAACCCAAGTAATTAAAACCCTGAGAGTCTTTGTGAAAGCCATTAGCACCTGCCACCAGATCTGGCACTCAGGTTCACATGTGTTACTTGAAAGTGTTTTTTTTCAGAAGGGAAATGCCTTCAGGCCGCTGTCCAACTGCACACTGAGGGATGGGGATTTACAGATGTTGAATATGCAAATAGCTGTTTTGCATTCCCAACTGAGGCAATGTTGCGTGCAAATCGGGCACGAAGCTGCACCACTGTTGTGCCACCTGGAACTAAACCATCAGAATTCCAGTCCTCTGCCTACCAGGATTGTGTGGCTCTTTACCATTTCCATTCTTCATCTTGGATCTCCCGTAGAACACAAAAGGAAAAAAAGGTGGGGGGGGAGGGGGAAAGAAAGAAAGCACTTGCAGTCTGGAATATAAAGAGACTTTATCCCCCAGGTCAGGCATCCTGATCCAGCGCTGATTAGTGGTGCTACTAACATCACTAGCACAGTTCATCAATGGGTTGTCTCAGCGGAGCAAGAAGTTGGCGACCAGGAGATTGAACTTGGCGAGCCTACAAAAGAGAAGAAAAGGGTGAATTAACAGTTTGCAGATGGTAGAATTCCCTCTGCTCATGTTTATTTGGGCATCCAAATGCTTATAGTGAGGTCAGCCTGTTTTTGTGTATGGACTTCTTTTACTATTATTTTTTAAGGAAAAGTAGCACTTTGCTTTTAGAAATAGACTTGCATGCTAATTTTGACCAAAATCATGTAACAGATTCATTTATAAGTTTTCATTAAACAGGCAATGCCTGATTCTCTTTTCAGATGCTCTGTTGTAAATCAGGAGATAGTCCACTGGGGAAAAGCCTGTTCCAAGTGCAAATCCAACCTGCAGCCTTTTAAACTAAATTTTTTAAAAAATAAATCAAGCGAACTTTTTTAATGTACATTAATCTTGTATAATACGAAGGTTTGGAAGTCCCCGAATATTTGCTTTTCACCTGAAACTAAAATTGGCAAACAGATAGCACCTGAGTTAGGGATGCTAAAGTAAACCTGCCTGCACCCCCCTATTGTGAATAGGGAACTCCTGTTCTGAAGGCTGATTCCTGTAATTCTGATTTAAGAAAAACCTTTTTTGTATAACAAGGTATTATTTGTAGAAACACAGTATAGCATATGCAATGATGAGATCAATCTTGACACTCACCTATACCAGCCAAGAAAGGAAAGAGATATAGCAGGTGAAAGAATAGGCTGCTGTATTTGGGCTTGCATTCTATTTTTTCTCCTGGTGTGTCATCCCCTAAACTGTCGAGGGAAGCTGGACAAGCCCTGGGCTCTGGTGGCTGGGTGGAGAATTCATCATGCTCAGGGGACAGTCCTACCTGGCCACTGCTCACCTTTGCTTTCATTGTTGCTCCACTGAAGGTGCAGCCTCAAATCCAGATCTTTAGGTGTGTAGCTGCAGGTATTCAAGTAAATGTAAAAAGCAGCTAAAACAGAGCTTGCAAACCGCAGTGTTTCACCATCTCTGGTGTAATTCTTCCCATGATGAATGGGGAAAGTTGCCTCTACACAGTAGGACTTTGGTTTAAAGAAATACATACATTAATGTCAGCTCCTCTGGGTCCCTGACATTTTCATATCATATTTATTATTATGCCTGTGCCAAGTTCTACTGTGTAAGTCTAATTCTGCCTGCCTGTTTGAAAAGAAAAGAAAGCTATATTGGCCCCTCCTGTCCTATAATATAGAGATTTTGGCTATGCCCTTACTGTATTTCTCCTCAATGTTTGAGATTTAAAAAATATAGACATAATTCAGGAAATTTTCTCTTTTCAGAACTGCAAAGAATCATGAGAGGCTTAAGCACTCTGCTGAACAGGAATGGGCTTAAACATGGGATGAAATACTTTTTCACCCACACACACATGCACGCAAGAGCTTACTGTGGATCCACAGGCCACCCTGTAAGCTCTCAGGAGACCAGGCAGAGCTCCCATATAACTGTAGATTTCATAATGGGAGTGTTGAAATCAATATATGGATGCCAGACAATTCATCACTTCCCATCCCAAAACTGTCTCATCTGAAAATTCCCATCCAGCTTTAACAGTGCTGTTGGGAAGATTTTAAAAGAGCCGTGTGGAGAACCCAAAGACTGGCAACTTTTCTCCAACACTGAGGTCTCTGTGGGAAGCTCCTGTGAAAGGCAAACTGAGTGCAGATTGCAAAGGATCCAAGGATCTTGTCTCAGCTGGGATACCTTTGTGGGCTACCTGCAGGAATTAAGATGTCTTTGCACCCCAGCGTACTTCTAGTCACCCTACTGTATAGTGTTGTCCTTCAGTGGTGTTTCATATTAATGTAATCTAGTGGCTTTGACCTCAGTTCACGTTCCTTTCTGCTGCCCCTCCTGCCTGGGTGCATACTCCAGAGGAGGAGCACGGATGTTCTAAGGCATCCTGGACCACCATAGCTGTATTCCCTGCAGATCCACTCTTGAAACCTCAAGCTATTAAAGTAGAAGCTGGAAAGGGAATTTAGTAAAGCCAGGAATTTGGGAATTGTGGTGTTGGTCTCTTAGAGTTTCAAGCCATTTCTGACCAGTTTTAGAGCTAAGCTGCAGGAGGACTGCATATGGAGAAGAACCAGTGGTCATCCTGATGCCCTGGGAAGGGCAAGACTGCTGGCTGGAGTTAGTTGTTTTGCAAAAGTAGATCTGAAACTCAAAGCTTTAAAAAGTCTGGCTGTAATTTATGTGGATTTCTTGAGGATTTTTACTGGTATGGAAACTGGGACTGGAAATCTCATTAAACTGGGCGTTCTTGTGAGAGTTTCAGGTTTTCTCGGTCATGGTTGTGCCAGGAATATCATCAGAGCAAACTTGCTGAGAAAGGATTTATGGATTTGGGATCAGATCCTATTCTCACTGAATTAATGGTAGTTCTGCAACTGACATCAAGGTGACAGGCATGTGCACCTGGATGAGACAACATTTAGTCATCACTCCACTTCTTTAATCTAGGCTGCTACTTTCACATCAATACCCTCTTTATAAGCCTATTAAATCTCAGTTCCATTGTTATTTTCTCTGGTAGATCAGAAGAAAAGTGTCAAGGAAAAGAAAATGTATGTGTAATATTCCTCTGCCCAAAAACAATATTTAAACATCAGAAATGTAAAATGAAGGTAGAATTACTTAGAGAGGCAAAAGGGAAATAATTAAAGCTCCAGCCGGCAAGACAAGATGTCGTAAACTTTAGTTATTCACCTCTCTTAGACATTCAAAACCAAACTCTGACACTGTTCAGCCCTTTTATGGAGGCCTGTAGAAAGCAACAGAGGGTCTGCTGGGCAGAATGGCTCTGGTGGCTACTGAAACTGGGCTCAAGCCCAAGTCCAAAAGCTGAGCTGCCATCTGAAATTGGACAAAGTTCAGGTTCGTGTGTGAATCTTTCTGCTCTGTGCAATAGACCAAATGATACACTGAGTTTTGACTGCACTGATGGGGAGTGAGAAGCCACTTCAGTTCATGGAAAAGTGTGGCTGCATCAAATTGGTTTAAGAAAAAAACACTAATGAAATTTGAAAATATGGTAATTCTTGGCAAAAATGGGCTGGCTTGGGGGTAGACAAGCCTCTCCTGGTACACAGGTTTGCTAAAGAGTTGTGAACTCAAACATGGCAAAACACGAGTTCAGAACTCCTAGGCTTTTCTCCCATCAACCTCCAGGCAGACGGTGTGAAAGAAGGGGCAGGTGAATAACCAAAAAGCCAGATGAATCCGCCTTGGAACTTGTAGTTTTCAAGAGCTAGTCAGTGGGGATGTACCAAATGCTTAGATTTCAATACACTGTTGCTCATCAACTGAAAATTACTCTGCCAGAAAACTTCTAAACATCATTTTAATATAAACACAACGTTTTGGTGGAGCTGAGCTTTGAAACTCTCCCTGGCAGAAAAGTGAAATCTTCATCATTTCCCTGGAGTAATGTTGTGGGACTGAAACCTATGTGACTTGTATTTAAATTAATAACTTAAGTCTTCTTTAGTATTTTTCTGTACTTTATTATGGGAAATACCTTAAATACTGAGGTTTGAAAACTTTTTAAAATAGTATTTATACACTGAAGGTAAATGGAGAGAAAAATCAAATGCCACCACTGGGTTAACTCGGTATGAAATTCGGCACCAGTTTGCAGTATTTATACAGAATTCACATTCACTTTGTGTTTTTCCTTGAGGTGTTTGAGGTACAGTGAAACTGCTGTGAGGTTCTTATCACTTAGCGATCTGGTCTGGTTCCAGTTGAAAATTTTGCAGTGCCTCTCACTGGGAGGATTGGTTTAAAAGGAACAGAGATCTGCCAAAGAAATAAAGACTTCATTATTGACATCAATGCTATTTTTAATCTGGTTTCCTAAGGAAATGAGGCTTGAGCAATGGCAGTGTTTGTGAGTATGCGTGTGTGTACATAGGTGTGTGTGACTATGTCTTTCGCCCTCGTAAATTTTTCATCTGTTGGCTGATTATAACCAAACCTGACAGATGGCTGGAGTCTCCAAGATAATAAGTTCTTCAGTGCTTCGTGAAAATAAGTGGTTGGATAGAAGAAAAAGACATTCATAGTGTGCATCCACTGAAAGGGCACAGCGTGAGCTCAGCTTTTATTAAATCTCAGAAAATCCCAATGGGAGAGGGAGGTGAGACACATCCCCACAGACAACTGCTCTTTACTGGCTCCTCTGCACGCAGGAGGGTTTCCTGTGTAGTACACAGATCAGACATGGCATGGTTTGAACATAACGATGATGTTTACAGTAAATAGTTATTATCTGGAGTGTTTCAGGAGCCACAGGTTACCTCTGGGCTGCTCTCTAATGAGGTGTTCATTCTCTAGGCCAGAGCAATAGCAGGGAGCAGGTTAATAAATGTGACCAAGGCATGGCTCCAGGACTCTCTATAAACCTAATGAGTCGTGGGCACTCAAACTGTGCAGCCTCGCTACTGTTAATTGGCCAAGTGTGCCATCAACCATGCCCAAAAATGTTCTTAAGTAGCCAAGGGGTGAAAAGAGCATTGGAAACTCCTACAAGTCCAGGAGACAGCCTGGGGCAGCATTCCTGTGTGCAGAGTTCAGGAACACCTTCCCCAGAACCAAGGTCATTCCCTTGAGAGCCACAGCACTTCACTGGCAGTGGGGGACAAATTTAAGAAACAAAGGAAACAGTAAAGCATGACCTGGAGAAAAGTGGTTTTACAACATTAACTTATTGGACAAGGTGATGGTTGTCACTTAGCAGTTGGAGAAGATGCTTAGAAAACATTGTGATGAGGAGAGTACTTGAAACCTCTCCAAAGAAAAATACAGATGGGGATCACCAAAGCCAAGTCAGAGTTAGTTCTTAATTTTCTTTTCTTTCACTTGAGATTGAAAATTATGTATCTAGTATTTTGTTAATAGTGATAGCTGTTGGGCTGGGGCTCTCCCTCTTGACCTGTAGGTGTCTGAAAGTTCAGTGCATCTTCTGTGTAAGACCATCAGGTTCCTTTCAAGCCCTCAGAGGAAAAATCCTCCCACTAATCTCAGATGCTTGTTTTAAGATGGAAGGAATTGCCGTCTGGAGACATCTTCCCACTGACCACAGAGGAAATCTAGAAAACTGGCCACCAACAGATGCCTGACTTTCAGATGTGTGGGATTAATAGAACCCTGAGAGTAGGAGTCCAGAATTCAGGGTGTTCTGTCCTTACCTCTACCTGACCTTGATCAAGCTGCTCAGTACACCAAGAGCTCTCTGAGCAATATTTTGTGTTATTGCCAGTGGCAGAACTTTTAGTCTTGAGGCAAATTTGCAAGCAGAAGACTGACACAGGATTGCTTTCCATCATGCCTTGGAGAGCATTTTGGAATGGACTCTAGGGGGAAAGAAAGCCCTCTGCCACCAGCTCTGGAAAATTCATCCAGGGCTAGGTTTCCTTGGGGTGGGAGAAGGAATTGTAATCCCCTGTGGCAGTGCACAACTTTCACATCCTGTCATGTGACATGGTTGGAACCCAAGGCTGGCCGAACGTTTTGTCTGCTGTTCAGATCCCCTTGTGAGCCCCAGAGCTCAGAGCAAACTTTCCCTCTTTGTGATGGAGTAGAAAGGGTGGATTTGGATGTGCAGAAGTGTAAAGCATTTCCATCTTTCCTCTCCTCTTGGCTGGAGGGGCCAAAAGTCACTTCAGTGCCAGCATAGTTGTTTCCCAGTCTGGTCTACCTGGAGCTATGCAAAGGACATAGAACCGCTGACAGGAGAGCAGACTCTCGTTTCTGCTCATCAAGCGAGGCAAGAAACAGGCAGTCAAAAACAACAGAAAAAATTGTTTTGACCTACCATGTGTTTGATTTTTCACTAATCTCTTACAGCCAGGCCAACTCTGTTGCACTGTTAATGAGGACTGATTCAGACCTGAAGCCCCTTGGAAACAGCCTTCTGATGCTATTTATCTTTTTGTATGCAAGACTTAGAGGAAGCTAGGAAGGCATGTTGGTTGGGTTTTCTGTTTTGCTTTTTGCAGTGTTACAGAGAGACTCACTCTATAGTCTGGTGGGGTCACTCACCGAGTCTGTAGTATTTACTCAGCACCGCTCTGAAATACCAGCACCTTAGAAGTTGTCTTCCTGCATTTACATTCCCAGTTCAATCATCTCCCACGCGATAAAAGCCCCAGTGTTGGCTTCCCTTTACCTTCAGCAGTACACAGCGCTCCTGTCAAAAGGGAGCCCTTCGTCGTAGCGCTTTTGTTTTTCTTCATACCTGCCAATCACCCCGCTTGCCTTTGCCCAAAGTTTGTTGTCTTTGCAGTTGGTCACAGCGTGAGCTACCAAGAACCTCGCTGAGCCTGATGGGGTATTCTGTTGGCCTAACCCTAACACACCATCTTCCACCTCCCCAGCTCACAAAGGGCCTTTTCACTGGCCCACCGCAGCTCCGAGGTTTCAATTCATGTGTTACAATTAATCTGTATTTATTGCCACTTATCTTAAATGGCTAACAATATCAGAGTTTAAAAAGTGCTTTTAATGTCAAACTGGGTCAATTAAAACTCTACTTAAAATATTTGCAAAACTTCTAGCCTGAAAGTTGCCCCCTCAGTCTGCTGTTAACCAAAATAGTTTAAATAAATACAAGCAGCTTGAGGAGACTGACATTTGGTAAAATTCCCCTTGATATTTTAGTGGACTCCGGGATTAATTTCCTTGCTTCTACATTGGCTTGTCTTTTTAGAGAAAAAAAAAAAAAGAGAAAAAATAGGTGGTTGTAAGTATTTGAAAGGTTGAAATAATCAATTAAAAAAACCTCAGGAGATAGCCTCGAAATTTTCAATGCCAGAAGAGACCATTAGATTAATCAGCCTGGTCTCCTGGAGTTTCCTCCTGTTTGTGTGTGAACCCTCATAGCACGTGTTTAACTCTGAACTTCAAACCATGGGCCACAAGTAACAATTATTTTTTTGTTTTGATTCCTTCAGCATTAAGTGTGGGCATGGGAAATAAAGTACTATAATGTAAATTGTTAATTAAACAACGAAAGAGTGTTTTTTAGTTGTGTGAGCTGGATTTTACTGAAGGTTGAAGATGACTGGAGGAATCCATGTTTTCCCCTTGCAGAAAAGCCACCGGTTTTGCCTTGAAGGTTTTTTTTTTTTTCAAGCTCTGTTTGCAGGACAGTCTTTGTAAATTTCTGGAGATAAGTGCTGGTGTACTGCCCATGAGGATTCAGAACTGCCACAGAGCTCACCCATTTCTGCCCTGTGTTAGGATGGTGAGAAGTCCCAAGAGGGACCCCCAGGCAGGACTTAGCTGTGTTGGATACAGTAGACCCATGGATGAAGTGAAATCCCAGGCTGGGGGAATTAACTACCTAAACTAAAGGCAGATTGACATGGAGCCACTTGGACTTAAAGCTGTGATCCTCAAACACTCACTGTTCACAGCAGCGACATTAATGAAGCCTGGTTTCCTATGGATTTAGGTCATTTGCTTGGATTCCCAGCAGTCTAATAAGGTTTGAACTGTAGCTGAGTCATTTCTATTAATTAGGGCATTTGTATTATCTTTATGGGTCTCTGATGTCCCTAAAAAGGCTCACCCTGCAACTTTTCTTTCGGCAAGAGAGATCGGTGAGTCTCTGTCCAGTCATCTGTATTCATAAAATATGTAAGAAAGGACTCTCTTGGAGACAGCTGCTCTTCTGTTTAACAGATTTGAAATTTGCCCATGGGTTCAGAATATTTCAGGGGAGATCATAAAAACAAAAACACAGACACAAAAGGACAGCAGGATCCTGTAAGCATCATGTTTTTTGGAAGCAAGGTTAAAATGAAATTGCCATATTTATGCAGTGTAAATATTGCACAACTCAAGAACACCAAATGGTTTTGATCATTTCTTTAGTCATTTCTTCTTGTAAAATATTTAATTAAACAAATCTGACTTTCTCAAATGTTTTGTAAGTCCATTTTTACAGGACAGGGAAGGAAACACATCTTGAAGAATTTCTTCTGTGTAAGAAATAACATTAAAAGTATATTTTCTTTTTGCTTCTTGCTGTCCATAAAGACAGCGTGATTATGTCAATTTGAAGGAAAGCAATAGTTCTTCAATATTAGGGTTCTGATGAATGCAAAGATATTGGCTTCTGGGTGTGCTTTTGTTGCTCATTAGTTGCTGTCCTATTTGTTACTCTTTTTTCTTTTGTTTTTAATCTTAGTCACTGTATCAGCAAGCCAAGTGATGCTCATGTCTAATTTCATCCCAAGAATGGTAAATAGCACAAAGCCAGCAGCTTGCAAACAAGTCAGACTAAAATATGTTTGCATAAACTTGTCTTTTTTTTTAATGCTCTCAAGCAGGAATACTGTTTCTCGTCACTGTTTTTCACCCTCAGATTATCATGTCCCATCAGCCTGGTTTCAGAGCTGTGTGACACAGAGCATTGTGTGGCCCTGATTTATATTCTCCTCTTTGGCTGTGACAAAAACGCCTCACTTGAAAAGGTCAGGTTTAAGATCTGTTTGACCATTGCCTTTGGCAATGTTAACTGAGCCCACAACAGACTCTTACCCTGGGCAAGGCCTACTGCCTTAGACTGACTTTTTGCTAAAACCCTTGATTTCCTCAGAAAGCCATTAAGGACTGTGTGTTAGTATTCAGAGCTTTCTTGCACAGATCTGGATACCAAAGTGCCCTGGCCAGCTTCAGGGAAGGTCAATGATGACAAGCTGGGAAATGTAACAACAGGGGCATGAAAGCCCTTGGTGGCACTGTGTAGTAAGGGAGGAAACTAATTCCAGTTTCCCATCAGAGGGACTATCCCAGCTCTACACACCTCTGCTAGCAACACTGGAACCTGTAGGCTAATTTCCCTTGAATGTTGATGGAAGATGGAAGTTCATGTGGTTATATTCCTATTTGGAAAGAAGTGGCTTTGGCAAGAGGAGGAAGTTTCTGGTAATGTTCCCGTTCAGGAAAAGACTGATATAAACTCAAACTCATTCTTTCCTAGGTATTGGAAAAGGAGTTTGTTCTCCAAACATGGATCTGTAGGAGAACACACATTGCTGTTTCCACTGATCATGAAAAAAACCAAACTTGTACTTAAATGCTATTTTCTACTAAAAATTAAGTGTTTAGGATTCTGCAGGCTCTCAGCTCCTCATCTGCATCCATTGGATACAGAGCATGAAACAAGGGGGCTTTGCCAAAATTTGGCTGAAATGAAGGAGGTACCTAATTGGGCCTCACCAAGAGGCCAGCAGAGGCATGGCTGGGTACCAGTCCAGTATGGCACGGGTCTAGTATGATTAAATACAAACACAATTGTGTTCAAAATCTCTTCCTGCTGGGTGAGAAAGGGAAATGAATACAGGAAAATAAAACTTGAGTCTTAAAAGGGAAGGAGCTGTGTTCAGTACAGTCTAGTTACAGCCTTGGATCTCTGTAACTGTGGGAAAATGTGATGAGACAGTTTACCCAAGCACATTTGCTTTTTTATTCTTTGTTTTTGGAGGGTTAATTCTGTGCTGTTGTGTATAAGCAGGCAGTGATGGATTGTCCCAGAGTTCCATGCACAGTATCGAAGAGCACTGGATTTAATTGTCCTGCATTTATTGTACAAAAGGAATGAATTATGAGCCACTTTACAGCATCTCCAGTGAAAGTGATTATCAGCACTGCTCCTCGCCAGAGATATAACTCTGTCAAGCAGACTCCCTCCTCTCTTGGGTTCCTTGGAAAAAGCTTGTGAATTTATTGTCTCTTGCCAGTGAAAGCTTGGGGTAAAACACAAAACCAAAAGCTGCCAATAGCTATATATTCAGTTCAGATGTTGTAGGAATTTCTTATTCCATTTTTTTTTCCTTCTTTTCCCCTGAGTGGAAGATCGGTCAGGATCTTTGGAGCATGCAGCCAAAATAGTGCAGGAGACCGTGTTCTCAGTTGATTGCTCTTTTTGATATTGTAGGTGAACTGTGTGGCTGAGAAGACTTGGCTGTTGGCTTCAATTAGCTTTGTCCAGGGCTCATGCACATGTACAGCACAGCTGGTCGTGATGCCATGGGGAGGCACGTTTCGCCCCTTGCACCAGACCGTATCTCACAGCTGTTTTCACAGTGCTCCTCCCTGCATTGCACTGATAACCTCAGGAACAGGTTTAAGCTGAGGCGGATATATAAAAGGAATGTTACGAGCTCTGCCTCCAAGACATAGCACAATAACTCATCTGCAGAAGAGTGGGGAGTTTTGCTCTTTACCTTTTCTGTTGACTTCTGTGGCATAATAAAGGACAGTAGGATGAATTCCAGGGGCCACAACATTGCCTGTCAGAAAGATATTTGGGGGTGATGTTTCTCAATGTTGCAGAAGAACAGCTGGAGGGGAGATTTTGTGATGGGGTTTGGTTAGATCTGCTGAATTATTTTCAGTAACTTGAGGAGAGCTGGCATGTGCTGTATGCTTTGGGGAGCTGTGGGTCCCCTCTGTTAGTAGGTTTTTTGTGCTGCCATTCAAATGAACACAAGATACCTGCGTGTTCACGGATATTTTTATACCTGGGATTGCCCAGATAAACAAGTGAATCAGCACATGGGTAGAGATAACAATGTGTACTTAACTGCGCAAGCTCTTACAAAAGGTGCCTTTCTGCACTCCTCCACATGGTTTTATCAACAGATTGCCAGAAAGTCTGTTCTCGAGAAAAATTCGAAAAAGGGGGAAAAAGCTGTAAAAATCTCTGTACTCTAATGGCAGTACCAGGTAGCATGTGCAATTCATTTAACTATGAGTCTACAAATGTGTTAGCTCATAGCTGTGGTAACGCTCATGGCAGCAGTCCCCGGGCTGAAAACTGTCCTGCTAATTAGTAACAGCAAGGGACAGAGGTTTTGTGGAGTGTCATAGCAACAGGTCATGAATTAGGAGAGGAGCATTTGTGGTCATGTGTTCTGTAAGCAGAGAATTGTATTTGAAGTGATTCCATGTGTGTGACCGTGTGTTTTGGATAATCAGTTAATGATCAAACTAGTGATGATTCTATGATTTCTTCCACTCTCGTTCAATTGATTTATTGGAAGTCCTCTGTAAGTCAAATGGGTATCAACTGCTCCAGAGAAAATTTAGGAAGAATGACTTGGAAGTTTACATTATGTTTTGTGCACTGAAAAGAGTGTCTGACCTTTAATAGAGTTGCTGGGAAAATGTGCAGAGTTAAATGGCTGGATGAGCCTTCCATGGTTTGGGAAGTCATGGGTGGCCACTTGTCCATTAATGAGTCAGAGTCTCCTGGGAAGAGCTGGATGACAAGCTTGTGACAAGATGGTCCTTCACTCCAGAATGCCAATTCATGATGGCTTTTTGTAGGAATATAAGGGACAGCTTTCCCAGGGGAAAAAAGAAACACAGCACAGTAGGATCAGTATTTTACGCTGTGAGACTTTTCACTTTTTCCTTTGCTAATAACTATTTGCCTGGTGGTTGCTAGATTCGTTTGGGATGTGGGAAACAGTAGTTCATGTCCATTTCAGATTCCTGAGTTAACACAAGGAATTGAGTGTTTGATTTGCTTTTAGAGTAATTACTGCAGGAGGACAGTGATGGCTGGAGCATCCCCAGGAAGAGCTATTCCAGAAAAGTTCTTGCACAGCAGATTATTGTGCTTTACCTATCACAGCCAATTTAATTGGATGACTTTGCTTCTTTTAGGATTCAGTACATGCAAATCCAGGGGCTATATTTCCAAGTTCCCAGAATCTTAAGAAAATCTGGCAGTTTGGTCAAATAGAAGTTAAGTGCTTCATAACCAGAGGTTTTGCTGAAGGCTGGATTTTCAAAAGGCCTGAGCCCCCTAGACAGTAGTTTTGAAAACCTGGCTGAACTTCGGTGCAAGCCTGGCCTTAGAAACCTTGAGCACAAAGGGTCTTGTAAGTTCATGCCTTCATTAGGAGGAACTGAATCCTATTGATTTCAGCATGTATTATGGTGGGATCAGACCTCTTCAGCATCCTTACTTCATAGCACTGCCATGGCAACAGGGGAAGCAACCCCAATGGCAGGGGGATGGGAAATGGCATGAGGTGAAGAAGGGACATCTTCTCATTGATGGGAGACTTCCCCATAATAGAAAAGGGGGGGAAAGCTTGATAAGTCAAGTGGCTTGATTTGTAAGTGAGCTTACTCTAAAGCAAACACAATGCCGTATGTGTCTCATTTGCCAGTGAGATCATCTGTTTCTTTGTTAGGGAAGAAAATGTGTTTCCCTTCCAAGTCCAGGGCCACTCAGGCAATTTACATGAACAAATAAAGATGAGGTTTAGCAGCACTGTATAAATAACATACAGCTCTAAGTGGCCACCAAAGAACCGAGCTGCTTGAACGGAAGAGTACTGGGATGCAAGCCAGGTGGCTGCTGTTTGCCGTGCCTGCTTACGATTCCCCATTCAGGCAGTGCTCAGATGCTTCTTGCTGAGGTAAGGTTTATGGGTGTAGCAAAATATATACTGGGAGATAAACAAGCTATGCTACAGATGAACAGCAGAGCAGAGAACGTAAAGTAAATGTGTGCCTTCCCCGTGGTTTTTACAGAAAGTAGTTGGGCTCTTGCTACCACAGCATCAATCAAGGCTAAGGCAAGGAATATTCATCTCTTGATAAAAGTGATAGACATCTTCTATACCAGCTGCCTCCTTTAGTTGTTAAAATGTATTAAATAGAGTAATTCCTAATTTGAGAGTAATTCCTATTTGAGATTAGGATCTGGCTACCCTTTATTTTGGTGCCTCTAGCCATGGAGCAGATCTATAAAATAATTCACACACGGGGAAAACCGAAACCACTCCACCCCAGAGCTGCATTTTATTGTGGATTCTGCAAACATAAAGATTCTCAATGTTGTTGGTACATTGCTGTTTCCTCATTGCATTCAGAACTGGTGTGGTTAAATATGAGCTCTGTAGCACTCTTTCTTCTTCCATGTCCAACTCAGACTGCATATCTTCAGTCTGGCACAGAACTGGCCAGTCAGGCACTGTGGTATCCCAGCTCAGTTTTGGGAGCGAGACTGATGCACTTGAACAAAGCTCAACCTTATGTGAAACTATTCCCAGTCAAAATACCTTGTACCATTCATGAACAAATCACTCCCATGCTCTGCTCATTCTGTAGCTTCTCTCAGGGTCCAGTTCTAAGATGGAGTCATGACCATGTCATTAGTCTGAGCACACAGAGACAGGTCTCTTTGTTCTGTAGTCATGACTTTTGGCAACAGCTCTGTGTTAGCTCCACCCTTACTGTGGCAGGCCCAAGAGCACAGAATGGCTCTTCAAGTTCTGGCAGTGTCATAGCTCAGTGTCATTCAGACTGTCTTAGAACTTCTGACAAGCTCTAGGGCTTCCTTTAGTTCCTTTATGTGCTTATTTATTTTCTCAAGGTTCAGGAGAAAGTTTTGACAGCCCTATCAAACCTGTATTCAGTGACATACAGAATATTTAAATAACTCATTTTAGATCCTGTCATTCTCTTCTCTTTCCTTTTCTTGCCTTCCTTGCCCTTGTCTCTTTTGGACCCACACACCCCCAAAAGGTGAATTTAAAGAAAACAAACACTTGGAGCATATGTATAGGATTTGACTGTATACATAAGCTAGAATGAACCTGAACTTCACTAAAGGGCCTATTGGCAAGTACCATTAAACCAACAAAATCTTTCAAAATTTGAGTTACTGTAACATGAATGTACCTGATGTGGAAGCTGTGGGTTGTAACCTATGTGCAGGTCAGAAGTTTGGTGAGAGGGTTGATGGGAATGCCAGTGTGATGCTAGAAAGGCCAGTGCGTTGCATTTGGCCTTTGGGTTTCACATCTGCTATCCTCAAACACTGCCATGATTATATATCTGTGTTATAGTTACCCTGGTCTGTAGCTCAGCTGCTGGGGGGATGTAGTTGTTCAGTGCTCTAATTGTAAGTATTCTTTACATCAGCTCATTGTTTTAACATTGTTTTAAATGCTAAGACCTGAATATCCACGGTAGCTGACTCCAGGTACTTGAGCAAAGTAATTATTAGGAATTAGGTATATTAGTTATTCAGACATTATAGGATCTCTCCTGTATATGTCAGGGAGGAAGTAGATGTCTCCAGAGAAACCCATAACTTTTTTAAGAGATTGGTCTCACTCTCACAGCACCTGTCTCTCTGCACTGACTATAATGGACCCTTAGGTATAGTGCTGTGGTTAAATACCTAAAGTTAGGCACCATTTGGCCTGGGAATTGGTACATCCCAAGGACCTTATGAGGGGAACAGACCAGCATAATTCTTTCTAGTTGACCGATAAGAGACTGAACTAATATGCCCAAAGCAAACCAGAAAGCCTGTGGCAGATTTAGGAACTGGTTGTGGGTGTTCTGAGTCCAGTTATGACCTTAGCTCTTTGCATGCCATTGCTGCTGCTCACAGCTGATGCTTTACACCCCTCCAAACAAAATACATATTTTGAACATATTATTTCTCTGTGTGTGTATATATGTAAAGAAAAATTGCTGTTAAGATATACCTGCATTTCCTGGTGCTACAGTTACCAGGTGTTATTGAAATGTACAATTTCTCACAAAAAGGCAGTTAGGTCCAACCCAGTTTTGGCTGATTTTGGATTGGAAATAAATCCACTGAGAATTACTGAATCCAAAGATCCGACCTGGCTCAGAAAGGCCTTGAACTGAAAAAAGCTGCAGTCTGGAAGGGTAGCAGGGGAAAGGATCCCTACAGAGCTGCCCTGGTGTTTGTACTCCTTGCTGGCCATTGGCAGTGATGATGAGCTACATGAACCTTTAGTGTGATCTGGTGCCTATGCTCTCAGATTGTTATGGTAGAAAATATTTATTATCTGGTGGGCTCAGACTAATCCTGATGGACCTTTCCCATGTCCCAGAAATCAGCTAGAAGCTGAGGACAAAACTTAACCCAGGAGGAATGAGGAGAACCTGGGTGGGCTCTTGCAGGAACATGAAGGAATCAAGGAATGTGAACCCAAACTTTTGTTCAACTTTCCAGTAAATGCTCAAGAATCCAACAGGGAAAATCTCATGGGATGTTGTGATGCTGCTAAATTTAAAAGAATAAGACTATTTTTAGCATAAACAGTTAACAGAATCCCACAAATCATGTTGAGAGGCATGGTTGTGATTATAGATCTGTAACATATTTGCCATGATATAAAACAGAGCTGTGTCAGGTGATCTTGTTAATGCAGTGTTTGTACACTTGGGTAATAGGTGCAGCTGTGGCTGAAAAAAGTTTGTTTTGTTTTTTTTTTTTAAAAAAAATCAGCGGTTCTATTTTACTAGCAATTATTCATTTATAAACTGTAGCAGAGGAGTAGCCAGAATCAGAGGCAAGGCTAGTCTGGAGGTCGGGAAGGACCATAAAACGAGAAACATGCTCCACTCCCAAGACAGATGTCCTTTCCCCTTTGCTGAATCTCTTCAGCACCTGCTGCACTTTCAACTTACCTTCAACTTGACTTCATTTTGACAAAAACATTGCATAACATGTGCTCATGGGCATTGCTAGATGAGACGGATCATAGAATCATAGAACAGTTTGGGTTGAAAGGGACCTTGAAGATCATCTCATTCCATCCCCCTTGCCGTGGGCAGGGACACTTTTCACTAGACTGAGCTGATCCAAGCTGCATCCAACCTGGCCTTGAACACTTCCAAAGATGGACTTAGTTGTGTACCTAAAACTTCCTTAAATTGCCCTTCTAAACTGTTTAAGACTGGTGAGAAAACTGCTGCTGTCAGACTTGCTCATCTTGAGCATACTTGGAGGTGCTGGAAATGTAGACCCTTCTCAGCCTGGTCACCCTAGTAATATTTCACAATTATGATATGCATTACTGACTAGGGACCGGGTTCTTAACCCGTATGTGTGTAGCTGGCTATACTGGGCCACTTGGTGTGAGCCAGTATTTGCCCCAGGTCACTGGGATGTGGGAATGCCCACAGCATTCACTGCAGCCATGGATGATGGAACTCCTTAGGGCATAGTTTTCCAGTTCACTTTGTTCTGGTTCCTGTTCTGTCAGCTGATTCTGCAACTTTAGTGGGTGTCTGAGCTGACTAAAGAGACTGGAAGCTCTAAGATATTTTGAGTTTGGGAAATACAGGGAAACCATGCTCATTACTTGCCTCACCTGTCTAGTTCCCAGTAGGTTTAAGGATTTACAAGGTGCTCTCCAGGAATAGACATCCTGAGGTTTATGGGGCTGAGTTCAGCAGTTTGTGAGATCAGACTGGGCGCACTAAGTCCTGAATTTGTTCCAGATACTAAATTTAAAGTCTGATGGGGAACTCGAGAGTTTTTGGTTGTTTAATTTTTTTTTCCGATTTTTTTTTGTTTGTTTGCAAACTGAAATCAAGACCTGATGCATAAAATTCTAGGTCATAATTTTCTCTAGGAAAATTTCATTTGTTTAAAATTATTCATAGGTATAATCTGGCAAAATTGTATCTTGTGAAGGAAAGTCAGAAGTTTTACATTCCTTTACTGGGATACCAACATGACCAGATCTAGTTTTTAATTATATAATGCTCTTTTAAACTTCAACTTAGCAACATCACATATAAAAAACGTAGTTCACAAGTGCACAGGGAAAGCTATATTTCATCCTCTTGGGCCTGTGAGATGCCTTTGGCATCTAGACGTGAGTCTGGTTTCTTGGCTCTTCATTATCGTCCACACAGCACTGTTTAGTCAGCTGCTCCCTCCTGTGATACATCCATGATAAGCTCATGCCTTGGAGAGGTGAAATTGCACGAATTCCCACCATCTTTGAAATGGAATAACTTGTCCTTCTAGTCCAGACTTGTCTTAGGTCTCCTGGGCAATGTCCTCAAAGTTTGTGTAAGGAGTTTTTTCTATAATTTGGCTACTGCACTTTAGTCTAAATCACATTGAGAGCTTCCTGGCTTTCCCACCCTTTGAAAGACTTATGCACGTCCCACTTGTATGAGCTCTAGTAGGGTGATCTGTGCCTTAACTTTGCTTTCTTTAGCTCACATAATTCTAAGCTTGGACCTGCAAACTTGAGCATCCCCAAGCTGAGAGAAGCTTGAAGCTGAGATCTAGAGCCAGTTTCTATTTCCATAGATGGTCCTTGAGGGACGCAGTGAGTACTCCAGGTTGTAACTTCATTGTATGTTGTCTCCTTGCCCTGTGGGAAGAGTCTGAACCTGAAGCCCAGGTGTGATTTCTGGGGCCATTTGCAGATGCTAATACAGGTGCTGGTGGAGTTGCTGCTACCTTCACAGGCCTGTGACTTCCCATTCAGTAAGCGTGCTGCACCCTCCAGTTGCTGTGCTCGTTGTCATCTCTGCTCTCCTTGTCCATGGCCTCAAGAGATACCCTGGAAGCATGTAAAACCCCTTTGGGATGAAGCCTGGTGGCTCTACAATCCCACACTGAAACTAGAGGCTGCAAGGCAGCTCCACCTGAGCTGAAGGTGGTGCTGCTCCTCCAACAGCAGCCTGCCCAGCCTTGAAGAGGCCAGTGGTGGGACTCAGAGTGAAAGGAGATGGGTGGGACTTGATGGACCACTATCAAAGTGACCTGGGAGGAGTAAGGGCTCCATGGGGTTGTGATATTTCATTCATGATGCACTGGCCGCCTGCCATCAGGCAGTGACATGGTGCCAAGGAGATACAGCATGGGGCCCGGTGGCCTGCATCTGCTGAGACAGAACATGAGAATCCACAGTGGAGCCAGCCTCTCCCCCTTTCCATTTCTTCTTCCAGAAAATGGCTAATGTAAATAAATTGTCTGTTCACACGTGTTTTGGCATCTGAATGGCAACACTTGTCCGTGTACCCCCACCAGCCTCGCTCCCTCCCTCCCTTGGCACTTTTGCTAAATGAGCTTTTCTTGCTCAGTTTCAGCTCAACTCAGAGTTATTCCATTGGTATTTCCCTCTTGGACTGATAACGAGATGAAGGAGCAGGCTGTAAAGCTGGTGACATATACCAGCCCTAATAATGTCCAGGAGCTAAAAGGTCCCCAAGCCCTGGTTTGTGCAGCAGATAAACACTGGGCAGGGACCCAGACTGGGCTCTTTACATACCATTCCACTTGCCCCGGTCCCTGTAGGAGCTCAGACTTGTTAAAAAACCCTCCCTTGGTGCTAACAAAAGTATGGCAGTATCCACAATGTTCCCTGGAGCACCAGACTTGCATGGAAACTCTGGATGTGGCTATACCTTAACACTACTGATACTAAGTTACTGAAGGGGAAAATAACATACATTTAATAATAGCATTTCATTAAATGATAATAGAAATGGGTTACTGCAGGGAAAAATACTCATACAAATTCATTTTGACCCAGTCACTCTAACTTCAGGTTGTTTTGCAGAGACAAGGAGAAGAGAGGTGATAGGTCACATGTTGCAAAATGTTTCAGATGCTTCCAGTTGGAAAAATAAATATTCAGGCAATTACAATGCCCCTTATTAAAGGAGATGGAAGCTTATTGTCATCCTGCTCACGATGTGCATTTCCTGTGCTGCAGGGTAATCAGCCACCGAGACATCCTTAATCTTGTTGGATTATTTGTGGCTGCACCTGCCTGAACTTTTTGTCTCCTGATTAACATTTGATTAAATCCACTTTTAAAATGCCAGCATGACTGCAGCACTGGGGGGGGTGCTTGCAGAGAGTGTTTTGCTCTCCATCCTGATTGCATCTGCATTAATTATGCTAAGTGCAGTGACAGGAACAATATTGATGTAACAGAAGTTTATTAGGTTGATGTGGTCATTCAGACAAGAGGGCTGTAAGCAGCTTCATGTGCTCCAGCTCTGGCCTCTCATGAGGAGAAAATGTCATCTCATTATTATTCAGATTGACCTGATTTGGGTAATTTCTTTCTGGAAGCGAGGTGGGTTAGAATCTCATTAGCTTACCGACATTTACATGTGTTAATAGAGTTCTTGCTTGTTTTTAATCCTCCGTTCCCTCCTTACCATTGCAAGCAGGAGTTTGATGGAAATCAGGGATTTGGGCAGGGGGAGGCTGAAAACTTTCTGGACTTCACTTTGGGCCTGCTGTGCCATCTTCTGTTTGTGGACCCTGCCCCCACACACATGAATGCAGGAAGGTGTTTCCTGTCCCCATGGACCATGGAGCAGGGCTCCTGTGAGGACACGGAGGTGCCACCGCCTGTCTCAGCCCTGCCCTGCTGCATGAGCCGTTACCTTTCCAGAGGGGAAGAAATCCCAGTTTCATCATATGGACACGTGGCGTTCATCACATTTGGGTTTTTTACCTTCACTGTTAAACATAACCACTGCTTCAAACCTGTCTGAGTTTGTCTGTCCTGCTGTGTGAAAATCCAGGAGCAAATCCTGCCAGGAACAAATGTCTTAAAGATACTTGAACATGGATTATGCTCTTATCTCTGGCAGCAGTTGGTGGGCTCCCTTTTCAGCGGGTTGTGGTGTGACAGAGGAACTATCCACAGCTCTGCCAGGCGCCGACATCCTGGGGTCAAGGGGGCTTCTTGGGTCATGTTTGGCAGCAACTCATAGAGGGAATTGGAAGCCCTGCAGAGGTCTGCAGCAGTGTGTTTTGGGTTTGGCAGGGTTTCCTAAAGCCTCCAAATGCTCATTGCCATGTTGATGGCTGGGCCAGGCACAGGATCTCATCCTGGACAGTGATTGCATTTCACATTCTATGACTTCCCTACAAAAATCCAGCCTTGTGTTATTACCCTTGTTATTGCCCAGTCACTGGCCCAAACCAGTTAGTCTACCCTGATGGTCCTCAATGGAGTGTGCTGTGACTCCAGCTTCTCACAGTCTGATATACAATAGATAAATGCTTTGAAATGATAGAAAACAAGAGCCTTAGAGCAGTTTTCTCAGGCCTCATGAACATCTTGCTGTAGTTGCTTTTGTTTTCTTACTAGCAAGTGTTTCTGCATGGTTTGCTTAAAGAAGTCACTTATCTGCCAGGCAGTCAGGTATGGGAATGTGAGACACTGAGCAGGTATCTTATCTTCCTCTGGGATACCTATTTCTGTTCTTCCAGTTCCTGTGGCCTGTTAGTATAAAACCAAAGCTTTCTCTGGAAGCTGTACATCTTTCCTCTCCTGTCAGTTGATGTTTTGAACCCATAATGTTAGAAAAGAAGAAGAGAAAGTTGTGCTCTTTTGTAAAAAAAACAAAAACAAAACACAAACAAACAACCACCTACAATATTCTTTGCTAGATGAGTAACTAAAAACTTTTTCCCCAAATAATTTAGACTTTTTTTCCCCAGTCCCCTTTCTGAAAATGAAAAGTCCAATAACTCAGTAAAACAGCCACTTGGGAGAAAATTATTGGGGAAGCTTTCATGAGGGGAAAGAAATAGAATGTCTTTAATGTCTTTAAAATCTTTTCCTAAAAAATGGCCTACTCTGTAACACCTGTGCCTGGAACTAAAAATGAATAATATTTGTTTGTTGAAAGAACGCTTGGAAAATTTATTTTCAGGCCAACTGCAGATTCAGGGTTGGGGTTTTGGGTGTAGTTGTTTGTGGTTTTTTCCTCATAGCCTTGTTGTCTCTTTGCTGCAGGCTTGCTTGCCTTTCTGCAGCTTCTCCCTCATTGCTGCACCACACCAGTTGAGTTCCTCCCAACATCTGCTCCACACTCTGACAAAAGGTCTTGCAGTGGGAGCTGCCTGGACCTAATTTTGTAGAGTGGTGCCCGGTTTGCTCCTGCAAACCTCCACAGTGTCTCTACATGTGTTTCACCTTTTTCCCATGAACCCAGTGAACTCTCTGAACTTTTTTTTTTATAATTTTAGATGGGATTTTGACTAGTTTTTTTGAGTGTTTTCTTGCCTGATTGCTGGAGGCTGAGCGGGTGAACAAAAACATCTGGGCTTAAAAAAAGAAAATAAGTTAACAATAAACCAGATAGGCTTGTTTATTGAGCTTTGAGTCTCTGGCAAATAGTTGGCTGTAGCTGTATTAAATTACCTTTTGCAAATATCTAGTCTTCATTTGTAACCCAGCCTTATAATCTGCTCTGTACTGATTCTGCACCAGTTCCCCTTCCACAGTTCCTATTTTGAAACATAGGCATTTTACTAATTTTTTTCTTTCCTGCTGGTAATAAATTTTATCACCCTTTTACCTCTCAAAGAGGCCATTTGTAAATGGGTCCTTACTTTTGCTGTATTCACTACAGGTATTTTCCTCCTGCATAATCAAGCAGTCTGTTTTTGCAGTGGGTAGGTTGTTCAGAGGGTATTTCTTTCCAACCAGTGATATGAATTATTGAAAAGAGAAACAATATAAAGAGAATAAAGGAGGTGATATGTCAAAGCATGATTACTGCAATTGATGCATTTGCAGTATGAAGGCAACGTCACCATAAAAAATTCTCTTGGAGCTCCTCTGGAGCTTACTCGTCTGCTCCTGACACTCAGGGTAGTAGCTTTCAGGTTCAGTCACAGACCCCTTCTTTGCATTTATAAGACAGCTCTACCACATGAAATGGTAGCAGAGCATGCCATGGCAAGTAAAGAAGTTTCTAAGCTCTCCTCCTAGATTTTTCAGCTTGGGTAGTGGCATAGTTTCACCCTTGTGTGAATTAAGAGCGAGTAAATGCTGCCCCATGTTGTCCCCAGCTCTGAGGTAGCCACTGTGCTTTCCTCAGCCTGGAAGGTGAAGAGGCTTCATGACTTGGCTGTCAGTAGAACAGATACTGCTTCATGGAGAGGCAAATCCTCGTTCTTTTCTATGGATGTTCTTCACTCCCTGGCAGGGCTGCCCATGGTTGAACTCGTCTTCAGTGACTGTTAAGCCTGAGGAGCCTCACTTTGAAACACCTAAGAAGCATCTAATGTGTTGCAAAAGTTCAGCGTGAACAAGCCACCATAGTTCGCATGTGCCTGGTGCTGGGAGCACTGTGCCCAACTGCAGAAGAATGACCTGAAAGGAGAAGATCTTCTATGGAGAGATGGTTTAGTTCATAGATGTGGGGAAGGTTCCTGTGTCTTGGGCAAACCCCCTAGGCTGCTCCCCTTGTCAGAAGGGCTGAAATACTTCCTTTCTGCCTTGACTTTGGGATATGAATGTGCATTTATAGTGTAATCCAAAATCTTAGGTTGAGGTTCAAGAAATAACAGTGGTATAGCAATAATTAAAAGGCTGCAATGTAATATATAAACTTCCCAGTACAGGGGATGTGCTGTACCTTTGTAAGCAGCTGTATTAAAGGACAAAAAACTGCAGGTGTCCATTACTTTGGTGTGTATTTTGGAGGAATCTCTATGGCCATGGCACCAGAGGAGAACTCTCCTCGTGTTTTGTTTTTTTAAACTCCTTCCAAAACAGTGGTTGAAAATCAGTGGAAATAAATGCTGTTATCATCACCACACACACGGGATGTTGAAAAGTGGGATTTCTCTTCCAGGAAAAGAAATGTGTTTGTACTCTAAGTTGAATCAAAAAAGCAATGTTTAAAAGGTTTTGGAACAGAAATTCCAGCCTACTCCAAAATGAACCTCAGTGGAAACCTGATTTTGTTTCCCTCTTGAGGATGACCAAATACTGCCAAGCATTGAAGATAGCAGATTGGCAATCATGCAAACAGTATGATATGTAGAATCATTTTAACACTGATACCAATATTTTACAATAATATGTCCGTCAAGAGTGAGTGCCATTCAAGAAGTAAATGAATGCTATTAGAAAGAAATTATGAAAATTCTAACAATGATATTGCAATGTCCAATTGATTGTAATTGAATTTTCCCTTTCAGTAATTTTGTCAAAACTTAACATCATCTGCAAAATGTTTTGGAGCTGACACAGCATTTCCCAGGAGAAAATTATTGCTTTAAAAATTATTTAATTAGGCAGATTCAATGTACATTATGAAAATTAATAGCTGTTTAGGTTTGCAAGAGAACAGCAATGTGGAATTTAATAGCAAAATGCTCTAATGAAGTGCATCTTTTAATCAATAAATTACTATTATTCTGGTTCACCATCTTTCTGCATCTCCTCTAGCAGCTGAGTACCAGCTGGGCTGGAAATGCTCTCATTGATATAACTGAATGCAGACAGCTAATTTGGGAGTGTTTTAACCTACTTTGTCCTTTTTTTTTATCTTTACTCTCATTTTCATGTGGCCTCCTGCTACAAACCATCCCCTGAATGACTGGACAAAGATCTGATGAACACACTTTCTTTTGTGGGTTTATGAGGTTGAGTAGTGAAAGAATTGTTTTCATTACTAACATCCTGGTGTAGTAAAATATCAAATTTAATACATATGACGATTGTTATATTACTTAATCCACTGTTTGACTTCTAATTTAGTTTGAGTTTGCCTTGTATGTTAGAGGAAGGCTACAATTTAGCTATTTGGCACACCCTTCTTTATTATCAGATGTACTTTAACATCACATGCTGATAGAGCCTCCAGCTTTCAGACCTCACGGGATAGCAATCCCATGAGTTTGTCCTAGATGACTGGGGTGGAGGATGCATCTGGTGTCAATTTTGACAGACCTCTCCATAAGTTTGGAAGCTTTTTTTTTAGGGGAATGCAGGCTCACAGGATGCCATGTGTTTCTCCCAGGGAATCAGGTATCTGGATGCTGTGTTGTGCACTTGGTGCACAGAGACCACCAAATGGGTGCCTGTGTTTGGGGACCTCCAGTCGTGGGGGGGTGAGCTGCATCTGTGCTGGTTCTCTTATTATCCAAGAGGGCACCTTCATGCAGCACCTGCTGTGGTATCATTGGAGAGCCACAGAGCCAAGCACTGAATCCATGCTGCGTTCCAGGAGCAGTTCCCAGCACAGACCCCCCCATATCGCAGCAGAACGAAGCAGGGCAGGGGGTGAGCTGGCTGGTACCTTGTGTGGCTGACCAGGTGCTCAGGGCTTGGCCAGGTTCTGTGCAGCACTGCTCACACACCCTGTGTGCTGGGGAAATGGGTGTCTCCCTGAGACACAGGGAAGCACAGAGCTGTAGCTTTTCTGTGGCTTCGGAGCTTTATGCAGCCACAAAGGCTCCAGATAAACCACCAGGCTGTGTGGTACAGACCAGAAGTGTAAGCAGTGTGTGTGGGGAAGTCGGTTTGTGGATCCTCTGTGTTTCTTGGGAGACTGCTTTCTATTAAAATAGCTTTTATTATGCTACACTGCCAAACCTGAGAGCGATAGAGACATTTTCCTTCCACACTTTAGAGGGTGTGAGAAAGCAGAATCAAGCATTGTGGTATTTATCCCAGAAAGGCAAGTTGTATCTACAGCAGCAGCTTTGCACTGCATCTTCAAGAACAAATTGCATGGAAGCTTTCCCTGTTCAGACAAGCTCCACAGAAAAATAATTTATCTATAAGGTCCCTCTCAGGGCACTGAGCATCCTCCAGCCCAGGCTGAAACAAGCTTGGCTACTGCTGGTAGGAGAAATTGCCATAGAGTAATCTGTGGTGTTGTAGGGGCATATAGCTTGGTAGCATGAGTTGCTAGAAAGGTTTTGAACAGTGCTGATCCTCTGGTTCTCATAATTTTGGAGTCCAATAAATCAGTTGTCTAATTATAGACAGCCAAATTCTCTATTCACTGAGGCAGATTGAGCTCCTGAGTGTTGTCCTGGCTACAAACCAACAGGCAGTGGAGCACCTCTCCAACTCAAATCATATCCAAATCTCTTACATGTGTGTGTTTGGGAAGGGAGTGGTTTTCGGACTTTTTTATTTGGTTAGATAAAGGAATGCTTAGTAATCAGCTGCTGGGATCTAGAATAATATTTTGGTGTTTTCTTTGGGTTTTTTCTGTGGGTCTTTTTGTGGTGGACAAAATGATTCCAGTGGCATTTTAGGAAGAAAGTCGCATTGCAGAAGTGAAGATAGGATGATTAGCCTCCCTTTTATTTTAAGGATAAACAGGACTCAGACCATCAGAGATGAGATGAGAAGTTTGCATGTGGCCATTCGGTTTGTGTGCCACACATGTGATCAATTTAACCAGGGGAGGATTTAGGCAGGGTGGGGAGGCCGATGTTTCTTGTGACATGTGGAATGTTAAGCCACAAAAATGCAACCACAAAATCAGCAGATTAGAATTCCCATTTGTAAGGAATAAATAATCATTATGGTGAGAGAGTCCATGAGGGATTAACACGACTGCTTCCAGTTCTGTTGTTCGATCCGCTATGACATTTTTTCCATGTATGTATCTCCCTCTTTTTTTTTTTTTTTTAACTTCCCCTCCCCTTTTTTGTATCTTTTTCCTGGTTGGTATTGTAGTTGTCACAATGATTTATGAGAATGCAACTTTGGGAGGTTTGTCTCTGTACATACCTCTTGTTTTCCTTCTTGCTTGTAATTACGTTGTGCACCTGTTGTTCCCCATCGGGGCCCACGTGCTCGGAGAACTGATGCTCACGTTGCAGTTGTTTTACTCAGTTTTACAACATTTGTTAGTTGCATCTGATAGATCTGTTCTGGCTCTGTGCCAAAGAACTGCCTGGCAGCATAAATCATTCTTGCACTGAAGAGAAGAGCATGGTATCTATTTCAGGTTCCCACCCACCAGAGCCTCATAAATCTACACAAATGTTTCAAGAAACAGGTTTGATTGTTTAGAATGAGCTAATGCTGCAAAGCCCTTCTTAGTCCTGAGCTGGGTCTGGGACTCTGGCTCCCCAGGCTTATAGGGTTAACTTAGATTTATGGGATATGTCTACATCGCTCTTAAAAAGCAAGCTTGAGAGCAGTGGAGAGCATGTTGGCTTCTCAGCTCCTCTACACCAAGGTCTCCCTGCACACATCTTGGGTCTGAGTATCTGATGTCCTGTTAACTGCTCTGTTAACCTGCCTGGCACGCACAGCCGTGTGTCTGCATCCTCTGATAGGAAGCATCCAAACAGGGGTGCTGAAAGCATTCCTCCTGCCTTTTCTCAAAACCTGATGTGTGTGTATCTTTAGTTTTCCTTTTAATCGGAAGGCTAAGGAGGAGGCATAGGCTGTTTTGTTAGACAGAGGAGAAAACTGCCCATTTCTGGAGGAGTATAAATGCTCAGAGTTGCCTTCAGAGGAGCCTCCCTTCTCCACTGGAGGGAGACTGGCTTTCTATGGTAGACCTGTATTAGGTGATGCTACCTTTTGCAAGCCTTCTCAGCTAGGGTGAGAAATCACCTGTGGCAGTTCATAGCTTACAGCTCTTCCGTGGCTTTTTGTTCCAAATTAATAGCCTAACTCCATGAGAATCTATGTGGGATAAAGGATATCTAGTTTGCCCTTGAAGTTGTCACTTCGAGTGTTTTAGCTTTCTGTTCTGTGCAAAGGGAATTCTTGGAATGCGGCAAAATTTGTTTGGCTTTCAGAAACTTTCCAATAGGCCCTCAATCAAAGATCTGCTTGATGGCAGAACGTCTCTGTTCTCAATATTTAACAAATGGGTGGGTTTTTTTCTCCTCTAATATGGCTGATGCAACTATTACCAAGTGAGTGAGGAAGCCACTCTTCTGTGTATCATGTGTCACTGGTTTGATAATTGTCTTTTAGCTCTTTTTAATTAACTTTAGATGTGACTTGTGCAGGAAGCAGGAAAAATGGGGCTGGGGTCTTTAGGTTAGGTAAAAGAGCGTTTGGCAAAGTCTCTGAGCAGGATCTCAGATGTAATCTATAAGCTACAAAGTCTTGCTGTGAAAAGAGCAATTAATGAAGATCTGCTTGCAGCATTAATGATTTCTCTGATGCTAAAGAAGAGATTGTCTCATTTGCTGCAGAGAGAACAGGTCAGTCCTGTTTTCTCAACCTCTATACCTCTTTGGATGAAAACAGTCAATGTCCAGTGTTCCTGAGACTTCTACTCTGCTTCTAAATGTGGCTGAAGTAATGAAATCACTTGAAGGTCTCTAACAAAAATGAGCAATAATTCTCAAAGCGCTGCTTGGAATTCAAGATAAAATAGGATTAAAAAATGCCTAAATCTCAGTATTTGCTTGTCTTTCATGTTGTCTGATTTTTCCATGTAATTAATGAGGACTTGATTCATCAACGCTCTTCCTGCCACGCCCAACTCTGAACATGCAAGGAATTAAAATATTGTAGGTCCTGCACCAGAAATTCTACGACTGAGGTATTTATATTTGATAAATTGTCTGTAGTGTATTCATTGGGGTTGGACAAGAGGTCATAGGTATAGAGCATCCTTGGACTTTGCTGCAGTGGGACTGTGTAGTCTGAAATGAGTTGATCACTGTCCCACTAAACATAGGTGACAGAGGAAGCAATTCTAGATCTGATATCATGAAACATCTTGAGTCCTAAACCGAAGAGAATAATCTTTTAGAGGAACTTGAAGTTTTACCTCTTATAAGGGCTGTTTATGTAAACCCCAGCAAAAGAGAATATGAGGTCACAGACCATCATTGCTTTGGGATAGTTGTTTCAAGAAAGGAGGGACCTGGTGAACTATCTTCTGTTAATTGCTCTCATTTGAGTGGATACACAGAAAGTTTTGACACATGAATAGAAGATAAGCTTACCAGTGGCTCATTAAAGTTATGATTGAGGTGTAAGCCCTGGCTCAGCAATTCCCTGAAGCAGGGAGAGTGGAAGGATATGCTGAGAAATGCTCATCTCTGATGTTTGTCTTCTTTCTACTGTTTCTCTAAGCACAGAGATACTGCAGAGATCGTGGGCCAGAGTGGCTGCTGGGAAAATGGCTTGCTTATTGATTTTAAAATATAAAGTCCTCTGAGTGTTATTTATATCCAAAAATGTAGAAAAAGAATTGCTAGCTATCTCTGTACCATAGCCTCTCCTTTTTACAAACAGATGTGGTACTGCCTTAAGTCAGAATTTGATATGAATTGATCAAAAAAGTTAAAATTAGCCTTGTAAAAGTCTCATAACAATTGCATGACAGAAAACTGGCCGAGTACCTTGGCAGTGCTCCCCAGCCTGTGATTTCAGAGGTGATTAAATGAAAATGCGGCCTGGCTTGTTTAAATGTAGAGGGCTCTTTCCTCTGCATGCAGTTGTTGCTATGTGAGAGACTCTGCATCTCTGCCTCTGAGGCCATGAAGCCAATTTTTAGGCTCTCTAGTAAAATACTTCATTGCTTAAATATTCATTGTCTTTGGGGAGTACGTCTCTCTTTGCCCCTTTCCCCTCCCTAATATACTTCATCATAAACTTCTGCAAAAATGGATAAATAAGTAAAATATTCCAGGTTCCTTTTTCTTAAACAAGAATTTAATTAAATGGAAGTTAGATCCCTTTGGAATACAGAAAAGCAACTTTAAAGACACTCTAGACATGGGCTTTAAGGATTTCCTTTCCTCTTTTTGCCTAATAGACTCCAATCCTAGGATTGTATTTCTCTGCTTCAATGCTAAAAGACTTCTTAAAAGGAGCAATATTCAAAGGCCTAACCCAGACATTTTATGGGATGTCATACATTTTCAGCTGTTCATAACATAAAAAATAAAATAAAATACTGCAGGTTACTTTATCAAAGAGAAAGTTGATTTGTAATTCCCAAGGTAGAATTATGAAAATACCTTGAGAGCATTACAGGAACAGACATTTATGAGAAGTAATAAAATTAGCTGACCGCAGTACAAATTTGCTGAATGCTTTTGGAGGAGAAAATATGTTCCTTCCCCTACTGCCCAGAGAAAATCAGACAAAAACTGTCAGTTTGTGAGGCCTTTTCTGCGACAAATCAAAGCCATTCCTTTAACAGAGTGCTGTTTCTGCAGCGTTTCCCTGGAAAAATGATGTAGACTTGATCTTCCTCCCACTGAAACAACAGAAAAAGATCTAATGGTATAGGCAGGAGCAATGCTGAGCATTAGCAGGGCTTCGTGTATGGGAACGGGGATGTTTCCTGGCTCTCTTCCATCCCCAGGCTGTTGCTTCACTGGTCAGGTTGTCTTGAGGAGAAAAGGGGAAGGACAGGAAGACTTAGCACGGGGTCAAAGACCAAATCTTAGAGGGTGCTGGGTGCCTTCGGGTCCCTGGAAGATCCAGCTCACCTCTTGAACTACTGAGTTCAGAGAGGCAGTGCAGAGGTTGTCCCATCTTCTTTTTCTGAATGCACATGGCACCACCCTGTCCCAGTCTACAACAAGGAGACCTGTGAGAGTCGATGGGAATCCCCTGTGGAGTTACATCCTGTGTGAGTCAGCGTGGCCCTAAGGCAAACAGATGTCACAAAAAAATGCCAGGAACAGGTGGGGCTGTGTCACCTGCTACTGCTCTGCATATAAGCAGTGATGTGGAGTCCATTAAAATAAATCTTCATGGCATCTGGAGTCACTTTAAGGACATGGAGGGATCTCTCTTCACTTCCTCTTGTATTAGTTCTTCTAATAGTTTTTACTTGCAACTGCCTAAATAAATAAACAGATGAAGTACCTTCTTTCTGTTTAGCATGTGTCTCATGTAACTTCCAACTGACTGGATTGTGCCTTCCTCTTCTAAACTGATGAACCTGTCCACTTCCACAAGCTTTCCTAGCAAAGATGTGTATAACTGCAGTCAGTACACCTCCATCTCACGCTAAATTGGCCAAGCTACTTAAATCTCCTACTGTGAGGTCTGTTTTCTGATCCTTGAATTATCCTGTTGATCTTCTTTCTATTTGTGGTTTCTTAAGAAAACAAGGCTAATGTGGGTATACTGAAAGTGGATTTGTGTGTCTGCCTGGACTCCTCCTTCCCACTCCCCGTTAACCCTGGACTAATTTCATAAGGGTGGGAGGATTCTTAGAGATCTTTAGGCTGCACGTGTTATCTGTAGGTACACAGGCAGAAAAAGGAGGGAAATCCTAGTAGTGTCCTAATGAAGGAAAAGGTGGAATGTGTTAGCTCGGTTAACATGAGACATTAACAATCCATGCTGGAGCAACCTGCCACAACTCTTGAGTTACACTGCTCCTGAGGATGTGTCTTTTGAAGGCAGCTCACTGGAGCTGTGCATGATGGTCACAGTTTAGTCTCACTCAGATACCAGGCCAGGTATCTTCTACATCCAGCCCAGGTGAGCAGCGTGCTGAGAACTGTGGTCTGTGACCACCAATGAGCATCAAGGTTCATCTTCTGGGAGCTCTCACCTGTATCCCCCATCTGCAAAAGTCTCTCTGGGTGTTGGTGTGTTCCTGCCTGCCTTGTTTCAAGAGGCAAATCTGTTCAGATGCCTTCATGTCTTCATAAGTCACCCTGCTGACAGTCTGTCTCGTGCATGTGGATTTTATTGGCAGCATTTTGAGAACTTCCAAATCACAGATGAAAATGTTGACTAGTGTTGGGCTCGTTACCAACCTCTACACGTTTTTTTGCTAGAAAAGCCCCCATCACAGATGGTTCTCCATTTTTTACAGTGACTTTTTGACATCTTTCAGTATAGTCAGTTTTCAGACTGTTTGAGGTGTTTTCTATTAATATTACATATTTCTCGTTCCATAAGCAGAAACTTAATCTCCTTTGGTTTACTACCGTAAATAGCCATTTTACCAATTAATGCCAAATAATCTCAGAAAGCATTATTTTTTTTGTATGATGATTTTCTCTGTCATATTGACGGCCACAGATAATCTTACTCCTGTCCTAAGCATCTTCTTTACTCAGTGAGTATTCTATTGTCTATGCTGTTCTTCTTTGAGGATCTATTCCAAACTAGCTCTTTTAACCAAAGTCAACTAAACTAATATAAAAACTGACTTAAACTGAATTTTTTTCTTTGTTTGCTCTTTATCCTGAGCATGCTATAATGTTGTAGGTGGCACTGAAAAAAAGAAAAAGGAGGATTTGCAATATCAAGTACTTTAACAGCAGAAGAAAAATGAAACTGAAATGCATTTCCTTTTCTCAGGTCCACATTTAATCTTCGTTTATGAGTCTGTGCTTAATTTATTGCAGAATCTCTCACTTGTTCAATTAAATTTTTTGAGTGTTTAGCAAAATTACTTAAGTGAGCAAACATATGCCTTCAGGATATGTACGTGTTTCCTGGGCTAAATGTGATTTCCTTGTCATCCACTGATTAATCATTTTCATTCTCCCTCTCTCTAAATCTAGTTAATGAACCAACTTTCTTTAATCCCATGTGAAATTTACTGTATGTCCCATCAATAGTGTTACTCATAAATCTTGTGTTCTCCTGTAGCTAGTAGGAAACAACAGTCCAGGTATCGTCCATCATCTCCATGATGGGCTGGAATTCTAGCTGGAGCAGTGGAAGGAGGACAAATTACTCCATCCCAGCATCTCTGAGCAGAGTTGTTTATAAATGCAGCTGAGGTTAGAAATGCAGAAGAGCAGACCTGTCTCCATCTGTGTTCACTCTTTCTCAGAATAACCTTTGCAGCTTCATGGAGAAGATGCAGCCCTGCACACGTGTAGCCTGTGCTGCATGGCCAGCATTTGTGAAGGGCTCAAACACTTAATCCATGAGCATGTTCTGAAGGATAGCAAACTGAAGACCTAGAGGAACACTAATTTTAAAGTTCTCAAGCAAAGAAGACAGGCAGGGAATATCTTTGCTACAGAAGGGAGGATGCTGAAGAGAGGAGAATATTTTTATCTGAGAGTGAGAAGAAGCGAAAGATATAGAATGGACAGGAATGAAGAGAGACTGGACACTCTTTCAGCATTAGCTGGCTCAGAGGTTAAAACAGATGCCTTTGGGTGAAGCTCTGGGGAAAATCAAGTGGATATCACCTTAATTATGAAAAATACTGTATAAAGCAATGTCTTTATGATAAAAACACTATTTGCTAATCTGAATGGCCTCTTCCACCTGCAGTACAGCCCATTTTAAAAGGTTTTCCTGCTCAGATGGCAAAGTCTGTATAGTACACTCTAATCTTCATCTGAAGCTTTTCCACCTCTTCTTCAGTCTCCTCCCCTGCCTTTGATGTTTATGTATCTCAGAAATAACAGAAAAGAGGAGTTGGTTTTCTCTTTCATTAGTGAAATTTCAGCAAAGGAGAATATCTAAAAAATTTCACATTGCTTGACCCTTTCTATGAACTGTGGGTGTGTATGTACGTCTACATAAAATGTGTCTATACCCATGTATAAATTTTTGTTCATAGTGTCCATGCCAAACCGCTTGTAGAATATGTCTCTTCCCACATTCATATATTCTGACTTTGTCAATTATCTCAGGCAAAAAAAAATCTCCACAAGACAGAGTTCTCGTTTTCTGCTTTTATTACTCTTTTGCAAATTTGCTCCTTTTGAAAAGCATCCGAAGAGCTTTGCTGCTTTTCTGTCTAATGGAAAGTAATAACAAAGCCTTTCTACAGAACAGCAAAACATAATCCTAAGGTTTTCAGGGAACCCTTTTGAAGTTCCTATTGCAATTGTGTGCTTGTCCACTTTTTAATATGTTGGGGTTTTTTGTTTCACAGTGTCTTTAAATGATTGCAATCAGTTACAGATTTAAGGTGCTCATTATGTTTTATTCTTGCTGCACAATGTCGGTATTTTAGGTAATTTATATTTTCCCTTTATTCTGGAGAGAATTCCTAAAAGTAACCAGGTTCAATCCCAGTGCTACTCAATCAATATAATTATGCTGAAAGTGGAACTAGTTCTCCTGCCTAAAAATCTTGTTTTGCAATGACAAGTGCACAGTAACTTGTGTTGAGGTTGGAAAGAAATAGTGGAAGTATATCCCTTCTCCAGTGTTTTCTGTAGCTCAGAAAATCCAAAGATATGTTATGAAGTATTCAAAGTGAGGGACTTTTATTATTTTACAAAAAAAAAATGGAATATATTACAAAATATTACAGAAACTCAAGAACAAAATATTTAAGATTTGGCTGAGCAAAAATAATTTTGAAAATACATTTTAGAACAATGGTCCTGGAAAAACAAAACCAGTATTTTGCTTCTTTTTTTTTCCTTCTTTTCTTTTTAAATTTATTTACTGAAATAGTTTGTGAACTAGAAGAAGAACAATCAGTATCTATCCACAGCTGTCGTGGTCCTCAATGCACAGTATATTTTCTCATAAAAGAAGCAATTAGGATATGGCAAATGCTTTTTCTTTTTGTCATTTGTCTTTATTATTCTTACTGGTTGACATGAAGGCTAAACCAGTTCCTGGCTTCATTGAACTTGGTGTCATACTACACTGAGTAAGACGTGGATCCTGTGTTATGGTTTTGAAAGACTTAAGGCAGAGTGTGTCAGATTTTACAATTCATTTCAGTGAAATAATTGTTGCTTATTCTGTGGTAACAAGAAAAAGCATTTAAGATATACATGTAATCATACATATTTCTTGACCTAGGGGCTACAGGAATGAGGCCTTAATGCTGTTTACCATCTTGGGGGACATTAAAATGATGGGAGTGGAAGGGCTGTTTAGGTTACAGCAGTCTAATTATACCCAGAGGAGGGAGTACCACAACATTAAAAACCACCTGGTAGGGGAAATCTCCTGTGGATCCAAATTACATCTTTTTCAGTTAAAGAATCAGCATCTTTCATTGGCTGAGCAACTAAACTGTGACAGTTTTAAATGCAGCTCATACCTACTGAAAGCTGGGAGTTTTGTATTGGGTGAGTGTGGTCAGATTCTTTAGTGTCTCAAGAAGGAAACTCCTTGAGTTTCCTTATTTATTTTTTCTCCTTTTCTGTAGCTGCCAGCAGCACCACAGGTACCAATTTACTCTATCTCAATGGAAGCAGAAAGGTTTTGTGTTTGATCTGTGCAGTGGTGAAAATTTTAAATTGCAGATCACGTTCCATGGTGCATCTTAAAATACCCATTCACTGTCCCTCGCCACAAGCACTTCTTGTTTGCTTCTTCTCAAATTCAGCTGTGGCAACTAGGTGGGAAGTCTGAATGAAAGGTGGGAGTTTGCCATAACTGATTGGTGTTAGACCAGATAGGAGACACCTAAGGAACTGGATATTGTGCTCTAATGAAAATAATAAAACATTGTAGATTTCTGGGGGTGACTAAAATAAAGGAGAACTAATGGTTTATCACCTCTAATGTGTTTAAAATATTTCTCATTTGCTTCTAAACCTTACAAGACTTCATTTGTAAATCTAAGTAGCCAAGCTTACATTTAGTTTTGCTTTCGAATGCTTGCCAGGCTTTCCTGGGGACAACCACTGTATTTTATTGTGTGTGTTTGTACATGTGCATAGATATAGATACAGATTAAATGTCACCAATATCTAGTTCCCCAGGTCATGGCCTGCTTAACAAAATGACTGTTCAATCTGGGAGTGCTTTCTTTAGGATAGAGTTTCTGCCTGTTTTCAAGGTAAGACAGAACAGTCAAATATTTATGAATGTTACAACATTCCAGATTTCCTTTCCAAGGCTACTTGAGGCCACTTGAAGAAGTAAATCTGTCGTGGTGATGGAGACAAGCTTCATTTGCACACTTCCTTTCATGTCTCTCCAAACAAACGGTTCATTCACACTTCCTAGGTCAATGGTAACAACCATGCTTGGCCTCTCTGTGGAAACAGCAGGACTGATCGTGGTCATTTACACAATGCCGGTCTATTACTGAGGAAAGGATTTGCACAATCCAGGCACATGTTATCTTTGCTCTTCTTTTCATGCATTTGATATACTCAAGGGGACTGGTAATCACTGAGACCCTGTGTATACCTAGGAATCAAGCACACTGTAGCTACCTTTCTTGCACAACTGTTCTGCAGATGTTTCTCCATTAGAAATTATTCAGGGACTTTTCCCTAAGGCAGTCACAACTACCGCAATGACTAATGAATTCTGGTTGCTCTGTATAAGGCCAGATTTGGACCTGTGATTTTGAGCTTAAGGATGACCTTTTCTGTATCTCTCTGGTCCTCCCACTTCTGTGTCTTTCATGCTTACTTTGGCTCTTTCTCCATTCCTCAGTGAATCATGGAATCATAGGATTGTTTAGGTTAGAAGAGACCTTTGAGATCATTGAGTACAACTGTTAATCCAGCACTGCCAAGTCTACTACTAAACCATGTCCCCAGGTGCCACATCTACACATCCTTTAAATACCTCCAGGGATGGTGACTCTACCACTGCCCTGGGCAACTGTGCCAGGGCTTGACAACCCTTGTGGTGAAGAACTCGTTTCTAATATCCAATCTAAATCTCCCCTGACACAATTTGAGGCCATTTCCTCTTGTCCTATTGCATATTACTTGGCAGAAGAGACCAATCCCCTTTCAGGTAGATGTGGAGAGTGATAAGGTCTCCCCTGAGCCTCCTTTTCTCCAGGCTAAACACCCCCAGTTCTCATCTGCTTCTCATCAGACTTGTGCTCCAGACCCTTCACCAACTCAGTTGTCCTTCTCTGGATGTGCTCCAGCACCTCAATGTCTTTTTTGTAATGAGGGGTCCAAAACTGGATACAGAATTTGAGGTGCAGCATCACCAGTGCCGAGAATAGGGGGATGATCACTGGTCCTGCTGGCCACGCTATTGCTTGTATAAGCCAGAATGCCTTTGGTCTTCTTGACACACTCTGGCTCATGTTTAACCACTGTTGACCAGCATTCCCAGGTGTTTTTCTTCTGGACAGCCTTCCAGCCACTCTGCCCCAAGCCTGTAGCACTGCATGGAGTGGCTCAGTGGACACATTCACCAGCTCCCTCAGTACCCTTGGGTGGATCCCATCTGGCCCCATAGGCTTGTGTTAAAGTGTAGTAGCAGGTCACTGACCATTCCCCTTGGATTAAGGAGGCTTCATTCTGCTCCCCATCCCTGTCTTCCAGCTCAGAGGTCTAGGTACCTAGAGAGTAACTGGTCTTGCTACTAAAGACTGAGGCAAAGCAGGCACTGAGTACCTCAGCTTTTTCCTTAGTCACTGCGTTTTCCCTCGTATCCAATAAAGGATGGAGATTCTCCTTAGCCCTCCTTCTGCTGTTAATGTATTTATAGGAAGATTTTTGTATTGTCTTTTATGGCAGTAACCAGATTAATTTCTAGTTGGGCTTTGGCCCTTCTGATTTTCTCTCTGCATAACCTCATGATATTCTTGTAGTCCTCCTGAGATGCCTGGTCCTTCTTCCAAAGGTCATAAACTCTTCTTTTTTTCCTGAGTTTCAGCCAAAGCTCTCTGTTCAGCCAGGCCAGTCTTCTTTCTCGCCAGCTCGTTTTTCGAGGGGGAAGATGGAGTGACAACTCCATCTATTTCAGGCATTTTTCTCCTGACCTCCCACAGTGGCTGTCAAGTTCAGTTTGACTAGGCTGCAGATGAGGCTCTGTGCCTAGAAATCTCTTTCTAGCCCTAAAAATTAAGTCCCACAGCTGCTGCTAAGGAAACTTGGCTGGATGGTGGGAAACTCTATCATAATAAGGCTGGATGGAAGCCTTTCTCTCAGCCGCAGAGAGGCAGCAGGCTGGTCTGTACCTCCCGTTTGAGACACTGAGCCCTATCCCCTCATCTCCTGCTACCCAGCAGGATTGCCGACTGGCAAGGCCAGCCTCGCGCTGCCATCTTCCTGACAGTGGGATGCAAGGATCCCTGTGCTGACCTAAAACAAGTTGCTTCTGGTCACAACCAGTCACATCTCAGGTTTTTATGTTCTGGTCAGTCATTTGTTCCTGTTTCAGACCAATCCTGACCAGACACCCACCCCTGGAGAGTGTGTAATAGGTCTAAGTGGAGGCAGATGTGCGTTGGATCCGCTAAACACGGAGCCAGAATTTCTGTGGGTTTGGGGTTATGTTTTAATCCTTCCTGATAAGTAGCTGTCAGTGTCCCACACAGTTGTGCTTAGTGGTTCCTTGTTAGTTTTTCTCAGCAGGGGCTGCTCCCTCCTCTGGGAGCACGGGAGAGGCTTGAGGGGATGTTGTCTTTTATCTCCAGGGCTCATCTGGACGTCACCTGCTGTGCCGGGCCGGGGATCAGAGAGGGATTATGGACAGATGAAAAGTTATTATGTCATTTGGGAGCAACCCCTACTCTTTGGGTGCAATCCCAGGTGGAAAGAGGTTGTAGTTGAAGCCATAAGGGAAACTCCTATGGATGTCAGTCATGCGAGCTCCACACCCAACACATTCATTCAGGAGAAGGTGGCTGACTCTGCGTCCCATCAGCTCTAATGAGAAGTGAGGCGATAAATGTTGGAGGGAGGGACTGTGCCTCCTGGCCTGCCCTCAGTGGGATCACGTCAGTGAAAGCAGTTGAGTCACCTCTCCCTGGAGGTGTCTGATGGATGTTACAGCCAGGACTTGGCACTAAGGAGCGAGCTGGGCCTCGCTGCCCAGCCTGCATCCCCAGCTGAGGCGCGCAGTAATGTCTTAGCCAAATGTTCACTTGAGCACACCGTCACTGCTTAGCTTCTCCTGTGCAAAAGAACTTCCTTCCCTTTGGGGTATTCCCTTGATTTTTAAAAAGTCAAGCAAATATTTAAGAGTGGATTAGAGTCTATCTCAACATATCCATCATTCACCATCAATTATCCAGGTCATTAGTATGATTATGCTCAGCTCGGGACTCCTCTGTCTGAATGTACCAAGAGCTCGGAGGAACTAAAGGTGGAAATTTATAGCAAGAACCTTTCCCTCCCCCACCTTATTTAATGGCACACAGGCTTTGACCTGAAGTGTAATTTTCTGCAACATTTAAGGCAGATAAAGTGTCTTTAGCAGCCAAAGGAAAGCTCAAAGGTAACATTATCTAACTAGCAAACAGATGGAGGATTTAACATTCTTGGTAGCTGAAATTTTGGACTCTGGCCAAACCATGCTAATGGATTTTTTAGCAGTCGTTCTTTTCCTATGAAAGTGCAGGACGTGGTTTAAAAAAAGAAAAAACAGTCCAAGGGAAATATCTAGCAGTACTGGCAGGAGCAAGGAAAGATTCCCGCTTGATCATGAGCAGTACGGGGGGAAAAATAAAAGCTTTTGTATCAAACACTGGGGCATGACATGTAGGATTCAGTTAAAGAAATAAGATAAATCACCTTAGAAGCCCCAGATCTTTGTCTTCTTGGAGAAGACAAGCCTGTTGAGTAGTTAGAGGGATTGTCATTCAGTGTTAACTTTGCCTTCCTATGAAAACTGCAGAGAAAGATGTCCTTCAGAGAGCTTGTGTTCCAACTTAGTTGCAGGAAACAAAGCAAAGTCTTAACTCCCTGATCCACAGACACATCCAACTCTTTGTACACTTGCAGCAAGCTCTGGTGCTCTGTGACTCCTCTGGTACTTTGCCATGTGCCGGGGGCTTTCCAAATTACCACAGCAATGAGCTTTCTTGCTCTATCGCCTATTCTCTCTGGGTTATGAACATGACAGACTGCGCCTTGAAAAAGCTATGTAATGGAGACCACAGGGCTCAGGAGACAAGAACATGTTTTCCAGGAATTATTGGTGAAAACTCTGTGGTGTACAGAAGGCATCTGAGAGGGGAGAGGCAACTGGCAAACCCTGATGATTTGCCATAATTTGAATCCATCAGATCCTATTGTTTACTGTCAGTGAATCTTCAAAACCCTGTAAACTGCATGATTTTTTTCACAAAATGTCCGTATTTCTTGATCATAGCTTTTATCTCGACACCTGTTGGGTTAAGTTTTGTGGATATGCTCGATCAAAAACTTGAGTCTCTCTATCAGGGAGCTGGGAAGCCTCATGTGGCTGAACTAATTAATAATTGATACAAATAAGAAATGCTAATTGAGGATAGGATTAAACTGCCCAGGTACCTATGCAGATACCTGGAACCTCTCATTTCACAAAGAAAAGAGGCTGAGATTGGAAGGTTTGGAGCCATTTGCTTTGACTGGCCTTGCTCTTTTCCAAGCAGAGGTTTGGGAGCAAATGGATGACATTAACACTCTCTGCTGATTACAAAACACTGAATAAATCATCCAGAGGTCTAATTCCACCAGATCTCATTACCACCGGATTGAACTTTTCACTAACTTGCTTGTCTCGAGTGACCTGAGTCAGCACATCAGCTCTGAGTATCCCAGGATTTGGGAATGCTGGAAACAGATCTGGTTCCAAACACTGGCGTTTGAGAACATTCTTGCAAGTCATTTTCCAGCAGGCAAAACCTAAAATATTACAAAGAGAGAGTCGGAGGCCAGCAAAAACTCCAGCTGAGAACTCGGAGCTGCTCCAATGCCAGAGTATCCATCTTTCAAAAGTTTAATGAGATGAGTTTCCATCAGGCGTTTTCACAGCCGGGCCACCAGCAGTGGCCTTGGATGGGGTGTCTCACTCCCCATGGTGTCTGGACAGCAGGAGCTGTGGTTCAGACCTCAGTGAGAAAGCTGGATGGTGAAAATTTGTGAGAGCTAATTAAACAAGACAAGATTTTGCCTGGCAGGGATTCATGCCAGATATACTACATCGCGGGAAACCATTTCAGGCTTTGCCATAAAGTACTTGTGGAGAAAGAGCAGGACGTCTTGCCAGACTTCACTTCCAAAATAGTACTGCAGCTTTTCCTTTTCTTTTTTGGAATTGATGTGGTCATAAATTATCTGCCTAGCTCAAGGTTAAACACAGGACAGCGAGAGCTGTGAAGTCTCATAGATAAAAGGCCCCAGCGTAAGTAGGGAAATGGTCATACATAATGCTATCAGGCCATGCTTCATCTGAGTGTGCAGAGCACACTCTGAGAGCTCCAGGCATCACCCTGGGCCTCAGGAGAGCTGTATCCGTATTCCTGCTCTGCTACTGGCCACCTGTTGGTGCTGGGCCAGGTTTTTAGCTTCTTTGTGCTTTGGGTAAATAAGGAAATAAGGATGGTTCAATTCCCAACTCAGCTATAAAAATAAATAAATAAATCATGAATGCCACACTAATGCTTGGAGACTGCAGTAAGGACGGTGGTGTAGTGCTGCTCTTTTCTCATGGAGACCCTCCTCCATCCAGCAAGTCCTACCTCTACCCTCGAGGCTACAAGGTCAGCAATGACTAGCAGGAAAAGGTCAGTTCCTTTCCTTGTGCAGACGCAGCCTCGTGTCCTGACCAAAGAAGTGTTTGGAGTAGCATCATCAGTCAAGCACAGGTGAAAGAACAAGCCATCAGCAGGAGTTGATCTCTGCCCTGACACCACAGCACACCTGCAGTACGGTCTTTATGTTACCACAGAGGAAAAATATCTCCCTGATGGCTTTATTGTTAAGTTGAAAAGCAGTAGTGGGATGTGAGAAGTAGATGATGTTCCCTCGGAGCTCCTGGGGTACAGACCAGGCTTTTTCCAAACCTGGCCTCTGGGTTGACGCCTGCAGTCTGCAAGTGGGAAGTGTCAGTGTTTGCAATTTAGTCCATTTTCAATACCTCATCAGACCTGGGACTTAGGGAGGATTCACAGAAGTGACTCCTTGGCTCAAAGCTGAGCAGAGATCCAGCTGGTACTGAGGATTGTTTCCATTGTGGTAGACAGTAACTGAGCTTTCCAGAGAAATGACACTAATACTAGTAGAGACTCTTACATACAGCTTAAGAAAGATTGGGGCAGTTAAAAATATGTTGCAGTTGTGCTTCCATCATCTGAATATTGTTTCTGTGCAGAACTGTATTTATCATGTTCCTCACCTACCTTCAGCCTTTGGAGATCACTGTAGGTCTTGTCTTTCTCTGTTAGAGAGTCAAGTTATCTTAATTACTATGCTTTTAAGTTTGCTTATAATACAATTTAATTGAAGTCAGAGCTAAGAAGAGATTCTTCTTAGAGAAAGAAACTTGAATGCTTCTGAATACTTGAATACTTGAATACTTCTGAACTTTATTTTAGAGGGAGCAGTGAGCAGGTGTTCGGAAAAGAGAGATGAGTTCTGAGAAAGAAAACAAAGAGCATTGGTCTGAAAGAGCGGTAGCCTACAGATGTGCTCTCTGATTCATTGGAAATTAGAAGCAGATATAACAGTTTGGGGGAAAAGTTCTGCAACCTCGGGTCTGCCTCCATGTACAGACACTTATAGTATTGTTCCCCTGTTCAGGAAGGATTGGTTTTTGATGTTGTATGCTAGTCCAGTCTCATCCAGCCCACAATTTAGTCTCTTGTGGGTAGACATCAGTCGTAAACAGATTGGAAAACTTAAGACACTTTTCTTGGAAGGAAGTGTAGGGGTTTTTTGTTGTGTGGGTTTTTTTCAATGCACCGCTGATTTCAAAGCTGTGTGGTTTGGGCAATAGCCCAGAATTCTTGGTTTTCTATTCTCCTTGTTCATCTTGTAAAGCATAAATATCATATTTCCTCTACAGGAAAATATATACATGCTTGTGTATCTGTGTGTATAGTACATCTGCATTTGTGTGGATGTGTAATTGTTAATATTGTGAGTTTTCAGGATGCAGGTACTGGATGCTGAATAAAGCAAAGCAGCATTATGGAAAGGGAACTTGACAATGGAAAGGAAACTGATCCCTGTTGTGTCAACGTCCTTATATCTCACTTCTGCCATTCCAGTGCCGCAGACTGGCAAGTGCTCTTTAATGCTGTTCACTAACTGTTCTCAGCTGGCACAAACCACAGATGGAAGTAAGCCACAGCAGAGAAAACCGGGTGCTGGGGGGCTCTTGGCACTCAGGAGGAATTCTCTACGTTGTGTATCAGCACTGGCCATTTCCCCCATGCACTGTCAGGGGACGCTGAGGTCCTTCCTCTCTTTCACAGTGACTCACACGCCACGGGCAGGGGTTGCTGTGACTAATGGTCCAGTAGCACACTTAGCAAAGAGACTCTTTGCTCTGATGTCCTGGCCAAATTCTTTCCTGGAAAATTGGATGAGGCACATTTCCACTGCAATTCCAGATGCACACAGTATTGCTTGCTGCTCTCTGTTGTAGACTGTCAGCTAAGCAGTGTTAAGGTGTGCTGTCTTTTTTGTGATCAGCTAAAGGATTCCATAGCTATATCAACTACAGTAATAGTGTTCCAGAACAAGAATGAAAAGGAGGCTTGGTTTGCTACTGCACAGCTGCACTGTACTCAGGATCTTCTGATAAAGAAAATGTGTATTTATTAATTACCGAAAGATAGTCTGACTCTTCATGTGCAAAAGAAGCATCCTGCAGAGAGCATATTGCAGTTCCCCAAAAACTGTGAAAAAAATGTGGGATCTGATCTTTCCCATAAGCGTGGTATTTACAGAAAAGCTGTATTTTCAAAAAAGGAGAAATAAACACACAACTCATTGACTTTCAGCTGAAAAGTGAACTGAAAAAAACTATCTTTCCCCTCTTTGTCTATGTTCTGTGCTTGGAGAGGGCTGGAGTTGGGCTCCGTCCAAATGGCAGTCAAGTGATCAGAAAGTGGGATTGGTGAGTGATGGGGCAGAGGGTGCCCGAGCACGGGTGTAGCGTAACACACAAGTGCAATGCAAACACTCTCACCGAGCCCTCGTGCTCTTGTGGACTTCAGATAGCGTGTTGACAGCATCAGTCAAAGAAAAATAAAATTGCCGAGGGGTTGTGAAAGGCGCTCTCTGTTCAAATAAAACGGTGTATGTAACCTCTGCTTTCTGCGAGCAGTCGCAGTGACACGCGATGGAAGGGATGCATGATAATACCAAAAGAAAATCCCTACTGAAAAACAGTAGCTTAATACGGCTCATTGCTATAGGGATTTTACTTGTAAGGGTTTAGTTCAAATTCTGCTCTTTCTCATGAGCGAGTTGCGTGGCCTGTTGGTTCAGGAGAGGTTGTGTGCAGCAGAAGTTCTGGTTCAGCTACTGAGTTGTGGGAACTTAGTCTACTTACCAAAACATAAGCGCATTGTAGGCTGCCTGAAGATGTGGTAAAACAATTATTTGTCAGTTCCAAAGTAACTGTGTTACTGACCAGGAATGGGGTTTTCTTGAATAAGAATGTTCCATGTTTCAGTGACTTTAGTACAGCATCGGGAGATATGGTTGGGCTATGGCTTTGAGAAACAGAATAATTTATTTTTTTTTAATTTCTTAAATTGTGGAACTGCTCATTAAAAAGACTTTTTTGACGAACTCTGCTTATTTCAATGGGACAGCCTTCTAATTAGCTCACTCTTGTTAAGTAAGGGTCATAGCATTGAACCTGATTTCTGTCCTTAAACTGCTTTGAGATCTTTGTAGGCTGCACATGTAATAATAGTGCAATGTATAATTTACAGGGTGTTGTCAGTTGAAAGTTCCTCTGCATTTTGTGCATCAAACGCTGTTAAGGCCAGCTGGCAGTCAGCTCAAGATAATGATACGATGATAGGAAAGATGGTCAGACATTGCCAAAACTATTAGACAGTACATTTGCCTGCTGTTTGCCAGGATCAGTGCTGTGCTGCTGGCACCAGTGTCTTGGGTAGAGATGGAAAAATCTTCCACTGTAGTCAGTGTGGGTCACAGCTCTTCAGAGAGACACAAACAGGTGGCATCAGGATCTTTCCACTATGCTTCATCTTGTTCAGGTTGGTATCACTAGTAACAACGGCAGTATGTGCTAGATGCACCAAAAATGATCAAGACTGTGGCAAACCTGAAATGTAGATTTATTCTAAAGGGGATTTTCCTCAAAATATTTTGATATTTTGGTGTGTTCTGCTTGGCTATTGGCACTGAGAGGAGAGCAACTGTAAGGCACTGAATGAGAGCTGGTTTTCATAGAGCGAAATAGCTGTTTTCTGCTGTTATGCTGATAATATAAGTTCCAAGTACTGGTAGTTGGAAAAATACTGCTGGCAGAGTGAGAGAAACAGAGACAAGAGGGATCATGTTTCATGGGCCATAAACTGGGGCACACTAAAATAATCCTCTCAGATATGGTCAACTGAATATGAATCCATGTAATCTTGAACACACTCTACATGAACTCAGAATTAATCATCAGAAAAAATGAACCTGTGAACACAGAGCTAGATGTCAGGAGGAATATTTTATTCACAGGGTGAAATACTCAAGACCAAATTGTGGCATTGTCCTACAAAGAGTGTCATAAAAACTAACCCAGAAGATGTCATTGTGAATTATTTGCTGGGAGCCTGACTGTCACTTGCTCAGTCTATTATGATGCCATGTGGCATTTATTTTCCAAACAGATTAGGAGGTGCAAAGTCTATCATTAAATAAAGCTCAGCTGAAAAAATGCTGATGTTTTTTCCCCCCAATATCAGCCTTAGGCCCTCTAAGACTGATATTTAGTAATCCTTTGAATTCATACTTCAAACAACTTGAAAGGTAAGCTTTGCTTCTAATAGTGACAAATCTGCGAGCCTGATGTCTACAAGCATGGAAAAAAAGAGATGTCTGCTTCTCTGGTGGGGCTCCTCATCCTGGACGTGGAGTCAGTGATGAGTATTGTGGTGATGGTGAGAAATGCAGCAGGCGTGGTATCCTGAACTTCATTCCAAAGCTCGTTTGTCACTAGTTTTATCAATGTGCAGGCATGTAATGGGACAAATATTTCCTCCTGGGAGGAAAGCGGATTATGGTAAAGAAGGAGCAGCAGGGGCACAGAAGAGTTACTTTGAGAGGAAACCAAGTGAGCGTTACTTGAGAGGAGGAGTCCCAATATTTCATCTACAAAGAAAACACCATCAAAGAGAATTTTGATTGCTATTGGTTTGGTTTCTTTTTTTAAAAAAAGGCAAGAGAAACTTTGGAACATTACCGTGGGATTCCCCAACCCTTGGTTCATTGTGTCTTTGAATGTCTGGGACCACAGTACAGATCTCCTGACTTATCATCCTCCTTCTGGAGCCCCATGATGTACCTTGGAAAGGAATGAGAGACAGAGGGGAAAGTGAGACTTCTTAATGTGCCTTGGGAATTCATGACAGATCTCGAATGTCTCTAGGAATGTTTTTCTTGTTTTGCTCCATTGGGAATTGGCTCTTACATAGTAAAAAACATTTTCAGAACAAGTCCCTTTCATTTTCTTGGCCTCTCTATTGCTCTTGTCCCTGACCCAAGGCCTTCAGATTTTTTTTTTCTTTTGACTTTCTTGAGCTAATTGGCTCAATGAAAAGTGTTTTGTTTCCTGCAGAAATTTGGCTGTGAGAAAAAGTGTGGAGGTTGGGAGAAATCTGGGATAGACCCCTGCCAAAGGGCTTCAGCCAAAATACAGTGTGAGAGGTTTATAGGTGGAGTTCGGTTGAATGAAAATACTACAGGGTTTGGACACAAAAATGCCAATAGGGCCAGCCATGAATTTCTTATTTCAGTCAAGGATTATCTCAGTTTCATCTAGTGAGGAGAATTATTGAATTAGATAATTATGGGCTGAATTCCTTAAAAAAGGCATATTCTCTTAGTGCTTTTACTTACTAACATGGGCTTTTCTTTAGCCAGGAGGATCTTGTCTCCTGTTCACATTCTGCTCACCTCTAATTTCATGTGCTCAGGGCTCTGGAGGTCTGTTGTCTTCAAAACAGCTGGAAGTAAGGACCACGGGACATGCCTTCTAGGCATTTTCGTGTATTTCAGTGAGCTCCTGCTCAAGTTGCACACAAGGAGAAACTTTTAAGCATTGTAAAGAAGAATAAAGAGATAGACTGGACAGGTACATAGCCCCAGAAGCAGATCTGAGTGCTTTGAGTTTGAAGACAGATGGAAGCAGAGTTTTCTCATGCACTTTTCTGTAGCATAAATCTCTCATCAGGTCCCTTAAATACAATGGGAATCTCCTTACTGACTTTAAGGGGTAAAGATGAGACTGTGAAAAGAGATATTTTGGCTTTGTCAGGCACACTTCCTGGCCCACTTCTCCCGGTCAGACATTGACCTGGCCTTAAGCCTGGACCTCTCATCCATGGGTATGTCCTTAACACCAGGAAAGGTCTCACCACGATGTCCAGGCTTTAAGGTACTGTGCATAGATCCCAAGAAAAAGTGAGAGGCTGAGGATCAGGAATTTATCTGCATTAACAGAGACCTGGACTCAGTCTAGAGCAGTGGAAATGATTTATGTCTTGTTTTGTCGGCTGAACCAGATGATTGAAGGAAAAGTTATATTGGGTCAATGCTGAACAAAAACGTTTTCATTTTCTCACCAAAACAAAAGCCTGGAAGAAAATTCAGGCTGTGCAAAGTGTTTAATTTAATGTCCGTGTTTGTGTTCTTTTTGAAATTAAATGTACGCATATTCCATTTCAGTAAATTATTGCTGAACACTTTGAAATAAAACCATGATTCTTTTTTTTTTTTTTGTAAATTTCTGTTTTGTTTTGGAAACAGCAAAACATGGTATTTCAGTACTCTTAAATTCCTCAGTTAATGTAATTTGGGAACAGTTTTGGCTATCACAAAAATTAATTTTTGGCAGATAAATTGCACAGTCTAAACCATCCCTACCCCATGTGTATCCAAATGCCAGCTCTGTCATGAACTCCTTGTTTAATGCTGAGACCCACTGACTTTTCAGTAGGACTGGTACTTAGACACTCAGTCTGAGGGCACAGCTGACAGAGATGAGGGAAAGAGAAGATGGGACTGTTCAGTTTGTCCTTAAGGAAACTTTCCTTTTCCAAAAGTAAAGTCTTAGCTGGGGAGGGATTATTTTTCTTTTTCTTCTTTTTTTTTTTTTTTACCCCAAAGTAAAAATTCAATATTATATCTCCCCTGTTCCTCTAAGTGATTTCGTTATGATCTGTCTTTTGTAATCTTTGGGCCAGTTGCAATGATGGTTTAAATCAGTGTGACTCAGCTAACACTATTTAGCTTCTAACCCATAATGCTTCAAAACACACGAGCCCTGACTTATCTCAAGCAAATGACTGTTTCCCTGGAGCCAGCTGGGTCTGCTGGTGTTATTAAAGTTAAGCAGGAGTCTCTGTATTCTGCTGCATTCAGGTTTAAACAGTAAGGTGATGACACTTCTCTTTTGCTTTTGTAATTTCTTGGAGTTGTTCTCCTTCCCCTTGGTATGTGTGGTTTAAAAGCAGTCCATCATGTTGCAGACTCTATAAACTGTGGGTTGCTTAATTTGTGTGATTCATAACACAAGGAAAAAAAAAAAAGAACCATCATCATTCTTGGTATTACATCCAGCTCTGTTACCCAGAGCATTGACCTTGACCAGCTAATGATAGGTATTTAATATATGTGCATGTCTGTATATATAGATATAAATATTCATTATGTGAGGTCTGAGATTGTAAGGGAATGCTGGCAGTGCCAAGTTTTGTTCGACGGTTCAGGCCTCCAGCTGTGCCAAACTCTGGGTTCCCTTAATGTACCATTAAAACAAAACTCAGGCTTTGCTTGAATGTCATCCAGCTTTATTAAGAGAAAGATCAAGCGTAATCTTATTAAGCTTGTCACTCAGAAACCATAAGGGTGCAGCCTTGGTGTGTCTGTTTGGTCCACATGTGCGAACAATTTTGCCTCATGATACTCAAACAGGGGCTGTTATTCTTTAATGAAGGCTGTGAATAACAGAGCTACAAATTGCCATGCAAGCTTCGTGATGTGCTCACACACTCATGTGTTAACAGAAAGGGGTGAAGGCGTAGATTGTTTGCTTGGATTTTAACATATTCCTCAAGCATCTCGAACCCACACGACCACAATGTTTTTCAAAATCTGTTGTGTATATTTTGAGGTTTCTGAACTTCCATAATAACTTACTCAGCTTTTGAATGTGACCATGTGTCAGCGTGGACAGCTGTGTCATGGAAAACTTAACAGGATCATTGAATCTCCCTTTTTTTGGTTTCACTAGAAGACTGCTTCCTGGGCCAATATTATGAGAGCGATGTTTAGATAAATTGTGCCTGCCTTCATTGTTGCTCTTTTTCCCCAGTGTTAACAGCTGGGCAGCGGGAGATAACAGTGGAAACCACTACTGTTTATACCAGTGTAAAACCAGACTACTGCAGGGGAGATTCAAATCAAATATTTCTGCTTGCTCAAAACATGGATGTGTATAGAAATTCTGTGTATTTATAAGAAAAAAAACCCTAAATTTAAATTAGTCAGGATGTTTGGCCATGTGGCTGGGAGTAGATCTGTGTGGGTGAAACTCAAAAAAATAGCTAGTAATGAGTGGAATGTAGATACACATTTGATAGTCTAATTGGGAATAAATGTATAATAAGAAGAAATTCTCTGTAGGCATAGCTTTTATGAATTAGTACTTGAGAAATACAGCTTTCCAAGACTTTTGGTCAATTTAATTGTACATATGTAAGCGAGATATCATTTGTGCTTGGGGATGTAGAGGTTTACTACAACTGTGTGCCCGAAGTAACTTAAAAGTGGAAGCGTTTGCAGGAAGAAGCTCATCACTGTTGGATTGTGCCAGGCAGCGTCCAAGAGAGGTGACTGAGCTTGGGAGTGACTGCTGTTTGTATTCATACAGCACCTTTGCAACTGAGAATCTCTACCTACTGCAGGACTATTTTCTTGTTTTTTCCCACCACACAGATGGCCTCTTTGACAGATAAGATTTACTAACCCTTCTAGTAGAGCATTTGCCATTGCTGGCTAGAAATGCCTACTCCTTCTGCTAAAGGACTGTCCATCCTTCCCAAAGCATTTCTTTCTGCTGTTTGCTTCTAAAGAAAGAAAAATTAAGAAAGAAAAGACACAGCGAAGGAATCTCCTAATACTTGAAAAATATTGCAAAGTGTCCTATGGAGATCCTTTTTTTAACTTATACTAACATTCTTAAGGTCAAAGCTGATCTGATCCAGCATGCCCAGTCAGAGCTGATCCTGATTTATGATATTTGGATGGACTAAAATGGGTATTTTCTAGCCCAGATTTTTATTATTCCAAAGTCTTGGGAATGCTTTGCATTTCAAAGGGAACAAATCTCCAGATGTAGGTGCTCTAGATCTCTTCCCCCACCACATGTATTTTAAGGTCTTGCAACACCATATTAAGTAGCTTAATAAATGCCTATAGTGTGTTCCTGCCTTCCTTTTCTCCTCATGGCCAAGAGTTTGTTGGTTTCATCTGCCTTGTTTGAGGGGTTTGCTTCCCAGTGTCAGAGCAGGCATGAATCAAACAGAAAGTCATGAGCTTGGACTGTAAGGCGGAAAGGAAGTCCCAGTTTGCACCTCCTTGACTGCCACAGCAGCAGCATCTGCACCTGGTGACCTCAATCTGAGTGGGTTTTGTGGACTCCTGGGGATTATTTCTCCTGCTTTCCCCTCTGTGGGAAGGGCCTCAACCTACAGCCTCAAAGCACTCCTCAAAAAAGTCCCTTGCCTGCACTGGTGAGGCTCACCATGATGGTGCAAAGGAATCCTTAGCTGAATTGTAAGGCTGAGGATGGTCTTTTAGGGCAGGTTTCCTCTGTGTGGTTGAGTGGGTTTGGAGATGCCTGGTATAATTTCTGAGGTGCCCAAAGACCTACGTAGCACAAAGCTGTTTTCAATGGAGGTATTATCTCAGACCTTTAAAGTCATGCAGCTACACTTGACTGCCTTTCCAGCAGCGCCAGCTAAAACCACAGAGCAACACTACATATAATTGCTTTTAATTCATGATCAAGGACAAGCTTGGAAGTGTGCCTGCTGCAGCATGCTCTGCTATACGGCAGAAGAGAAGGGCTTGAGTCTAAACTGGAGATCAGGTTGGATGGGTCATGCAGGCCCAGGGGCTCATCAGGCACATGTCTCAGCAAAGCCAGAGGGGAGCTGGCAGGAAGAAGGGACACACACCTGGGCACAGGTGAGTCAGCGTCATGGATGACTTGCCCTCAGCTGCTGATGGAGAATTCAGTGCCATTGAGGGTGCCTTGCCTGCAGGTGTTGCATTGGCTGGGCAGCCTCCAAGTGCCACCAGCACTGTGCTGGTTAACCTGAAAGAAAAGGCCATTCCCAGGTTGGGGTGACTCACCTCACCTTATTCACAGCCTCATTTGTGAACTTTCTGGAGTGTTTTTCTGCAACAACAGTGACATCCAGTGGCCAGCTGTTTTTTTCCTGGGAAAAGCATGAACCATCGACGGTCTTAACAATGTGAAGTTTTTATATTTATAAAGATCCTGACTAAGGAGGCTCAGTTTCGGTTTCTTTGAAGAGTTTCCTTTTGAAAAAAGTCTGGTAAAATGGCTTGTTTTCCTATGCCACAGGGCACCGCTTGAGATGCAGGCTAGAAAGCATCAGTGCTCTCCGCTCCAACGAGGAGTTTGTCCTGTGTCCATAAACTTCAGGGCTCTGGCAATTTGCTGAGGAATCACTGTGCTTTGTGCTAAGACATCACCATGTTTTTCACTTATGAGACACCCACAATCCAAATAAACCACCAGAAAGCAGCTCCTGGAATAGATGAAGAAAGCAGTGTAGTCTGTAGAATAATTGACTGAGAGGTCAAAACCAGAAAGAACAAGCAAGGATCTGTATCCTGTCAACTGGGAGCTTTGATTTTGTGGTTTTCAAGCTGATTTTCAAACAGAAAATGACAGCTTGTCATGTGGTCTTTTGAAGTAATTTCACAGATTTGACAGACATTGCCCTCAACTGACTTTCCTGGAATGGTTTAATCTCACACCCAAGGATGATTACAGTTTTGTTTAATTCGGTTTAGAGCTGTGCTTGTGCAAACTAGAGGAACTGGGGGAAGCAGGTTCAAAATAAACACAGTGAAGTCCTGTTTCACACCAGGCTTGATTACATTGTGGACACAAAGTATTATGGAAGCCAAATGCATCCATAAGGCCAAAAAGGAATTGAATACACTCAACAGTCCAGCTTTGGAAGTCACTAAACTTCTGATTCCCCAAGCCTGCAATGATATACCAGGGTCCTCACCCCTATTTATTTCCTATAACAAGCCCCTAATTACATCCTTATTACCTGCCAGAAGACTTTGCCAAAGGCAGGCAGAGGTGCTGCATTTCATAGTGCTGACTGTGTCCTGACAAAAGCTGGAGTTCCACACAATCTGGTCCTTGCTGGCCCATGCCTCAGGGGTGCCTTCACCAGTTCACTGAGATACTCTGCATGCAAAAAGCTGTTTTGCTGACTGAGGAGCTTTCCAAGGCCCGAAGCTGCCCTGAGCTCAAACTCCAAGTCCTTGAGGTGTTTCAGTAACATGTTCACAGTCACCTTCTTTGCAAGGAAGGAACGTGGAGCAGGGAGGTATGGAAACTAGTTTCTCCCCCCTACCCCGACCCTTGCCTGGCTTTGGCAAGCAGGTCCCTGTGCATTCCAGACTAGTATGGGATGGCTCAGGGGATTTGCCATGGGATATGAAACACTTTGCTAGGAGGTCGGGACTTCAGCATGGCCACTTACATGGAAAGAACTGATAACTTGGGTTCAGATGTTCAACTTGGGCATGTTGTCTGCTTCAGCAAGGCTGAAAGCACAGTAGTGAGGCACCCTGGGCAAAAAAAGAGACTGCATTTCCTCTCTGATTTCCTCACTGTCTGAGGTGTTGATGACAACTGGCAAACCATATTGTACATTAAGACATTTCATCTGCACTGAGGGGATCTGATGGTCCCGGCTGATTGGGCCAGTCTCAGAGATGCCTCCAGCACCCTGAGAAGTCTCTTACAAATGCCAAGTTTTCTCTAGATTTTCCTCAGACTCACCACCTCCTCTTTTGCAGCAGTGCTAGGGATGGGTGAAGTTCCCAAGATTTTATACATTGAGCCTGTCCATTTGAGAGGATCCCACGAAGGACACAGAGACATGTTCTCTGTCACACAGCTCCATGACTGGCACACACCACCAGTCACACCTTATACCACATCTTTGTGTAGAAAGGTATATTCCCAGCAGCATGACTCAGTGAGGAGCATGCACCTTAAGAAAAAAAATGACAAAACAAACAAAGAAAAAAGAAAATCCCATGTAGTCTGGCATTCTGCTACAGGGGAAAATGCCAGTAACTGTCCTCTGTATTTCAGACTGAACAAGCCCTGCCCATTCACAGGAAAACCCAGGAACAAAGTCAAACCTTTGTTTTAGCCCTGCCAATGTCATTTTTCTCCTATATATTTCTTGTCCTGGGAAGTTGTTCCAGCTTATACCAGCAAGTACAACAAACGCATTTTACAAAATTGACGCTTCAAATCTTCAGGCTTTGTTGTTTGACTCCCAAGGAACCTTTTCCTTAGCACAGTGAAGAAAGGATTGAATTCATTGTATTTCAGACATACTGGGCTGAGGTAATAGGATATTCTCAGTTACCAATCTACCTCCCCTCTTGCCTTTAAACTTGGATCCTGATATTCAATGAGTTACTTTTGGTCAGACTCAATGATTTTAGAGGTCTTTTCCAACCTAAATGATTTTATATTTTCTTTAAGAGTATGTACTGGAAGAGTCATCCTCTGTTGGACCTTCTCTCTGTGGAAAACTCCTCTAATGCCATGTAAGTGAAGCCAGAATATGAAATAACCCAAGTAGCACCATAAACAGCCAATGCACAGATCAATACTACTCCCCCTCCTTTGCAAAGTAAGGTGGGGGATAGGACAGAAAAGTGAAGGATAGGGAAGAAGGACGGGCTCTGCACAGTGACCAGGAGCTTCTGGGCAGTGGTAGAGTGGCTTGGTGGGCCATCATGCCATTTCTGATAGATGCTGAGGCTAAAGGAGCTATTTAAACTCACATGGCCAATGGAGAGAGAATTGCACAGTGGGCTTGTGTTCTTCCCAAACCTGGTATTTGAGATGTTGGAATGAGTTGCTCTGTGGAGGTGCCTGTCCTTTCCAATGACACTGACCAGCTTAGACTAGTCACCTCATTTTGAAATGTCTGAAGCAGCTTTGAATCCTATTGTTGTGTTGGTTTAACACAGCTCAGTTGTTGCTGTGGTCTGATGCAGAGGAGATGCTTGGGAGGTGACCTCACTTCAGATCTTGCCTGTGTTGTTTTTCTTAACCTAAATGAAACAGCTGGTTTAGACTTGAAGAAAATTGAGCTTTTTGTTAAAAAAATTTCATTTTACTGTTTTCCTCATAATGTGTTTAGAGCAAGTCTGCTAGAGAAGGTGTGCAAATGCTTCGAAGACAGCAGAGAACTGGGTTGCTGAGCTTATATTATGGCACTCTATTGAGTCTAGAAATGGAGAGCTCTGCCACCATGGCCCCAGTCCCAGACTGGTAAATTCAGTCCATCTCATGGTGATGCTGTTGAGGACGCTGTGCTTTGCACTCCATGCCACTTCTAGAGAAGGATTTCAAGTGTGTGACATTTGGGTGCATCCAGAATAGCTCCATACCCTCAACAGGAGGGATGCTCAGAGAAGAAGACCAGAAGGGGAGAGACATAGAGGGAGTTTATTATATTGAGGGGCAGCAAAGAAGCAGAAATCTGTGGGAGTTTGTCTGTCCTTTAGACTGAGATGTTCCAAGTATAGAATTGCACTGCAGATCTGAGAGACACCCCAGGGAAACACAAATCTGTGCTCTATTAGCCTGGCGTCAATCTGGAATAGCCCCCTCAACTTTTGGCCCCTCATCACTCCATTCTCCCCCCAGCTACAGTGTGGCCTTTCTCCAGAGCATGTTCTCTAAGTGCTCACGGGTGAGAGGGGAGAATAGTGATTACATGCAAGAAAAGAATGAAGGGGAGCCATGGGAGGATTGCTGGATATTCAAAATGCTGCACGCTTTGGCTTTTTATGTGTTATTGCTCTGATTCCCGTGACTGTCCAAAAGTGACTATGAGTCAGTTCCTCACAACTGCATAGAATAACAACATCAAAAGAGAGGGAAAATTGTTTCTCCATCTGCCTTGGAGAAGGGGTGGCATGATGTAAGAGGGCTATGATGAAAGGCTGCTTTACAAGACCATTGCATGTGGCTTGTGCAAAGTATTTTTAAGGCATGCTTTGGGCTTGGGTACTCCTGCCAAACAGAGGAGGAAGAAAGCTCATTCCCTGCATCTCCAGCTCTCCTTCACAGCTTTTTGCATCATGCTGCAATTTCCAAGTGCAAAACCATGTCTTGTGGCAGAACAAAAGCCAGCAACCTGTGGTGACAGACTTTCTGAAAGGTGAGGTGCAGAACTCCCAGCTTTGATGAGCCCTGAGTGCTCTCTTCTTTGGGAAGGATGCTCTGGGTGCCATCAACAGATCTAGTGGGGGTGGTCACTGAGGCTGCTGAGTCTCTGGGGGGTGTCAGTTCACTCACCCTTGAGTTTGTCTCTCATAGCATCTATTTCCTGTAGTATTTGGGTGCTGTAACTACCCAGGATCTGATCCAGGGCACTCTTAGTCCTGTGCTGTATCTTTGAAAGTCACTTTCTCTTTGGAAAGCCCGCAGGCAGCTTTTGTTGTGAACCTGAGTACCAGCCTCTGGGAAGCTTTTGTTACATGTGGTCTGTCTGAGGTGTGGGTAGGGCTGCATTTGGGATGCTGATGATACACACACTGCATGTCTCATCCTTTGGCATGGTCTGGCTCACATTGTTTCATGCTGACTGGGGATGGGCCCTGGGGTCCTTCCAGCCATTTCTAGAAAGTTCTCTGTGTGGATCCCCACAAACATGAATTTTGTTCATGTTATCAGTAAAATCTAAAATCAAAATATTCAGGCAGTTCTAATATCATGCTTATCCCTAGGTGCTGCATATCACCCACCTAATCCATTACCTGGTGTCATTCCTTGGTAAGACACTTCACATTAGGGCTGTACTCAGGCTGGAAGAAACCAAGATACATCTAGATCCAGCTTGTAAAACCAAGATCTGTGCACAAATCTAACATTTGCTTCTTATCAAAGTGCGTTCAAAATAGCTATTCAAAGCAATCCTTACCACTAGAGTGAGATTTCAAGAAAAAAGGTTGTTTAGGAAGAAGGAGGAGCAGTTGTCTGGCCGTGATAGCGGTCTAAACCTGAGTCATCATGAGAAAGGATGAAAGAACCTTCAGTTTTTAAAGGATGGTATGTATTAGTAGACAAAGATGCTGGCGAAGGAGTGAAAGGGAATTAAAAATTGGGGGGTTAATCCACAAAACTGATTCCTCATTATGGGTCTGGGACATCTGTCATGGCAAGAAAGAGTAATGTCATGTGGTTCCCCCCAGTAAATTCCTGCTGTTACTCAGAAACCACTGGGTTGGAGTGGAATGTTATAGTGGAGAGATCAGCAAATTGAGATAAAATTCATTCCCTGAAGTGTTTGCTGTAGCTCCTTACTACAGCCTCCTTGAGAAGTTCATCATTCAGCTTCCAAAATACTCAGTTTGACCATTGTCAGAATAAGAGAAATGAAGATACAGTTTCGGAGGCAGCAAGCAAAGGAACCAGTATCTGCCCCAGGTATCTGTGAATGGGCAGCTTTCAGCCATTTGCGTTTTTGCCTGCACTGGTTCTTGTGAAGCCTCACTACCATAAACACCGTGGTGCTGCCAACAGGCTTGAAAATCAGCGTGGGGAGACAAGGAGGAGTAGAGGCTGCTGCCTCCTGATTGCAGAACAGCCCAAGGTCTAAATGGCAACAAAACGTTATACATAATGTCTGATTCACTGTGTGGAGAATGTAAAGAATTGAGACCTCCCGACACAGTTTACATTGGCCCTTTTTATGACTAATTGTGCAGAAAATAGCTCTGCTTGTAGTGTGCATGGAAACAGTTCAGATTTCTGCTGTGTGTCAGCTAATGGGCTAGCAAGGCTTTTTAGCACAACTTCAAAGGCTCTGGCAATGGAGGTCCTTTGTGAGGGAATTATCTCCTGCTCCTTTGTACCCCTTTATCCTTCTAAGCCACGGAACAAAGAATTGTGAAAGGAATAGACAAAGTAATTTGTAGTGGATCCGTAAACCTAGATAAAATACATAACATTTGCTTAAAAACATTTTTTCTGCTTCTGCCATCAAAACATGGTTATATTTTGCTGCGTAGAAACATCCAAGTTTATTAAACTTTTGAGGGATGCATCCTTATGCTTAGGTATGCTGTTGATGAGGGTCACCAGGATGTCTGAAGTGATAAAGGAGAGCTTTAGTTTATGTGGCCAGCTAGAAAATATATGGCTTTTTAAGAGTTGGCTGAGAAGTGTCTTTCTCCTCACCTAGGGATATTCCACTAAGAAAGGAAGAAAATGCATTTTTTCAGCAGCATGTGTATATGCATGGACATGCTTTAAGGAAACCACTTATTTTTCACCTTTTAGTAAAAAAAACCCAAAGTGGTTTATTCTTTATTCCAGTAAAGAAAGAAACCGTGGGGAGATAGGAAACACATTACATGGATCTGCTTTGTGTAGTCCAAAGAACAGTTCTTAATGAAAAATAAAAAGGGAAACCAGGGATGGAAGGTCTTTGATTAATGTTAGCAGCCATGCTGTATAATGTGTTCCTTCAGTGTCTCCAGATCCTCTGTCTCAAAAAAATCACAACATGAATGAAAGGAGAATAATCTTGGCCTCAAGAAACTTAATGAAGAAACTGCTTCTAAGTGCAGTGAGCCACACTGGCCACTCCACTGTATTTGTGTTCAAGCTACAAAATGACTGTGTTTAGCACTGGGTCTTTTCCTAAAGCAAATCCCATGACTGTCTCCTTACCCTCAGAAAGTGGGAGGACTGCATCCATGCTTGGGGTTTTTTTTAATCTTAGACTGTCAGGAGCAGCTGCTCTGGTATCTCCATGCCCAAGTACAGACTTTCACTTCAGGTCCCTACCTAGAAAATCTTTTATGTCTGCTTTCTCTCCTTTTCCCATACTTCTATGGATTTCCTAAGGCAGTTGATGTTCTGACCTTTTGGATCTAGTTTTCATCAGCTGTCAAGATAAATTTGGTTAATACTCCAGAAATAGTTTATTCACGTTTAAACTGAAGGGGGAATAGTGATGGAAATGCAAGATCATTCCCTTGTCTCTCTAATCTGTCTGGTATTTCTCTAGATGCACTAACATTTCAGTAGGTATACTTTCTTCAGGTTTTCTCCAGACCAGGAAGAGAAATTTTTGAAGTATTTTAGCAGAAGCATACACACACACACACACACACACATATATATATAAAGCTCTTTTATATCTATAAATAAAAATTAAATCCACTGACGTTATAAAGAATCTGACAGTTCTAACATATTCTGTTTGCACATATGGGCAGCCAGAAGCAGAGATTCGATGTTTTTCTGATGCTGAGCTTAATTTTCTCCAATATATGGGTTAAATTTGGTTTCATTACATGCCATAAACTGTCAAAGTATTCTATTGTCAATATCCAGAATGTGAATGTTTATCTCAAGGTGTAAGTGACTAAGGAGAGTCATTTTATGTGAAGTATTTCTCATATAGAAAATTTTCCTGATTTTAAAACTGAAAAGAATAATTGTGATGGACTTCACAGCAGGAGGCAAACCAAAGCAATTCTTCTAGGAATTCTTTAATCCTGGGAGTACAGCAGTGACATGAGGATATGTTCATGTTTCACATTACCCACCTGCACTGGACCTCTGAAGTGCCACCTTTTCCTTAAACCTTCCTCTTCCACATATCTCTGATCCTGAGGAGCTCCTTACCACAGGATAACATGGATCACTGTTGGAAGATGTCTCCATTGGGTGGGAAGACTGCTGGTCTGAGCATTCATAATTTCAGATTTTCCATCATTAAAGTGGAGCACAACTTCAAGTTGCTTGTAGTGTGCATAAGTAGATACTGAGTTGGCTACAACAGTGTTACTGTGGTGTAAAATAAAGACTTGGATACAAAAACAGTCATAATATGTGAATTGTGACTGGACAGAGGGGACAAGCAGAAGTCAGAGCTGGTTTGTATAGAAATCGTGCAATCAGATGGAGAGGATTTCTTAACAGGGCAAGCTGATGGTGAGATGGGTGATGATTTACCCAGTTGTCCATGGGATAATGCAAACAGGAAAATTTTAAGGGGAGTCTAAAGATAAAGCTTTGCAAAGACGTGCTTATGCCATTTTCTAGCAGTTGTTGAACCTTCAGGCTCTGTTGATGTATGTGGAATGGAGAATTATTTGGGGGCAGCTCGAAGGTGGATTTTGGATTTAAGATTTTTTTTTTTTAACATTCACATGTTAATTTATTCAGGGATTTGAAGCTTGGTGAGATTCTTTTACTGGAAGCTGGTGTTCCTTCCAGTTAGGAAAAGCAAAATTAAAAGAATAAGCCTTGAGGGTGGAGCAGAGGATAGGGAGATTTGTGATACGGAAATTCAGTCCCTGGTCTTGAAAGAGGTCCTGGGAAGTTCAGTGTCACCTTTTGGTCTTCATCTGTCACCTGAAGGAACTTGCAGCCTTTGTTGACAAGCTGGCATTGTTGACAGTCCTACCACTTTGTGGGTGAGGAAGCAGAGCTGTTGCATAGTCAGTTTTTTCTCTGGCTTTAAAAAAGTTAAAATTGCATTATTTTGTACTGTCATGATGTCAAAGATTTGCTGGATTTGGAGTGATTATTTACATTAAGATATCTTTTGGCACATAAGACTCTGGTTCAGGGAAAATAGAGTGTTGTACCATCAACTCAGAAACATCTCTGATACCTTTAACTTTGGTTCCTCAATGTCACTTTGCCACTGACAGAATGGGGACCTTTGTTTGCCTTGGCCACTGCATAAAAAAACAGGATATGATCAAATCCAGTTAATCATTCACAAATGTCTCATTTCTTGAATCTCTGAGGATGTATAACACATTTTTGGGACTGTTCTCTGCTGCTTTGGCTTTTGTTGTAAGTAAACTAGTAAGGAGAAAATCAAATTTTGAGTTTTCTTAAAAGGAAGTGGAGGAATCCTGGAACACACTAGGGCTCTGCAAATGTATGTTTAATCATTTAAAGAAATGTCTTTTGGCTAAAAACTCTTACCAGTGCTTGCAAGTTGCACTCAAAGCCATACAGCTACATCATTCCAACAACTGATGTGAGTTAGCGCCCTTGTTGGCAGCGTGAGCAGAGAGATGCAGGCTTGGCAAATACTGGGGGCTGAATTACTCTCAAATTCAGAGCAACTTTGTGCAGCGTGGGCGAAGTGTCCTGGGGGGTGACTCTGCTGAGGGTTAAGCCAGCTCCTTACACAGTGGCATGGATGGAGAGACTCAGGCACATCTTGCTTGCCTTGTTTTTTGCAGTGCAAAGCATTTGGCTTTGCTGTGGAGCTGGGCAGTTCCAAACATCTCCTGCAAGCACTTTCACTGTTGCTTAAGGCAAGCACACGCTCTCCAAGTAGCAGCAAACCAAAGGAGTGAGTGCTCACATGCAGCACATGGTGGAACTCCCCGCTGCAAGATGCCACAGGGCAAAAAGTACACGAAGGCAGAAGCTTGAGCACATTCGTGGTGAATTGGCCTATTCAGAGCTGTCAGTGAGATGCATTGACCTGGGTGTAAATGGGGGTCGCCCAGCCCTGCAGAGCTGGAAGCTAATGGACATAATGGAGGAGGATTGTTCTGTCCTTTCTCGGTGTCAGTCATGTATATATGTACATACCTTTAACACCACGGGCTGCACTTGGAGACAGGTTTACTGGGCTATGTGGATTTTAATAAACCTGTTAGTGGACTTCTTGCTTTCTTACTTTATGTGTCTAACCCACCCTGAAAACAATGTGGGACTCAGACAATAAGTTGAAAGCTTTGGAGGGATTACACTGCCTTATTGAGTCTGTACCCGAAGCCCTTTGAGGGTTCCCATTGACTCCAGTGGGATTTTGTTCAGACCTCAAGTATATAGGACTCTCTTAAGTAAACTCTTTCAAGGCCTGTACATGCTGCAATACTTATTGGGCTCTTTGTTACTTCTGTGAATAGGAATGTGACCTCTACACTTCTGACAAAGAGCTCTGAATTACAGGACTAAATCTTCATGTTTTGGGAGAGATAAGGTTACCATCCCAGCTTCTCCCAACCCTGCTGAGCAATTGGCTGAATGGTTGATGAGGCAATTCCTGAATCACTGTGGTTTTAGTTAGACAAGCACTGAATGTGCAATACAGCAGCTTCAAAGCTTCTTCCTAAGTGGATGTCCATGAAGAGTGATGGTCAGGGTGGGCATCTGGGGTTATACATTTCGTGAGTCAAAGCCCTAATCATGTCCTTTTGCCACTGCGGGGTCATTCTGATATCCATGTTAAAAGCTTGTTTAGTCTGTGTACATATTAGAAATGGCCACCGTGGAAGACAACACTAGTGATCCATGTAGCTTTTCTACTATCCACTCAGTCCCTTGCCCATGTGAGGGGACAGGAGGATAAATAAGATGGAAGAAGAAAGTGTTGGGCTGTACACTCTCTCTTCCTCTGGCCATTGCCAAAGGCTGCAGTGGACTACGTGGCAAATAGCTGAGTCTGAATTACAACAAATTGCATACTGTGCCTTTCTTGCTTTTGAAGCTGGTCTAGCTTCTGATACCCTTGCCTCCCAAACCTGCTGTTCCAACAGGAGAAACTCAAGCGAGTAGGAGGAGCAGTGTGACTGACAGTGCTGTTTTCTACCTGTATTTTAGGTCACTTCCTGGGTAACAACACTGTGATTGATGTACTGAGACAAGCAGGATTTGAAGTGGAGCACACTCCTCCTGGACAACCAATTGGAAAGTAAGCAGCTGCCCACAGATTATTAATCACTTTCTCTCCTTTTTTTCTCTCCCTTTTTCTGTGCCTCAGCAATATTATTGCATTAGTATAGGAAGTGGGTGAGGAACCTCCCTTTCCCACCAAAGTTCCTGACAAAAAGTTGATTGTAAAGCATCCATTGTGTGGGTTTGGAAACATATGGAGCCTCAGTGGCTGGGATTTTTACGGGGGGTTTTTGGGTTTGTTCCTCTGCCCCCCCCAACTTGAGTACACTATTTATATCACAGCTGCTTCATTATACCAGCTCAGAAGTGCCATAGTTTCTTTCAAGACACATCTCATTCAGCTCATTTTCCTCCATAGCTGTTTTTCATTTTTCTCTCCAAGGGGTTTTACTGCCTTCTGCATTGCAGGCCTCTCTTTTAGGCTGCTGTTCTTCAGGTGGAATTTCAGATTTTCCTGAAGGACCAGATTTAATGTAGCAGATGCACTTTGGAATGTGTGTTGGGTAGGTAAAGAGCAATTCAATATTCCCCGAGCTTCTCCATCTATCTGGTCAAGTAAAGCAGGCAAGAATGGACTGATCACCAGGACCTTAGCAATCTTCATTATTATAAGATAAAATATGTCATGAAATTATCCTTAGTTGGTGAAACAGACTTCCTTCATTCCGAAGACTTTTTTCTTTCCATTAGATGAGGACTCTGTCTAAAGAAATCACAGACAATAAAACCATGAGGGATGGTGAGAGACCATCTAGCTTTGCAAAATTAGCCTTTCCCCTACATTTTGCAGATAAAATTTGGCCAAGATTACTCTGTCACAGGATTGTTATCCTCATTAGGAGAAAGTGTTAGGAGCATGCTTCTGTCCCTGGTGGGCAGACATTACATGGTCCAAATATGAGGTGAGTTTCAATAAGGAGGATTAATCGCAGAGGTAGTAGAGCATGTCTGAAAAAGCTGTGTGTAATATAGTTGGAAAGTCTGGCTGATCTAAACTTGTTTGTGAAACATCCACAGTGATTCATACAGAATATAATACGGTTCAACTGTACATAAGTGTCTTTGACAGAGCATTTATCCTAAATGCTTCTTGGAGTCTGTTGAGCAATAAAAGCATCGTCTTAAATAAGAATGAAGAAAAGAGCAAGAAAAAGCTATCAAACACCAGGAAGAGCATATATTCAGAGGAGGTTTAAGAAGCACTTTGGCAAAGGGAGAGAAGTCAATATGGCACAGAGAAGAGCAGTAAACACTGTAACAGGCTGGAGCTGGAAATTTTTACTAAAATTAACACAAAAAATACAGCAAAACAGAGAAACAAACAATCAGAACAGCTGAGGTGTACTGTTCCTAGGTTTCTGACAAAGAAACTTTCTACTCAGGGAAGCAGACACTTTCTTCAGCAATTTTCATTTAGTTGAAAGTATCATCTTCCATGAAAAGTGTTTCAACTGGAAATGGTGCAACTAATAATTTATTGTCTGTTGCGAGCCCTTGACAAGAACAAAAGGTACAGTAGTGTGAGAGAAGTCCAAGAACAGTTGCTGCTCTTCATAGGCTTGGGATGTGTCTGTACGCATCATCACAGACTTGAAATAAAGGATGGGGCAGGAAACTTGAATCAAAACTGGCATTTAAAATTGACTTATTTTCAGAGCGGGGCACCTCTGTGTATGTATCCCCCTACCTTGGCAGCAGTGTCTCCTGTTCATGATGTCTTCCCTAAAATTGTGGTCTTTGGGGAAAACATCCCTGAAAGCAAGTGACCTTGGCCTGCTGCCTAGGTCAATGCATATGTCCTCAGCTGAATTGTTCCACACTTGGCAACTTCTGTTCCCAGTTCCAGACTATAGTGTTGGGCAGGTTGATTCCTTTGTCTGGTTCCCCTGATTCCAGTGGGGTCTTCTCTGAACACTGAATACACAAAACTCTATTAAAGGGTACACTGTTGTACAGAAATACTAAATTGAGTTAAGCACGAGCATATGGTTGCACCCCATAAAGATTAGATGCTTTCCTATGGTCTGATGATGAGGCAGATGTGCCAGTCCTAGATGAGAATATAGAAAGAAAAATAAATTATATGGTACAGAAGTCCAGAGTTGCCACTAGACTGCATTACTCAAGGTGCAGAAACAGCAGAAGACTTCAGAAATTGTGGCTATAGAGAACTTAAATATATTCACAGGAAACAGCTTGCTGACTTTAAAAAAAAAGATGCTCTCAGACATGCACATCAGGGGATGTCAATTGTCCTACAGCTGGGGCTGTAGCCATCAGAAGTGCTTGGAGCTCCCCCTTAGAAATTAGGAGGCTGCTGCAAACCATTTGTCTCTTTTTTTTTTTTTTTTAGAATAGCTTGTATTTTATGATTTCTGGGCAAGATGCAAGACAGTCTAGCCAAACACAGTTATGACAAAAGCTGACAGCATGTTCAGAAAGCTCAACGAGTCGGGGTCATGTTGCTCTAACTGAGACTCTTAAGGAACCTTGCATTTTTGTATAGCCTTCCTTTTTTACTCTTCTCTTTTTAAAAAGATGAAATAGAAACATTTGAAAACAGTTAGAAAGGCCCAGAAGAGGAACCATTTTGCAATAGTGTCTACACTGATGAAATGTATACATAGAACAAAGAAATAGAAGCTCAACAAATTTTAGGCTGCTTGCAAGGCAGAAATTGTTTTATGGGTTACAGAGATGCAGGTGTTTTCGTCTTGATTCTTGTGAAGCCATACATGAAGTAAGAGGTATTTCTCTCCTCTGCTGAAACCCAAAAGAGTCATATCTACTTCACATCCAAATAAGTTGTAAAAGGGAGTCAAGCCCACTGCATTGCATTCTGGCATTGACAATTGAAAAATTGGATAGTGTTCAGGGAAGATCAGCTGGACTCTAATGTAGAGATTGGTGGGGGTGGACAGCACATGGAAAAAATGCAAGGGTTGGAAAAAACTGAAGCAGCTGCATGCTTACGTTTTGGCCAAGGGAATTCAGAAGAGGAGTGTTGTGGACAGATTGTATGCAGGAGAATGAAGAGGAACAATTTGAGCTGGCACAGAGGAACATTTGGAGGTATTATCAGATTGAAATTGAGGGTGGGTTTGGATGAATATCAGTGATTTCTTGACAGTGATTTGCAGGACAGTCTTTCTCAGGTTTAAGTAAGAAGCCCCATTATATGAAAGTAACTTTAGTAAAAATATTATGTCCTACTTAATACCAATGCTGCCTTGCCAAAAAAGCAAATACTTTTTTTCTTTAATCTCTCTTTTCCTAGAACAGTATTAGTATTATTATTGACATGATTAGTAGTCTGATCTTTATTGTTTAATAATAATTAAGCAGTGTTACCATAAATTGGTGGAGTATAGTCTGTTATGATGTCTAAACTCCGCCATCCTTTTCAGTTTCAGAAAGGACAAAGAATACGTTTTTAGAAAATACCTAGTACTTTTTCTGTGCACCAGAAAAACCAAAAGAGCCTTGGGAAGAGTGAAACAGGACAAAGACCAAAGCTGTTCATGCTTTCAGTTACATACAGGCTGGGTAAAGCAAGAATATTTTTGGCTTTCTCTGTCCAAAAAACTAAGCATGGGTTGTGAAATGGCTGCTCTTTAAGCCAACCAAACTGAATACCTAGAGTCTCACATTTCTGTTGTCTAGTGACAAGCACAAATTTGAGCCAAATTCTCCTTTTCTTAAGGTACTGGGGAAAAATAAAATGAGGTCTTGTCAGGCTAGAAGAGATAGCCAAGATATGGAGGGGTTTGATGGCTCCAGACTCAGTGAACTGGCAAAGAAAAGTTCATATAAAGTATATTTATCTGGTGTGGAACTATTTGGGAACTGTCTCTGACTGGATTTCTGAAATCCCCTGGCTCTTCCCATGGATCTGCCTACTGGCCCAGTGTTGACCTTCCTGAGGCTCTTCTAGAATCCCACCAGGTGACTGTTGAAAACACCTTCTTTAAATCTTGATCCCTTTCTGTTAAAACACCCCTGTTGTACTCATCATGCAGAAGAATGCCATAAACACTTGAGAACTTATCCTCACATTGGCTTCATGCGTTTATTTTGTTGCCTGAGGGAAAGCATCCCAAATCTGTTTGCACGACAACCTTCAACAGCATCCATATTTGCTTCTTATTCTGCTGGCTGTCCTCCTTGTCCCCAAATAAAGGCACTGGAAAATTAGTGTATCTCATCGCTTTACCCTGAGATAAGAAAGGCAGCAGGTTTTTTTGTGGAGTTCTGCCAACTGGCTGTCCCAGCTCCTCTCTGTCTTCAGAAAGCAGAGCTGTGTGCTTTGGGTTGGGAGAAAGGAGGAGATGGGAGAAAATTTCCCCTCAGATGGATTCCAGTGACTTGAGCAGATAAAGGGCCACAGCTGTTTCACATTTAATTGGAAACAGCCAAACTGCAAGATCAATCCAGGAAGCACCTGTGTCTGTGATGACTCTATTGTTGCTGGGTTCTCAGAATTTGCTCTGACCTTCTGCCACTCACCAAGCCCTGATGTGCTGCACACTGTTCTCTAGGCCAGAAAAATATGCAGCAGTGCTCATTGCCATCAGACTTCTCCTTCCAAGGTTGTGCTCAATGCTACCTTCTTTCAGAATGGAAGAATTCCGTACAAGCTTTTATATCTGCCCATTTGAGAGTTTGTTGTACACTCTCAGAGCTCTGCTGTAGAAACTAATTATTCTCATTCCTTATGTTTGAACTTCCTGGCCAAGTTGAAACAACATGTCTTTGCTGTTGTAATTTATTCCTTTCCTTCTTTCTGAAGCGAAGAGTTTCCTCCTTCACCTTCTCCTATAGCATCCTACAGGTGTGACCCTGGCTCTCCTACTCGGTGTTGTCTCAGGATGGAAGTCTTTGCTTCCCCCTAGGAATACTCTATTCATCCCCATGGGATGAAAGCACAGTTGCTCCACACAGTGATGCAGTCTTTTTATTCCATCAGGATCCCTGACCTTCCCGAGGTGATATACAGAAATGGGACAATATTTCACCTAACATTCCCCACAGCCCCAGACTGGTAAATGTGCCAATTCAATAGATTACATCCCAGAAAATTTGGATGCCATCAGAGCCCTCAGGAGTCTCCCAGGAGTTGTCAAGTTCCTTGGGATGCCCAAGTAGCTTTAGCTTTCTGGTGCCAGCCTGGCAGTGTTACTCCACTCTGCTTAGCTGTTATTTTTTGGAATGTGTTAGGGAGAATGTTAAAGTGTAACAAGTAAACAGTAATAGTGAAATTAGCAAAAAGTTATTGAGAAAAGAAACAAGTGAAAAAAATATTTTATGAGAGCTGTGACACTTTCATTGGAAACAACTGAGTTCATTGAGAAAAAAGGCAGAACTGAGAAAGATAGATTCTGGATCCCATCTCTGCTGAGACAGGGAAAAATGCACCCTTTTTTTAATGTGGGTGGAATAATCTCCCCATTGGGTTGCTGCAGTTCTTCTTAATCCTGCTGTAAAGCTTTGGATCTTTCACTTGATCTGAGCCTCAGGATCACACTCCCTTCACTAGCTGCCTTCCCTCAGAAGAAAAGCAAACCCATTATTTAGAGGTGTTCCCTGACAGCATAATTTACAGTAAGTGGTGTATGTAGGGATGAAATGGGGTTCACCTGCTTGCATTGGCAAATTTATTGCCTCATCTAACATTGGAGAATATGACTACTCAGTGCTTAAAATATGTAGTCATGAAAATGTGAACAATTACAAAACATGAACAATTACATGTTCATGTTCCCATGTGCATTTAAAATATCCTCCTTTGCCATTTAATTGTCTTTGTGTCTGCCTTACAGCCACAACATCTGAGTTAGTCAAAGTAACTCTTAGAGGGGAAAAAAGTTGAAGAAAGTCTCCAGAACATGGTAGAGAAGCAAAGTCAATTTACACGTTCTCAGCCATACAAACTTAATTATCCTTTAAGCAACACATTACTTAGGGGCAGTGTATCTGTGTGTTCTCTAGGCCACATTTAAATGCTGAACATCTTCTGAAAGAATGGAATTTAGCAACTTGCTACGAAAAAAATCTGGGAAAAGAACAAGATAATTCATGGTGTTGGAGTAAGAATATGGAACAGAACTTCTCAGGAATTTTGTGCTTGACTAGTTCTCCCAATGGGACATTCACTCTTTTCTATAATCAGATTTTATCCTTGGCAAAACTTCTGGTTTCATTTGAAAAAATTGTTTCGTATTCCATATAACTCAGTTCCTTGGGAACTTGCACGCGGGGCCACTGGGGAACCTGGGCTTGCTTCTCTTTGCTCAAGGGCAGCCTGCTCACAGAGCTGTCCTGAAGCCAGTGCTAGGGTTTCTAGGTTTTTTGCTGCTCTGCAGCCTATCAGTATTAGGAGATTGGTATCTCATAATCCATTAACTATCTAATAGTAAACTTACAGAGCCTTGGAGACTTCAAAAGTTCAGAGCTAGTTCTTACCTTATTTCCTAGCCAAATTTTGGAGTTCTTGTTTCACAGGAGAAGCTGATTTTTTCATCCTTTTTCTGCTTCCAGCCAACTCTATTGCAGATCTTTTCACCTAAAGTCATTAGTATGAGATGAGAATTTTTGGATTATAGTTACTAGAGATAAAGCTGATCCAAACTGCACTGAAGTCAATGACTTCAGTTGTTGGCTTCCATCGGTGCCAGTAGCTTTTAGAGGTCATTATTAATATGAGATAGTTATTGATTCTCTCCTGTCTTTGGTGGTGAGGAGCCATGAGGGGATTGGTAGAAAACAAGAGTATGTTCACACAGTTGTGCAGATATTTACTGTAGTCACTGTAAACAGACTGGCTTTTCCAGATTAATGCTCATGGCTGTCTTAGACAACTGGCCCAACTTGCTTGCAGTAGGTATCTGGCTAATTTTAGATGTCTAATCATTTTGTGAGATGAATTCCCCTCCTATTTGAAGGACCTGGGCCCCATATCCAAGTTGAGGCCATATCCAAGTGTCACTAGACTCAGTTAAGCCTTTGGAAAAACTACACCATCCCTTCTCCAGCATTACACTGAAACAGGGAGGTTGGGTGACTTTGTTTGTGTATTCAGCCTGCACTTGTGCAGTGGATGGATGGCCTCTGTCCCAAGTGATATCAATCTGGGCTGAAGTGGAGCTGCACTTTGTAACAGCTCAAGGGGCACAAAGGTATCAAGTGGTATTGTGTGGTTTGAAAGATGTCGTTTATCTAAAGAAGTTTGTGGTCTGTTTGCTGTCACTCTGTCTTTGCAGAGCCAACTTCCCTTACCTTCACTATCACATTGTCAAGCAAAGAGACCTCACACATTAGGACAGATAGCTTTTCCACTTCCAGGGCTGACTTCTTTTCCTTCAGCAAGAGGTCTGTGGGCTGTGTTGACAATAGAGCTGCTTGATTCAGCATGAGTATAATTGCTAGTAATTTTGCTTGCAAGGGAGCTCTTTGCAAAGCGTAAGTTTCTAAAAAGGGAACAGGAAGAAGAAGTCAATGACTTTTCTCATCATCACTTTCACTTAAAGTTCCTTCAATCATAGTACCTTAGAAAAAAACCAGAGATACAGTTTTCTACACAGGATTTCACTGAGTAGTACGTTTCATTATTCAGGAGGGATCGGGTGTGCACAGGGACTTTCTTTGGAGTTTAAATGGGGTTAGCAGCTCTCCAAAACAGCATTGTGTGACTGGTGGTGTGGCCAAATGACTCCCTGTGGGTGGATGCTTTGAAATTTACTGAAACTTGTTTGAATTGCCCCCACAAGTAGAAGGTCGCTGTAACGTATGTATGCAACGTGATCTTGTGTCGTTTCTTGTCCACTTGGGTGCAAAATAGTCTCACTTTAAACAACTCATGGTATCTCAGCCAAGCCAGGTGACTTCATGCTGGCCACAACCCAACTTTGGATTTGAAATGACTGTATGGTTGTCCCTTTAGGACAACATGGTGAAGGGGCAGACTCAGATGCATGTATATCAGCTGCTCCTCCTAGCTAAGTGCCAGTAGTAGGAGCAGGAATGCCAAAAAGAATGAAGTTCTCATAACAGGACTAGTAAATTAAGGGTGGTGAATTTATGAAGCACTTGTCACAGTAAGTAACTTACAAGCCAGAATGCATTTTCGTGTCATGATCATTGAATCATTTTTATGAGAAGTCAAAGTAAATTCATATGTAATCTGTAAAGTTTGTGAAGAGTTTAATTCATCCAGGAAATCATGTGTTGGGAATACTGTACCCAGCTCCAGATCAGATATACTTCAGAGAAGCGTTATGGTTTAAAAATCCTTCCACAAGCTAAAACTGATCTCCAGAACCTTTGGCATTTCACCCTTCTCTGGACCTCATGCTCCACGTAAGTGAACATCATGCCAATCTGTTTCCCATTTCCTGGGGATTAAACTGCTGTGTTTGATGACTCAGGACTTTCCAGGAAAGCAGCTCAGTCACTCACTCTGTCTGAAGTGGGCTCAGGTACCTCAGAGGACATGTTTTCTCTTGTGCAGTGATTCATGATTTCAGACCAGAGGGTCAGCGCTCTCTTTTTTCCTCTTCCCACAAAGTTAATTAATAAAACAACTTTCTATTAGTGGGTGTTGAAAGACTTTGGCTTTCCACCTACACTCCCAAATGCTCTGCATTCCAGGGAGAATGAAAAATGGACCTGTGAGCAGAAACAGGAGGGAGAAAAAATGGATCAGATGCTGTAGATGGATGTAGACACAGTGGCTGTCAAGTGACACAATGGAGGAACTTCCTGAATAAAGACAGTTTCTTGCAATTGTGATTGTTAAAAACACACTACTACAGTAATCCAATTTTGGAATGCATACATGCAGATTTAGAGATAAATTTTGGGGCACAGGGAGTGTCTGGCAGAAACTGAATTATCTGTTTGAGCTTCCCCATTGGCTCTTGCTTGGTGGGGGTGGTGATATGGAACACAGTTGTTCTGCATGTGAAAACTGCTGCTCCAGTTGGTCAGGAGAAGCACTTGGGGGATTCACCCAGGCATGGCCACTGTGGATGTGGCTATGCCCATCTCTCTGCCTCATCTGTAGCCTCTCTGTAGAACAGAATTTTTCATCAGCATCAAGAATTAAGCCTAAATTTACACCCAGCACATTCAAAACTTACACTGACTTCAGCAAGAAAAAGTTGCTCCCAACAGGGGACCAGAGTTGACAGAAGGATTAGATTTGGGGTGTTTCCCTTCTCACTGTTGTATGGGACATCAGACCAGCTCACAACCCTGTAGTGCCACTCTCTGCTGATGGCAACTTGCAGAGAAAGAGACCCAATTTCGTGCTCTTATTTTTGAGCAAGAGCACACTGAAACCTTTTTCCATTGGCTTCCAGTCAAGTCAGGAATACTAAGACTTTTCTGATAATCTGTAGCACCTCAGCAGACTTCAAGTGCTTTCATACCCAGTGCCATGTTTGGATGCTAGATTTGCATCTCCTGTCGTATGACCCCAGCTTCACAGTTCTGAGTTACTCTTGCAAAAATAAAGGCAATCACAGAAATACCTTTGTCAGGACAGCACATCCCTGTTTATGTTTGAAAGGCCGATACGAATCTAGAGTCCCCAGTGATCAAAGTGCACATTCAGAGATGAGCCCCATGTTGTGTTTGAAGTGAGCGCAGCACTTTGAAACAACGATGAAGCAGGAGTAAATCAGCATGAAGGATGTGGGGCATTAACTACTTTACATTAAATCTCTGTTAGAAAGATGTGGCCAGCGTTCCAAAGTTTTCCTTGGAGAGTGCTTGGAAGTTGCATACCAGCCTATTTGAGGAAAGCTAAACAGTTTCCTATTGTCCTTGATGTGAAACCTTTCCCAGATAAACACTTTCCCCCTCCATTGAAGAAAAATGATACAGCCTGTCCAGAGCTCTAACACAGGGGACTACACTGGGCTGCTGCTCAGCCTCGCCAGAGTTGCTGGCTTCTGTTGGCACTGAGCTTTGCTAAAGGTTGTAGTTCATACACATGCCAGCATTGTTAAGGAAAGACTCTGTTATTGAGTGAGACTGGGATAATCTTCAAGTGTTTAATAATGCCGTGTGCCCACGTCTTTGCGTCTTTGGGTTCATTATAGCCCTGGAATGTAAATCCCAATCCACAGTGGATAAACAAGGTTCACATGGATCTCAAATACTTTTGTGGTATTGTCTCCTCCTGATTTCTGAAGGCGAAAGAAAACATTGGTAGCTGAAATAAACTCACTGAGGTTATTTAGCCTGGAGAAAAAGGAGGCTCAGGGTGGACCTTATCGCTCTCTACAGCTCTGTGAAAGGAGGGTGTAGTAGCATGGGGGTGAGTCTCTTATCCCAAATAACAAGCAGTAGGAAAAGAGGAAATAGTCTCAAGTTGTGACAGAGAGATTTAGATTGGATATTAGGAAAAATTTCTTCACAGAAAGGGTTGCCATGCATTGGAAAAGGCTACCAAGAGAAGTGGTGGAGTCACCATGCCTACAGGGATGTAAAGGGTGTGTAGATGTGGCACTCTTGGGACATCTTTTAGTGGTGAGTGTGGCTGTGCTGGGTTAACAGTTGGACTTGACGATCTTAAAGGTCTTTTCCAACTTAAACAATTCTGTGATTCTACAAAGAGAGCAGTAAATCTCTGCTGCTGTAGTGGGTTTAGGTTGTAACATTGCCTGCATTTGTGGCATTTTAAGTCATTTAAGGAATTATTCCTAACACCCACAGAGTCAAGGCATCGTATTCCAGCGCAAGGAAGATCCAGAAGTCCCTCCATGAACTTCAGAGAGAAAAAGCGGACTTTTGAAATCAGCAGTTCTGAGAATCAGGGCTGTCTAACACCGGGGTAATACTGGTGGTGTTTTGGTCCAGTCAATGGGTGGCTCTTCCTCTGCTTCTCGTGTCCTGGCTGGTGCAGATCTGAAGAACCTTGTGGTGTCCTCATTTCTGACTCCAGTTTGGGCACACATGTGGTTTTTCTGGGTGCCTCTATCCTTTCTCCATGGTGTCTCCCAGGCTGAAGACCTCTTCCCAGGAGCAACATGTCATTCCCTTGGTTGACCTACAGTCAATGGATGCAATAGACGCACAGATTCACTTTTTGCCACCATTTTGTCAAAGCAAACTTTATTTTGAGCTTGTGACAAAGGAATGACCTTTCTTCCCTGGAGACGTGGGGTTTCTTGCTAATGTTAATTGAGAATTTTGCACTTGTATCAAGCTTGTATGTAGATTAGGTTGTAGGTCACAAATGAAGTTGGAAATTGCAATTTCCACTGACATTTAGCAGGCACTGAAGTTTTAAATCCCTGAGGCAATTTTAGAAACATTTCCCTCAAGGAGAAAGGACATAGACTTGAAAGAAAGCAGAGTTAATAAGGGTTTTGTTTGTTTGTTTTACAGATGCAGCCATGAATTTAGGTAAATTTCTATGTATTCAAGCATTCGTACTGATACCAGTCGTTGCTGAACCACCAGCAATTCCCACTCGAGTTAGTGAAAGGCTGCAAATGAAATCCACAGACAACCAGAAGTGGTTTGAATGATACGTGGAGCAGGATATTGGTTTTATTCTCTTCTTTCACTATTGGGGTGCACCGTCCCACTTCCCTTCCTCTTTACCTCTTCCGCCTTTCCAAGAAACCCTGAACTACAGACCTGATGTGGTCTTGGGTTCCTATGGGTTTCCTAATTGTTGGACTGTGGAACCATAAAAAGGCTCTGCCAGGACCCAACTTCCAGAGCATGAGAGAGAAGTGTGGGAAGCAGTGCCAGGAAAATGCTGAATAATCTACCCTTAGTTTAAGTCTGAAGTCAGACAAATTTTGTAATCCTTCAAGCAAGGCATTTGGTGCCTTGCTTAGTTGATGTGTCTGTAGAGAGTTTTTATTTTTAAAATTTAATGGAAAATACAGACTCCTGTAGATGTGTCTTCTCTCTGGGGATCCAGCAGAGAAGGGAAACTAATTCCCAGTGGAGACAATCTGGGACCAGAACTCACTTTGGGTTCCAAATGAGCAAGTTACAGACAACAGTTGTGTATTAGCTGTAATCTACAGAGGAATCAAATCAAGCAGCCAGTTTGTGGGTTTTTTGTCAGCTGTCTGGATGACAGCTACTGGAATGAAACAAATTCATCCTCACTTTCTTTTCTATGCTTAAACCAAAGTCAGGGATGGTTTCAGAATAAGAACAAGATGAGATTAGTTTCGTAACTGAGTTAGCAAACCTGATTTTGTGCATGGCTGTACAGCTCTGTGTCCCAGAGAGGAGCAGACAGTCATAGACATCAGGAGTTCCACTGACTAAGAATGGAAGTAGGATACAGACAAGTTTTAATGAGTATGTCTAGTTTGATTGTGGCAGCTGGAGGGGAAAAAAGGATTTGTTCAGCCCTTGACTTCTCTCCAGTTCCTGGGGTCTAAGATTGTAACTGCTGAGATGAGATGGTGGCATTTGTTCTGAGACACTGCCCAAACCACTGTAAATATGCTGTAGGATCACAACTGGCCCAAAACTGAAACCCAAACCCAAACTTTGGAAATGTCAGAGTTAAACCTGAAGAAACTTGATGTTGCAGATTGGGTCAAACTGGGTAAGAATTTTATGCTTTGCAGAACCTGTTGAATGATGGAAGTTAATTTCCTGCACTTGAAAAATCTGCTGTATATAATTAATATGACATCATCTCAAAGAAACATAGAAAGATAAGAGAGTTCATAAAGAGAAAAGAGAGATTACATTGCCCAGTAATAAGTCCACCATTGTTCTTTATTAAAGCAATATATGTGTGTTTATTGAAAAGTTATTAAAAGGAAAAACCAATATATTTTTTCTTGTTAATAACCATTTTCAAGCAATAACAGACAAAAAATGTGTAGAATAAAGCCTGAAAATATTCCAGTTCCATAAAAAAATGCAACCCTGAAATCTGCTTTTCTGGTATAATACCATCACTGTAGATTGATCAGAAACCTTGTGTATCCTTGGAAGCTTTGGACAAAAGTCAGGATTTCCAGTCCAGAGGTAAAGATGATACTCCAGCATTTGTTTCTGTCCAAAATTGGAGAGAAAAAGCAGAAATATTGAAAATTCATTGCAAACTCAGCACTCAAAAGTTTATTAGGAGACACTAAAACATTTCAGTTAACATTATGGGGCAAGCCTTTCAGCGGTGCATGGACACAAGAGTTGTAGTTTGAATGTGAAGGCCTCTCTCTCCTCTCTGAAGTAGACTTCCAGAACAAAGCAGGTGTGCCAGGACAGGTGAATATCTCTTTGCTCCCATGTTGAACCAGGATGCCTGAGTGGAAAAAAACCCCCATCTCGACCTGTGGGTTAGATATTCTGTCCAAGGAGCTTTAAGTACCACTTCCATAAGATCTTGAGGCAGCTGCATTATGAATATTTTGCTTAAGCCAAACTACCCAGGCAGAAAAAATTTAGCACTAAATTGGTGTGGTGGTAAGAAGACAGTGGAGATTTAGGGAATAGAGCCTGAGGTGAGGCTTTGTGTGCCACAAGCAGAGAAAGTTCGTATTTGCTATTAATGTGGGAAATGGAAGCAAGACTGGAGGGTCGATCAATCCGTCCTCTGGGGGCACAGCCCATGCTCTGAGGCTGGAGTGTGCAGATTACACAGTTTTCATGAGAGATGCATAAACAAAGGATTATTCAGTTCAAGAACTGAACCAAGAAGTTGAAAAGGGGAAATAAGTTCAGAGCAATTTGAAATGGAACATTTTGAGGATGTTTTTGAAAGCAGGAATTGGGTTTTGTTGGGTTTTGTCATTTTTATATATTAGTCGGGTTTTTCTTTTTAATTGAGCTCAATTTCTGGACAAAAAAGGGCACTTTGTAGCATTTAAGTCTTTGAAAACAGAAGACTAAAAAAAATTGAAAGCTTTGTTCAGAAAATGCTGAAATGAAACATTTTTAGTTTTCTGAACTAAAAGAATTCACATGAAAATGTGGAAATGACATGTTACAAATGTTTCAGTTGCCCTCTCTTCTTTCAGCAAATTCGGCCTCTCAAGCTGCAGAAAGCTTGTGTTTCTTCTAGACCAGCTCCACGCTTAATGAAATGGAATAGATACCAAAGTCTTACTTGTTTGTTCTATTTTAAAGTTTCTCAAACTGGAAAGAAAAACATGACCATCCATGGGAATATCTTTGTAAGTTTTTCACTTCATTTATGAAGAGAGTGAAGGATTTGCACACACATATATGTGAATACTGAGGACTAAATTCACTTTCAGACTCAGGCTACAGTTCTTGAGCAAGGGTGATTTTTCCCAGAGAAATAGTCTGACATGGATTCTGAGTACAGAGATACCATCCAAGTTTGAGGTGGACTGTAATCTAATTTAACTACTTAACCTAATTTATCTGCTCATGAGATGTAGTTGACTATGGTGCAAAAAAATGAAGAAACAACTTTGTTTCCAATTTCTGTTAACAACTGGGAATGTTTTAACTTTAGTGCACAGGCCTAAGCTGACTACATCCTAAATATAATAACCTCATTACAATTAAGCCGATCAGTGAATAATCAGGGATTTCACAGGTATTCTCTTTTGCTGTCTCTCAAGCCCAAAGTCATCCTCAGTAATTTGCAGCACTTAACCTGAAGTAGCTCAGATAATTCTCCAGTCTCTTCTTTGGAGTTACTCTCTTTTACAGTAAAATATATATATGCTTTCATCTTGAAGGAGATTATCTCCATGGTGGTATGCACTGGTGTCACCTGGTTATGTGAGAGTGATCTCAATCCATACTTCCCATCACTAGTAAGGGCCCCTAGAAACTGTGCTGGGGTGGATTAGGATTTCTGCTTGCTTTTCTGTTCTTTTGTTTGCTTCTTTCCCAAGAGCTTTGAAAATCTGAGTTTCATCCTACTGTGGAAGACAAAAAAAAAAAAAAAAAGTGAAACTCCTTGTGGGACAGGACATTCTGGTGCCCATTTTGTGGGTGTGCATGACTCTCTGAGAGATGCATAAGCAAAGCAAAGCCAGAAGCAGATGTCTCTGGCCTGTGGCGAGGGGAGCAAGGATGCGTGCGAGGGACTGACGAATTCCTGCCTTGACAAAGACACCCAAACTGGAATTTATGAGAATCCATCTATAATAAAACACTTTTAACTTACTGTCTGGCTGTCATCCGGGTGCATCCCAGGAACGGTGGCATAAGGATAAAGCTGCCACATCACACATTCCTTGCTATCACCACAGCTTCTCTCTTGATGAAACAAAATCTCCCCTTGTCTGACAGTTCTGAGAATTGAAGCAAGAAAACCTCAGTGATGTTGCTGTACTTGGAAGCCCGTGCAAAGCATGGCAGTCTCCTGAGCAAAACTTTTCCATCACTTGTGCTACAAAGTCAAGATGCAAATAACAAATTGGCAGGCTTGTATTTTAGAAGATTGTACACATATCTGAGGGAACAGAAATGTTACCACAAGATTGCTGAAAAAAATAGATTGATGATTTAGTTGTGTGGAAGATGTGTATCATCAGCAAAGGAATGTCTTCTCATGACCTAAAGCAAAGGCAAGTCACTGGCCCTGCAGAAGCTCAGGGCAGGCTTGATGGGTCTCACACCAAATGTTGCTGCCATTACCCTGGCAGGGTCAGTAGGTAGAGGCATAGCTGGGGTCTGCCCTGCCTGATGCTTGCCTGGAACAGTTGTCCAAGAGTCTGTGGTTGGGAAAATCCTTGTTGGTGAGGGCAAGGTGTAGTGTTCACCCCACAGAGCCTCTGCTGGTGGGGAAAGATGGACTTTTCCTAAGGGCTGTTCAGAGCAGAAATGAAATGTGGGTGCTCTGATTTGCCCCACAGAGAGGTTTCAAAGCCCAGAGATGGTCACAGCCCTCTTGAGCTGCAGAATTTGGATATCTGATGTGAGGGTAGGAAGATGCTTGCCTGGGCAGGGAGAAAGGCATGGCCAGACTGCCAGGTGGCTTGGGGTTGAATGAAAGTGAACAATTTTAATCTGGGTAATTATGAAAAGGAGATACTGCAGGACTTCATGATGTTAATGTCATTTTTCTGACCAGATTGACTCGACAACCCTAGCAAATCCCAACAATGAATCAATTTTCAGTGCCTGCACGGAGAAAAACTGGAGACCACAAGGCAGAGAGGGAAATGCTGAGACAACCTAATGGAGCATCCAGCTCAGTGCAAACAACGTACATGTTTTGTTTTGTTCTTTTAATTCTTGAAAAGAATTAGAAAAGGATGGCAAATTTCATCAGAAGTGAAAGAAAAGCACAGAGGTCTTTGCCTGTGGATTAAGCATTTTCAAGAGTTAGCAAGAATAAATGTTTTCCTATTTTCACTCTTGTTTTCTGTACCTTAGGACCAAGCCATGTAGGATATTTGCTGAGACTCCAAAGTTTTTAATTTGGACTTTTTTGTTTTAGAGAACTTGTTTTGCAGAACTGCATATCCCAGGAAGGAAATTAAGGTCAGAGATGAGAAAAAACCCACCTAAGGGCCCTGAAATAATTTTATTTTCTCCAAGACCACCCTGTGTGGGAATGATACATTTAAAAATGGGTGGAACCTCTAAGCTTGGAATTGTATCAAGTTATTCATGAAAAATCTGCGATCTTTGTGTGGACCAAGATATTTGGGTGGTACTTTCTCACCCTTTCTTCAGAAAAGGCACTCTGGCCTCACAAACTGAAAAATAGCCTTGCTTTTTCTCTGGCTTTAAAAATAGCTGTGTATCTTGAAAAGCTGTCTCAGCAATAGTGAAGGAATGAGAAAAAAAGTCCATTATATCCCCATGGTTTCGTACAGTGCAGCTGTGCTAACAGAGTGCATGGAGACTGAGACCAGGGGAAAGGCACGAAATAGTCCATGAAATGAGCAGTTGAATCTCACTGTAAAAGGGGAGATTGATTGTCCAGGTATCCTATTGCACATGACAGGTTTTTGTCTTTATTTTTTAGGAAAAAATCCAGAATATCAATACCTTCAAGCCTTTTGTATTAATAACGTTTTTACTGAAATCAGTGGTAAAGTTATCTTCTTTAGGAAATCTGTCTTACTTTAAATTAAAAAAATTTAAATAGTCTTACAGTATATTTGGATTAAATATTAATATATTGTTTTGATTTTACTTCTGGTTGAATGTAGGATGACAATCAGATTTTAAAATAACTAGGTTAATAATTAAATAATTATATTTTATAATATTTTATGTTTACACTTGTCTAATGTAATTGTTATTTTTATATAATAATATGCTGTAATTATTTTAACTGGTTTATTAAATCAGTTTAAAAACCACTTTCATTTATTTGAAAGGAGCAAGCATGCATCAGCATAGGGCCTTCAAGAGTCCCTCTTAGGTCTTGGTGCAATTATTGGTAGTACAGGAATAATGGAACAAACCTCCACCAAATGAAATATGCAGTTGCCACAGTGGAGCTATTCCCCCTGAGTCAACTCTAAAGTACAAGTGGTTAGTTTACAACCCTCTTTAGGTTACAACATTTTAACGTTCCTTCAGTGTTTATTTATTCTCTTCCCAAAGAATGTTCTGAAATATCGAGTTTACAACCTGTGGCTCATGTGATGGTAGTGGAAACAATTAAGCTAGAAACTTTCAAAGCCACCACTGGGATTTTGATGCCCAACTCATTAATTTTAATAAGGAGGGAGCTGCCAGTCGTCTTAAGTGGTTTCTAAAATCTCAACCCATAAAAACACCTCTCTACTGGTTCCAGTTTACTGGGAGCTCAGAGCGAGGTAAACACGTATAACAAAGTAGTAGGTGTTAGAAGTTGGAAAGTATGTGTTCAGATGTCTTTAAGACCATTCAAGCAATGAAACAGCAGCCCCAGCCTTGAGCTGGCAGATGTGGGGGCTGCTCCCACTTCCAGCATCTCGGGGATTAACTTGTCGGATCAGAACACGAGGCACAGTGTTGGTGCCAAGAAGAAAGTCAGTGGGAACAGAAATCTTGGGAAGAGCTCAGTGGCATCTTGCCACCCATTGGTGCCTGCAGACATCGCAGTGACCCACGTGGTGTTTGTAGATGCTTCCAGATCCTTCCTACTTGCCTAAACTGTCCTGTCCAAGTTCACACTCCGCTATCTTTCCAGCTGCTAAATGGTTGTGTTTGCATGTTGATACTTCACTGGTCCACCATTATGGTTGGATAGAGATTAAGAACTGTCCACTGCGGCCTGAGAGACCCACTCAGTGCAAACCTGTGAGAGCAAATCTGTGAGTACCTCTTCCATTATGTGAGTGTGGAGATGGCTTTGCTTCAGCCATGAGTCTTTGTCACAGCCTAAGAATTCTTAGGAGAGCACCAAGGAAATTGGTGCACTGATGAAAATTCCTCCTCAACATGAAACATGGAAGAAAATTCTAGTAGGGGGAAAAAAATTCAGAACCAGCAGATCTGTGTTATAAAATAGAGCATGGAGTGAGTATGAACGAGTTTGAAAAGGACTTACTGGGAGTCTGAATGCTTGGAAAAAGAGCAAACAAATGGGATTTTATTGTGTCTTTTATTAATTAAATCAACCATGGAGAATTTTAGAATTAGTTTAAACAAGTGCCTTTATTTTCTCTGTCTGTCATATGATGATCTCTAAGAACTTCATGAATGTTGGCTGCAAGTGACAAAGTTACTCTAGTTTTTGCCAGTTAGTCTCATAGTAGCAACGATTATTTATCAGTAGCTATTGGAAGGACCTTTGGATGAAACACGATGCAGTGGAAACAGAGAGGACCATCTCGAATGGTATTGTAACAGACTTCAAAAAAATTAAAAAGAAAAAAAAAATGCTTCCATTAGTAGTAGATGCGACTTTTTTGGAAGAGAACAAAATGTTCCATAAATGAAACATGTGGTTTCACTTGCGGCACATTTTGTGCATTGTCACCAATGAAGTTTAGGATTTTTTATTACTTTTTCATTAAAATGTCTTACTGGTTTCACTCAGGAGGCAAAATTTTTCACGTGGCTTTAATTGTTTCTGTCATAAAAGTCATAGCATCCATGTAATAGAAATAGTTTTGCAGACCACAGCTTCATATTGCCTATTAATTCTCTCCCATTTTCTGTACCTACAACTTATTGGCCCATCCCACGGACAGGAAAAGCTCCTCTCTTGCAATTAAGACTGAACATGAACTTCTACTGAGGTTGTGGGGTGGGGAATAACTTTGTGTCAGTCCTGGTTTATTAGATTTTTGTTTCAGATATCTTAGCTCACAGTAAGTTCACATGGCTGCATACCAAAGGAGTTGGTATTGACTTTTTTCTAAAATCAGTGAAACTCCAGAAGATGAAAATAGTTCTTTTTCTGCATCATACCAGTAATATACAAGAGGTGGTAGTATTTCCAACAGGAGTGAAGAGTTTTGGCAGTATTGTTTCAAGGAGGCTTTGCACAGGTCATTTATCCCTTTTTTCTTTATTACCTGCTGGAGTTCAAGTCTCACATGTCCCATCCCAGCAGCGTACATTCCATGCTTCTGTTATCAGTCTGGGCTTCCTTGTCACCAGTCCTGACTCAGATGAGCAAGTATAATTCTTCTGGCAGTCAAAACAATGACTTGTTTTCTGCAGATAATATCCAAACTCAGGGGAAAAAAAGAAAGGGAGAGATAATGAGATAATTAGGGTTATCTCATTAATTTACTATGAGCTTCCCTTAATGTATCTGTTTTCCTCAGAGAGAGTAATTTTGCCAGACACATTTGACAGTCAATTACCAGCTCAGAGAGAGTTTTGTCATTTGACCTCCAGCCCAGCAGAGGAGGTGACGTTGACCCCTACCAAAGAGTCTAAAGCCTCTAAGAAATAATTAAAGTGCCAGAAAATAGCAATAGTATGTCCACTGCAGTTTCCCCTTTATTCACTTTAATGTTTACTTTGAAGCTTCCTAGGAAATGCCACTGCTGGCTGTAGTTTCAGCTCCAGAGCAAAAGCCCTTCCTCCTTGTGCACCTTCTCAGAAGTTAGGAGCACCCACCAAGCAGTGTAGTCCTCTGCTTTCACTCTTTTTTTTTGTTTTTTTTTTAATTATTCCTCCCTTATTCATCAAATATTTGAATGTTGTGTTTTGCAGTTCAAGGACGGCAAAGACAAGCCCAGCCTTGGAAGGATCCTCAGTGACAGCCCTGCCCGCTGTCCCTCTTTCTGAGCAGGTCCCACTGACATCTCCTTCTCTGAAGCCCCTGCAGATGGACGAAGAAGACAGCCTGTCTCCTCACCTCTTGTTGCCAGACAGCATCAGCCAGCTGGAAGAGTTTGGCAGGCAGAAGAAATGGCACAAGAAGCAGCACAAACACCATCGCCAGAGGCAGTTCAATGACCTTTGGGTTCGGATAGAAGACAGGTGAGTCATAACTGTTATGGTCCCTGTCCTCTTCCTGCTGGCTGCTGAACAGACGCTTTATAGATCCCAGCTCTTTTCAATTAGACCATAATAGTCTAGGGTTGGAGAAAGGCTAAATGGCAGAGACAGGGAGTGAGATGATGTTTTTGAAGCCTAATGAAGAACTGGGAGGAAAGCTCATAGGCACATTTGGTCTAAAAGTAAAGAGAAAAAAGCTAATGCTTAGAATATTTAAAAGATACCTAAAGACTTGTCAGAGTAAAAACAGGAAAAGAACAACAATGGAAAATATTCTGTGTATGCCTTTTTTCTTCCAATAATTATTTTCCAATCTTCGGTGTCAGTTTTCAGCCCAAAGGCTCACTCATTTTCCAACCATTCAGAATATTCCTCAGAGTTTTTAAGATTCTGATATATCTGATTTTCAACCTTCTTAACTGTGTTCTGGGACTGAAATAATTTAACATCTCAGACTGCATTTAAAACAGCAAACTGAGGCAAAATGAAGTACTTAACTAAAGTCTCTATGTGAAGAGAATGGACATAGACACATTTTTATGGCCATTCCAGTCTTGGTCTGAGGTTAAAAACTCCCATTCGGTGTTTGAATAAGAGCCTTGAAGTTTGACCAGGGCTTCTCAATGTGTGTTTTAAGGATTCCTTAGCAATTTATTCTCCCACCTCTAAAACAGGGAAAGCTCTTAGTGCCTTTATCCAGGCTAAGTCGTGGGCAGATAAACAGCCACAATGTTTATAGATCTTCTAACAAGTAAAAGGAATTAAGTAATCTTGGGAACTGGCTGCTCACCTACACATGTAATGATTGTCTTTGGGCATTACTCATTCCCACTTTCATAGCACCGAAATTCCTTGCAAGTCTCTCAGAGGTTGCCCCCTTAGCTAAGGAAAAAGCTTCACATACTTGTGTTTTCAGATTTTTTTTATTATTATTATTTTTATTCATTCCTTTTAATGGAGCAGTTACCTCATTTTTTCTAGTTTATTGTATTCTCAGGGTGAATGATGTAAGAGTTGTTATTAAGGTGGTGAATACTAATCTTAGTGTAATAAGGCTATTTCTGAGATCAGTGCCAGCCTTGTAAGAATGATTCATGTGTTTTCTTTTCAAAGTGTGTTGAGTGGTTGGATCCTCTCCACAGAGGATGTTTAGGCATCAACTAAGAGGTATTTGGTTCAACATAGTTGATTGGCTCAAAGACAAGGGACTTTTCTATCCTCCTGCCACTGACTCGTGGTATCCCATGATGTCCCAGCATTTCACAAGGGTGTCTGGTCCACTTCACCAAATGTGTGATACAAGTGAGATGCAAGTGAGATCTGGTGGGAGCCTGGCAATTAGGCACAATCCTCCTGCCTCCATTCCCTCTATCCAGAATGGATACTGGATATTGGGTGTAACATGATGGTGGAAATGTGCAGTTGTGTTTTAAAGTGGTACTTGTGGACTTTCGTGCCCTTTGCTAGTTTTTTTTAAAAGTGTTCCTAGGAAAATTATTTAAAAGGTAGTTCTGAAGGTTAGAGTTAAATTACTTGTTCTGTGCTCCTGTGAGATTTCATCTGAATCAAACCCTTTTATCCCTCTACTTCCATTTCATACGGATGGAGATTGGGATAAGGAAACATAAGTTTCCGCTCCCACCACGCTGGTGATGAACCAAACACTGTGTGTCGCCTGCCTTGCTGAAAGATCCCAGGGAGATATTAGTGGGAGATCACAGCCCTAGAAATGAGGAAAGGCTGGAAGAAGGGAAGCCTGCCTTAGTGCTTTCAGATGGTTTTAGTGCTTCTACAGTTCTGGAGTAACTTCTGGTGTTTTCCTGGAAACAAAACAAAAAAATACAAACTGTTCAGCTAAATCAGAGACTCCCAACCAGCTCTGGTTTCCCCATAAATTGGATGGGGTCTCAAGTTTCATAAACCAGCTGCTGCATATTGTGCTTTTGGCAGTTGGGTTTCATCAGCATTAATTGCAAACTGGACCTTGCACAAAGCAATAAACAGCAAGCTCTCTCTAATGGGAGCCTTTCTGATTGGCAAGAAAGCGCAGAAATGTGTGTCTTTCACCAGACTTTGTATTGTGATCACTTCTGGGAGGAAACAAGCAGGATGACTGATAACTCAGGCCATGGAGTGTTACCTGTGCAGGAGAAAAACAGGTGGACTTCTATTGCATTCCCTCAAAAATGTTTGAACAGAGACTTAGCACTCATTTTTGGTGGGTAATCAGTGTACTAGGAAGTTCTTGCTCTGGCCTGTCCCATAGATCCATTGTGCATTTACATACACTTCAGTTGGGGTCGCCCATGTTCTGTACAGACCGAGGTCTCTGCTTATAGTATTACCTTGAGCTATGGCCCCATATTTCCAAATGGTTCTTCTTCCAGGCTGAGTTTCCTAATTCATGAGTTGTCACGTGAAACTTGACTTTGTCACCTTTAAGACACAGTAGAGGGATTTAGGTATTTTTTAAGGCCTTGCAGTGAAAGCTGCATGGAGCTCATTGTTTCCATGCGAAGTCTCCAGAACTCAGCTGTTTGAACTGCCTTTCAACCTGAAAAGTCAAAGAGAAATATACAGGTGGAGGACAAATCCAGGCGAATATAAACCAGGTTATTGATTTTTGTATGAACCTCATTGAACTGTGAAATGACTGTGGTTCATAGAGCTCTTTTCCAAAGCTTTACTGACCATGGATTAGAGGACTTTATGAGCCATGAATTGCAGGGCTTTTATGGACTGTGCATTTTTAGGCAATCTCATGCACTTCCATGGAAATCTTAAGGTGTTTTTTTAAGCTACCAACAGAGAAACAAAGGAAATGAACAGAGGAGAACAATCTTAAAGGAACATCAAAGGTCTGAGTCGAACCTATAAAAGCCAGGAAATCTGTAATTAATGGTTCCACTAAGACTTAGCTCTCACAGTCTTTCGGGTCTGATCTGAGGTTATAGCTACAATCTGAAATGGCCTCATGAAAAATGAGTCATCATTTAATGTCACACATCATTATTAGTATTTACTTTCAGTTATACCTTGGAGATTGTCCTTTGCTTTCTGTTCTGTCTTAACAGCTGAGGCATTTGAGTTGGCACCACTGAGTGGACAGTGTTTAGATTTGTGTGTTGGAGCGTTAGTACTGCTCTGGAGGATGAGAAAGCTTCTGCTCTGTCTTATCCCTGTCTTTGACAGAGCTAAGATTTGCTGATCTCCTGGGTAATCGGCTACACTGAAGGCTATTAAAAAATAAAAAATGCTGATGAAATGTGTGGTTTCCTCTCCCTTCCCCTCCTTCCCCCAAAATCTAAACAAACTGAGAAAGTCCTGTCTCCCTGCAGTTTCTGTTTGAAATTGTTTGTCAAGAATCAAAATTAAATGGAGACTGCAAGTAGCAAGATGGGTTTTTTTTCTTTAACTACTTGATTTTGCAGAAATGTGCAGATCTGGGGAGGAATTTGAACTTAGACAAAACTCAAACCCTAGTTAGCTCCCATAGCCAAAAGCCAGCTGGGGTAGCAGGGAGGGGAGGCAAAACCCTTGGGCTGGAAAGCTGCAGTTTGGCATAGAGATTGTGTTATTGTTCCTGTTGACACTGTTAGCTAAGCTTCCCCATGTAATATAAATAATTAATTACAGATCATTCACTGGCTTTTCATGATGAGATGCTCAGTTAATTGAAAGAGTAAAGAAATGTGTGTAACGTTTCAGAGTGGTCAGTGAAGACCAGATCAGGATCACGCCTTTGTTGTAGCAGGAAAATGGTTCGAGGCTGCAAACAAAACCATCCCAAGAGAACAGAGAACCTCTCCCAGTTCTCAGGAAGTGTTATAGCTCCTGAGCCCTAAGGCAAGGCAGGTGGAAAGCTCAAGGGAAAAGGGAGGGAGACGAATTAGTAACTGGGAGGGTGTTTCAGGAGGGGTGAATTTTGAGAGGAGCAATGGCAGCTAGGGGATGAGAAGTACAGTGGTGGGGAGAAAGAATTAGACGGAATGTAAGGGGCAAAGTCATTCCCACTGCTGAGGAAGCGATCTGGGTGAAAAGATGGTGTTTGGAAAGAGACTAAAGACACACATGCTCTACTTACATGGGAAAGAAATTAAAGGAAAAGAGTTGTTCTGAGAACAGAAAACAAGAATTTCTAGTCCCAGATGTAAGCTCAGCCCTGCAAAATCCGCCATTAGTGGGAAATGAAATTAATTCCCCTTGTAACTAGAAATGGCAGTTCTCTGATAGCCCAGTGCAGACTATTCAACCCCAGATGAATGCAATAACATTACAAATACCAATTTATTTTGGAAGAAATAGTTATTGTAGGGGGGAAAAAAGTATACCAGTGATGGATGAAGGGAGACAATGTGTAATAAACTGCACTGAGTGTGCCTGTATAGAGTGAACCTTATCAGTTTGGATGGAATTTAAGCACTTAGCCTGTTATCCTTTCTTTCAAGACAATGCAGTGATGGAAAACAGAACTCTGTCAACTCAGACAAACTTTTAATTCCACTTAACTGCATCTGAAAGGTAAATTTCAGTAAATTAATCCAAATTGCTTCCTTTTCACAACACATGGTGCTGAAATACAGTACTTAACTTCATTAAAGAAAAGACTGCTTTTATTTAAAGGAGACCTAGACACCTTTGAAGTCTAACAGGTAAATTGTGGTCAGATGACTTCCCTCCATATGGTAGCTTTGAGCTTGAAATTTCCATCACTGGGGCCTTGTTTGTTTAAATTACCCTGCCCGCCTTCCTGGTAAGGATACTGCTCAGAGAGTGCCTGCCTACTGATGGTCGAGGGAGGGGGATCACTCCTTCCTCCAGCCTGTCTCCATGCAGCCAAGGAAGCAGTGCCACCACTGCCATCTATTTGCCCTGTGTTCAACCAGGGAGGAGGACACAGCTTCAGGACCTCTCTAACGTGCGGTGAACCTGTCTCCCTGAGGGACTGCTCCAGCAGCCAGGAACAGCAGGAGCATAGGTGTGTTGGAGTCACACCTTCCTTCCCTTGTCACACCTCATTGCTTTCTGGGGCTTAAATGTGTTGTGTGGCCCCTTGGCTTTCCTCCAGCACTTCTGTCTGCTGTTTCCTTCACTGTTCTCCTTGTAGGATTTCCTTCTCAGGAAGCTTTCGTAATCACAGTCCCTACCAGTCCTCAGGCTCCAGGGCATGCCTGGCGTACAGATATCTACAGTCATCAGGAAAAGCTCACGGTTTGACAGCTTGGGTGGTAAGACCTTTATGACATGCTGAGTGGTCTCAAAACACCTCCTGGACAAATGCTCCCTCCTGGTTCCTTGGTGGAAGCTGAACTGGCCTAAATTCTGCTCTTAGTTTGCCCAATTTTTATAAACTCTGATGGATATGCAGTGTCCAGAAGAAGACATTTGGAGCAGTTTAGCAGTGCATCAGTTGGTCCTCTCTCCCAGTGTTGCCTGCCTCTCTCAAACATGCAGTCATGCTTCTGTGAAGGTGTCCTCAGCTCCTCCTCAGCAGAGAGCAAAGCATGGGGGATACTGCTTTTTTCCCTTCTTAGTTTCTTTCTGTTTCAATTTGATACCTCTTTAAGATGAGCAGATGGCTCGATCCCTCCTTTAAACAAGCACTGGTGCTGGATGTTCTTCCATGCCCTTTGCACAGCCCCAGGTACACAAACCCTTCAGGGAAAGTAAAATAACAGCGCCCTGTAACTCAGTGCAGCATACATAAGAGGTAACATATGATACAGTGATGACATATCCTCCCTCCCTAGATGGTTTTTATTGAGGCTTCTTGGATTATCGGGTTGGTCAGAGTGCACAGAGCATATTAATTAAAGCTCTGAACCCTGGGCTCAGCACACCACTCTCTCGTGCATCACGGTAAGGATGGGAAGTCCTGACATTCCTGTCCAAACCTGTAGCATCTCCATGCTAATAGACCTTCCCTGTCAGCTGGCCATGACTGATAACTTCTTGCCCCTTGTAAAGTCAAAGAGTTAATTTGTTATCCTCCAGATGGGGCTGAAAAGATGTGCAGCTTCACTTTCACCTGTTAAACACACGAAAAGATCCACATGTTTTACTTTGTTCTGTTTTTCTTTATAATGTGCTGCCGCTGTGTGATAAAATGAGTGCAGATAAAGAAAAATGCACAAAAGCCTTGCATATTTGCTTTCACTATTGCTTGAGTGTCTCACCACCAGTGTTAACTATTCACACGAAGCAGTAGGCAAGTCCTGTTTTAATGAAAGCTATAAATACCTGAAAGTAAAATCATTAGAGATAAAGCACAGAGGAGTGTTTTGGAAACAGAGACATAATTTGTATATAGATTTCAGTTTTGTTTCATGAAACTAAATTCTTTACTGGTAATGCATTAGGCATTTTTTTAAGTGAAATTTAAATCCATTATGAATATTAAATCCATATTTCTGAAGGCGAGCAAGTAAAAAATTGGAGCACACAAAAGCTAGGATTTTTGAACAGTGAGGTATTTTTCAGCACTGGATATCCAAAAGCGCTTTTTGCTCCCTACTCCTCTTAATGCTTATTAAGATTGAAAATACAATGCAAGATCTTTTATGGAGCCTATTAAGAGCTTTGTCTTCCTTTCTTGTTTTCTACTTCTCATTTGGGAAGTGTTGAGTAAAGATAGCCTATACTATCTATTTATATCTGTCCCAGCTTGATGTATTTATGACTTGGGCTGGACACAGCCCTACTATTGCTAGATTTGTTAGGCTGTCTAAGATCTGTCTGATGCAGCACAAACAAAATGTTTGCTTAGGATTCAGTTTCAAGAAGAAGCAGCTGCTGAGTTTTGATAATCTCTTCTTCTGAGATGCACATTCCCACTTGTTCTGCTGTTTCTCAGCCAGCGCAATCTCATTTCCTCATCCATTGCCAGGACTGCTCTTGATTTTGGACAACCTGTTAACTTTTCAGTTCCATCATTTTCTACTTAAATTTTCTCTTTCTCCAACACACTTTCTACTTGCCTTTTTGAACTCTGGCTGCACTTGCTTGTATGGGCCCTGGAGCAAGGAGTAAGAAAGGACCCTTCCTGCATCTCCATCTTCGTCTGCTGCACTCAGCTCCACTTCTCTGAGCTCGCTTTGCAGGAGGCTGTGATCATACAAACACTGCAATTTGCTTTGTAGTCAGTCCATGCCAATGAAAGTGTGGGCTTTCAGAGCCTGCAGCCTTCAGCAGAACCTCTCTGAGATGGTGTCCTCGTCACTTGGCATTAATGCAGACTGCAGTAAGTAGAAGGCAGAGCTAGGCATCCTAAGCATTTTTTAATCAGGAGGTACATCTCCATTTTATTTCATCATCTCTGCTTTTCCTACCATTTTCACACAGACATATGCATGTCCAAGAACACTGCAGACTGGAAAAGACAGTATCAAATCCATTTATTCTTTGCTAAACTCATGGACATTTTAAAGCATTCCAGGTTCTTTCTGCTGAATCTTTTCTTTCTCTTGACATCTTTGCAGCCTTGTGGACAGCCTCTGTGATGGTGCCCAGTGCCAAGGGGTCTGTTGGGGTGAACTGTGGTCTAGACACCTGCAGTGATAAGTCATTAGCAAAATCTTTATTTATGCTTATACAGTGGATCAGTTTTTTATTTCTCAGACATTAAAAATGCACTTAGTGGCAAAAGTGCATTAAGCAGGAGAAAAGGTGCTTGTGGTTATAAACATAGAAGCACATTTATTTTACCTATAGCTTGCTTTAATGTTGGTGTTAAGCTACCATGGTCAAATAGGTTAGACTCTGTTTAAAATCTTGAGTTTCCCATCCACAACTACTCAGTCATAAAAATCAGGCTTCAAGACTAGTACAAAGTGTCTCCTGTGGACCAAGGCAAAAAGGAGGGTGCTTATTCCACTGAAAGAGTTAACACTAAGTGAGTTTGACTGTCTTCTCTGTTAATGTAAGGCTTTTTCTCTGGCTATTTTTAGTCTGTTCCAGCAGTGTGTCCCACTGTGGTCTGGTATTCAAGAGCTTTGCTGTGAGGTTTGCAAACACTTGTATTTCTGTGTTGTGAGAACAGAGCATTTGTGTGTTACTGGAGCATATGTTCCTTTGGCAACGGAGAGGAAGGGCAGACCACGCATGTGATCCATGCACATGTTTGTTGTTGCCTGTGAATAACCATGTACAACAAATGGGCTCTGGAAGAGAGCTTGTTAGCAGATGTCGTCATGGCCCTTCCAATTTATAAATATGAGCCTTGACATTTATATTTTCCATATCCAGGGCTTTCACTAGCCAGATGTTCTGAGGATTGGTTTCTTGGAATCTTTAACAATGACTCCTCATGGCATATTGTCTATTGCACACAAAAGAAATAAAACCATATATCTGGCTCTTATCAAAGAGATAAGAGGGGAAAATGCACTGAATACCCTCAGGTAGTTCCTCTAAACCTGAACTGCACTTTAACACAGCTCTACAAAACTCTCTGCATTCACTCAGCTGAACAATAAATTGTCTGGTTTAACAGGCAGAGAAAATTCAATACCCAGTAGCACATTTACCCTGCAGTTTGGGGTGTGTGAGGAGTGTGGTTTGTGTTATCTCACAAGGCCAACTGCAGTTGCAGACACTGTAAATGGTGCTGAATGGGCTCATGTCCAGGGTGGGTTGGATTCCTCAGACACATGACTGGATAGTAAAGCACCTGTGCTCCCTGTATTGGAGTTCTGGATATAGAGGATTTTCCTTTAGCAATTGTTTTTTCCCTATGGATCAGGTGATGACCAGCTCCACATTCAGACTCCTAACCTTTAGCACTACTCAGCTCACAAAATGTGGCTGTTTCCATCCTCAGAGCAAATGGAATTGCCCCGTAGTGTGGTACAGCCAGCACTGACCCTGCAGGGAGTTGAACCTCAGTGCACCTGGGGTTTGGAGCTGCTGGGGTCAGGAGCAAGACTTTTCCCCACCGCTGAGGCGATGGAGGCAGGAGAGACCCAGCTGTGCCACGGCTGCTTCTTGCACTGCACCCATGAGAGAGAAATGTCCAAAGAGTCATCTCAAAAACTGGGTTTGGGTTTAAGATGGGACCTCTGAAAGGACTTAGCTTGCTGTGTTAATGGCTGCCTCTCTGCCCCAGGGAAACGTAGATATCGAAGGGATCACTTACCATCTAAAAGCCAGAACAAACCTTGTCAAACACCACAACCCTAGGTTGGAATTAGTATGAATTTGAGTGACGTACATATCTAGCAGTATCTAAGCCCCAAAAATTGCAGATCTGCTCTTCCTCTTAGCAGAGTTACGTAAAATCCATAAAACGTAAAAAAGTTCATCTTCCAGTGAGTTGCTGGAAAGAAAAAGAAATTTCTTTAAAATTCAGTGGAAATGCAAACACAAAACGGTGTCAATGCTAGCCCAGAGGATAAAGGTAAGGGATATGGGATTTATTTATGGTTCTGCTATTCCCCTTCTGATTAGTGAGTCTCATGCCCTGGAAAATGAAGTGAGGAAAACTATGACAGGGAGTGAGGTGACATTACTGTTTTAGTGGGCAGTTGGTTTGTAGGACGAGTTTAACCACAGATACACTGTCATAGCAGGTTTATCTAAGAAGACAGATTCCTTGTAGAGTGAAACAGGAGGAAATTGGATTCCCTTACACTCCCAGCAGCACAGGGTACACTGCGGGCTGGAAACCTAGTAGGATCCCAAAGGGCAGCTATGGTCTAAGTCCAGTTACTCACTGGCATGAAGGAAAAGTAGGATTTCTTTAAATTCATATGGTTTTAATGCTATAAAAGCCAGGTTCCTGCAATTATGAAAATGCCAGACCAAATTCAGATTTCACTCAGATCTCCTCTTTACAATTCCTGAATAACTTAACTGAACAAAGTCAGCTTTATATCTGAGGCCTGAGCCAAGCTTAGTGCCTGTGAGCTGCTGGGTGTCAGGGATACCATGGAGAGATGTGGTGTGGGCACTCCTAAAAGCTCAGTTTTGTCAGAGAGCCTGAGTTACAACACCCAGCAGGGAAAGGTTTTGCAGTTCTTCCAGCAAGCAGCTTTTTATGAGCCACTGATGGCACCTGTAGAGTTTCAGAGGGTCTGGAAGTACTTGAGGAGGAGTTTGTGCTGTGGCCAGTATCACTGTATTTGCCTTGCCAGCAGCAGGAGGAACCCAGACCTTGTGGGCAATGCAGCAGTTTAATGTTGGTGGCATTTTTGCCTGGTAGATGTGCTCATTTTTTGGTGGGTGTTTTGGTTTGGTTTGCTTTGGTTTTTTGGGTTTTTTTTTGGTTTGGTTGGTTTTTGGAGTTTGGTTTGCTTTGGGGTTTTTTTCAGGGGTTTTTTTGTTTGTTTTTGTTTTGCTAGGGAGTCTGTTGGCAAGAAAAAGAAGCCAGTGCCTTTATTCAGTGGTACAAGCTCGAATTCAATACTGCTCCAAATAACAGGTTCAAAGATCTGACCCAACCTTAATTATTCTTACTAAGAGAGATTGGAAAAATACAAGCAGTGACCAGGAAAGTGAGGCCAGTGAATTAGAGAGAAAAATGTGATACAGACTAAGCAAAGAGAAAAACTGTTATGTGGAGATGGAAAAAGAACAGGGAGAAGGAAAAAGAAAATTAAAATCAAATGGAAAAATGCAGTATATTGGACATCCATTTAAACCAGTTTATATTTTGGTTGTTCATTCCGTTCCTTAGTACATTGAACAGGCATCTTCTTAGCTGAAATAATTTTTGTCATAGGGAACAGTGTCAGAGAAAATACTTAATTTGACAGGATGTTTTAGATATTTCCCTACTATCACCTATTCTTAATTATTTTAAAATCTGGAGAGGAAAGTCTATGTCTTTTACAGTGTTTAACAAAGAAGTGACAGGGTCAAATATATACATCTCTATGAATGTATGTGTTCCCCAAGCACATCTAAACATGCCTGGTTAATTCTGTGCATCTGCAAAAAATATTTGAGCCATAGGGCCCACACAATGCCAAACAAACACATAGGAGAGGGCAGAGCAAGTCACTCTGGTTCTAATTAATTGAAAGGTTGAGCCCAAGATGTAAAATATGGAATATGATTTTGACCACCCCAAGAATATAAATTCTTTTGCACATGGGGCTGTATTGCTGAGAGCAGGCAGTTTGCAAAATATAGACAAAAAACCCCAGATATTCTCCTCATGCCTGGGCGTTGATTCAAAATCACCTGATTGCAGCACCATCAAATTAACTCTTTACGTGTTGTGTATCTGCAGGTTGCCCAAAAATCTTCACAGATTGCATCACTGGCAAGATTTCTACAATTCTAAGCCCATCTGTGTATGCACCCTTGATGTCCTTGCTTACTTTGTCTGTAATAACTGCAATCATTATCTATCCAAGGACCAGTGAAACAAGTACATGGTTATTTGATTCGTGATGATGAGAGCCTTAATTGCACATACAAATCAGGTACACAGCCAGATGTGTGCAGTGGGTGGGGGTGAGTTTGGGGATGGATTTGAGTCCACAGCACTATTTAGACTATCACAAGCGCATCCTGGCTCAGATGTCAGTACAGAACTGGTGGAACAAAGGGCTCTGAGCTATCCCCTCTTAGCAAGGGCCAGGGTAAAACTGGGATGCATTATCCCAGCTCTGTGATTGCCTCGTCCCAGTGCAGAATCACGAGGGGATATTCTTAGGATATTAGAGAATCATCAAAGCATTTCTTAGAACGGCAAAGGAAAGAGCTAATGTTGTCATCTCCTGTCTCGGGACCACCCAGACACTACAACAAATCATGGGTCTTCAGCTACAGTATCTTGAATTACTGTTCACAGGGATTTAAAAGAATTTAATGTCCTTTTTTGCCTTTTTTTTGTAATTTTTTTCTTTTTTTTAGGATGACATGTAGTTTCCTGATGGGCTGGTTTTAATAAGGTCAAAATCTTTGTTGTTGCCAAATCAGAGAGGAATATAACATCTTTTAGTCATTAGATGAGAATGGGGTAATTACTCAGAGGGTGTGCTTCAAAGGTTATTGGTTTTTGTAATGTTCTGTGTTTTTACACCATTCTGCAGTTGCCTGGAAAGGAGCAGCGGGCCTGATTCTGCCACTGCCACACATATGGGTGCAGGGTTTGTATCTGCAGGGTTTTCCTAAAGGACTTTGGGGCAGGAGGTTGAAAATGGCCATACTCATTTCTCCTCTGGGGATGGGGAAAGTTAAATCTGACTGCGAGGTGCAGGAGACTTTGCCACAAACTGGAAGTTCACTTCAGAAAAGGGCCCTTGGGCTGTGCTGGAGTTGTTTCTCACCTCTTCCTTCCCTACCTGGTAGATGCATCCTCCCGTCCACCTTTGCATCACTGTGTCCCCCTGCTCTCAGGCTGCATTGCTGTGACAGGAAACTCCTCTTTCCCTGCCTCTGATGCAGGAGTCCCCACTGCTCCCATCCATTCCCATCCTATCCCTGTCCCCTCCTCTGGCCCCATAGCAGATGATACACTTTGCCTTAACATGACCCACTTTTGGCTTTAGGGTGCCCCTGTAGTGCTCAGCCTTGCTGCAGGTCAGTGTCGCTCCGGGGCTGAATTTGTCATCACAGAGATGTTTTGCAGGTGGCCTGGGCCACTGGGACCTGCAAATCACAGTCAGAGCCTGCAAAACACTTCACGTTGGGTTAATGCTGGTGGTGTCACACTAACGCTTCAAGGTCTCGACTCAGATCTGACTCAGGGGAGTCGTAGAAGTAAAGTGATTTAACGAGGTTTTGATATTCCTTTGGGGGTGACTCGGGGATAAAAACCAAATCTCCTGGCTTCCAGCCCACAGCCCATCCTGAGCAAGGCCCAAAAATGCACCAGAGGAATCTGAGCTGCATTTCAACATTGAGCCTTTTCCTGCTTACACCATCATGGCCCTCCTGGAGCCCCTTATCCAAGTGAGCCTTCGTGTCAAACTTGAGAGCCAAGACATCATGGAAGGTACAGCAGCTGCAGCACAGCCGTGCCCATTCCTGGGGAGCTGCTGTGGGACTGCAGAGGGCAGCTGTGTCCCCACCAGCTGCTGCTTTTTGCACGGCAGATTCAGCAGTTCTTCTCTTCGCCACGCTGCAGTCCCTTCCCTACCAGTCACACCCCTCACTGGGGCCAAAGCTTGGCTGGGGTTCAGGACACCTGAATTCCAGAGATAGAGATCTTCAGAAGCAGCTCACCTTGCCTACCTTAGACAGGTACCTTTGTGGGGAAAGGATTGTCCTCTGGAGATGTCTTGTTCCCCATAGACTGTAGCAGGAAGACAGCTGAATAGCTCTGACTACAAGTGTTCATCTGACATAGCTGCAATTAATGCCACCCTTTAAATCCTATTAAAGGTCAAGTCAACTTAAGGACTGCCCATGATTCTCCTTAATGGCACCTTCTGCAGCTGCTCCTGGCAGTCTTGGAACTACACGTTCGGGAGGTGAAGACGGCTCACATTACTTTTGTTCATCCTCCAAGGATCCCATCCTTGTGCACAGTGCCCTGCTCCCCACCTGTGCTTCAGTTCACAGCTTTCTGTCCTTTCAGAGACAGTGCCTGGTGAAACTTGTGCTTCCCTTTCCATCTTTTCCCTCAATACCCTCTTCTTTCTCCTAGAGATAAGCCATGGCAGATGTGGTCCTAACAAAGAGCAGAGGTGGGGAATTAGACCTCTGCCAGGGTAGTTATACTGCCCTTTGCTTCCCCCTTTGAGTGTGGGAGGCTCACAGGTGCCCACTTCAAGGAGGGGAATTGCTTGCTGTCAGAGGAGCCAGAGTATTGAAATAAGGCAGGATCAGAGCTTGACATTCCTCTTGGATGGAAAGGTGGTTCCCATTTGAGTCTCATCAGAAGGAGAGCTCAGATCAACAGTGAAGGGTTGTTGAAAAGCTCCTGGTGCTGTTGCTGACCCCTCTGCTGATGGTGTGGCTGTCACTGCCTCCCTGTCACACTGTGGCTGTGCTGCCTGCAGGGACCGTGTGTGCTTGCACTGTGGAAAATGGCCAAAGATCCAGGCTCCCAGTAATCTCTAGGCTAACCAGAAAATAGTACAGATAAGGCTCTTCTTTGACTGATCCCATGTCTTCTCTGTTGGCCCCAAACCAGCCTGTGATAGTGCTTACTCATTCAGACATGCTAAGGCACTTCACTACACTACTGCAAGTAAGTAGTGGCCTCCTCTAGACCAAAACTGGATGTCTTAATCAGATCCAGGTTGGATTATTTTTTTTTTGTAATGAACTGAACCTTGTGAAAGCATGAGCCTCTTGGCCTCGATCCCACAAAGGACTTTAGGATGCTGAGTTGTAGGTATGTGAATACTAGCCTTGCTGGAAGCACTCGTGTGCTCACAGTGCTTAGCGTCCTGCTCATGTGGGACCACAGGACTCAGCATCCTGCAGGATTTATCCCTCAGGCTGCAAGAACAGTGTCTGTAACGAAGGCAATGATGAAAAGATAGATGAAGCTTAGGGGGTACAGAGCCTATGTTGATCTAAAGAATCCCTTCCAGAAACACATGAAATAATAATAATGAAAATTTCAGGAGATGGGGACTTCACATTCTGCTTGAGAGGTTACTTTAGTGATTTTCACAGTTAAATCCTTGTGAAGTATTTGTAGTGTGATTTCTTTTTCCCCCAACATACTCTTTTTTACTCTTGCTTGAGCACCTATTCTTTTCTTTCAAATGTGTGGTCAGACTTCTTGCCAGCCAGATTGTTTACATACTGCAAACCAGTGGTCCCACTGCTTTAGGGAGATGCATTTTTCAAAGTTTGATTAATATATTTTGGTGACATAAATAGGTCTGGTTAGTTCCAAGAGTAATTGTCTTCACTTGCAGAACATTCTTCCTGATCACCAGAAAAATAATGTGATCAACTCTTTTCACATCTGTTCATTAAATGAAAAGGGAAAAAAAGAAGGGCAAATTTTGTTTGAAAAGAAACAGGAAGCATATGCTTAATATCACTTAAGAAAACCCCTAGCCATCATAAGGTTAACATCAAATCACAAATGCAAAACAGTCATTATTTTATTTACTCAAAAATTTTCTTTCACTTTACTAGCTTTTTAGGTTTTCAATTGAAATATGCATTTTTTCAAGGTTCAGACAAGCTTCTTTCATCAGATGCTATTGTAAGAAAAGCTGTCAACATTTGTTTACATTTATTAAAAATAATTGTCATGTGTTTATATAGCTCCTTCAATCCAGAAAAATCCCCAAACACTTTGTAAGTTATGCGTAAAAGGGGAACTCCCTCCCCCCTGAACAGAACCATGTTGGCATGGCAGCAGATTAAAAATGCATAGAAATATCACAATAATTGGATGGGTCGTCACCCCCTCAGAGCATCATCAGTTTTCCATGAGCTTCAGAACAGTTACTGGTTTGGGCTTAGGGCAAAAAGTACTGACAGTACTGTCTTCTTGGAGATTGCCTACTTTTCATGCACTTTGCAATTAGAGAGGCAGTGGTACCTACCACACAGAGCTCAGGGCAGGGGGTATCTCAGCTAGAGGTAATGTTTCCAGTTTCGGGCATCTCATTCCAGACAAGACACTGATCAGCTAAGCAGAGCCAGGGGAGAGCAGAAGAAAGACTCTTCTGGTCCTAACTGATGTGTTGTCACATATGATCAGATGAGCCCTGCTTATATAAGTGGAGGAACCAAATCACACTAAAAATTAGTTTGTGAGCTCCTTGCAAAGTGTTCTCAAACTAAACCGGAGCAGAAATTCCCTCAGCGGGTCGCATGTGTGTTTGTTTTATTTTTCAGCTTTAAAATGGTCCAAAATCATCAAGGTGCTTCAGCACCCACCCAGCATAGAGGGCTTGAATGATGTAATTGGATTCAGTCGGGTCTGTGCACAAAGGCTGTGCCTGAGGCCCCATTTTGGGGGAAAGTTTTACACATTCTAATGATGGTAAGACAATATATGAGTAATGCACTGATTTGAAAAACTGCCCTATTATCTGATCAAAAGTACAAGCTCATGAATATGATACCGCAGGTCATTTGGCTAAAACATACCTGGAGTCTTCCAAGTTTTTAAAACAATCCCATACACAGAAGCAAAATAGAGAGGTATGAACAGCAGAGCCAGTGGTTGCCTGTTCACCAGAGATCATGTGGAATGTTTTATTAAAGATATTTTTATCAGACACAAAAGACTGAAATACAGAATATCCTGGGCTGGCAAGAGAAGACGTGATAATAATTTAGATTATTATCCCACAGATCTGTGATTCATTTTTATTATTCTCTATGTTCGTTTCAGGACCTCCCCAAGGAAGGTTTCTGGTTGAGTTCAGGGGACTCTGCTGCTGCTTTCATCCTTAGGGAATGTCTGAGGGTCACTGAGATGCTACGTGCACATGCAAACATGCTCAGAGGGAGTTTGCAGAAGTCATCTCCTGACACCAGGGCCACCTCTAAGATTAGGTTGTAATCTAACCTGGCTGTCCAGGGCCCCTCTGTAACCCCTAGGAAGTGAAAGACCCTGAACAAGAGTAAGTACTCCCCAGAGACTTGCGCTGGAATGAGGTGGACCCCCTTCTGGGAAGGTTTCTCTCCCCATTCACTATAGAAACAGCCTAGTTACAAACAAGGAGCAGAGATTTTACAAGCAGTTGTAGCATTTGGTTTAAAGGGATCATTCTTTTTAAATATCTCTAAACTACCTTGGCAGTGAGCTAAAAGTACATTTGCATTTAAGAAAATGTTTTATATGGATAAACTGTGATTCATTTGCTATTAGCATGCTTTGTACACGATAATGGAAATGTACTGTTCTTCTCTTGTAAAGCACTTAAGGACTTTTTCAAAATAAACAACCCCACATAGCTATTTATCTTAAGAATGCTTTTATAGAAATTTAATGTCTTGGAAACAGAAAATTGCCTCATTGTCTGAGGAGAAGTGGTCAAAAATTCTCAGATCTTTCCACAGGAAACCCTGGCATCTTAAGTAAGCTGTAGGGGTTTTTCCCTAAAAAAAAAAAAAACACAAAAAAACCCCCTGTTTTTAAGGAAGAAAAGAAAATCAACAAAAAAAAAATCCAACAAAACACTTCTGGAAGTTGCCTAGAAAATGGAAACATCATACAGAAACACGAAATGTTGATTTAAGGCTGCTTTAGGAATTCCTGAGATGTAGTTGGCTGATGAGTGGGCTCGTGACTGTTTTACGAGTGCCCTGGCCAGCCCATGTACACAGGACATCCCTGAAGAGCAGAAAGGCAGTTTGTGCAAAGGGACATTTGAATCTAACTGGAGGGTTAAGCCCAAAGAATATGTCAGGAGCAGGATACACACAGACTGCAAGTCTGAATGACATCTTGGTGATGTTTTTTAAATTGAAATTGAAAACCAGGCCCTCCGTGTAGTTTAAAATTTAATTTAGGGCTACATTTTGTAATTCTGTAAAGTGGCAATCAGTAACCAATAGATGAGAACAAACACCTATCCATACATACCTCAGGGAAATCTAGTACAAGGGGAAAAACCTCAAAACTGGGATCCCACTGTCAGTGCCTGCCAGATCTGTGCACCACATCATCACTCATCAGGATGAGGTCTGGATCAGAAAGCCTGAGTGCATTTCTGTTGGATTATGCAGTGTGTGTAGTACCTCATTTTGTCAGGTTTGCTTTAATGATGCCTTGTATTCACTGTGGGAAGGCCGTTCATACTTGATGTTCCTTACATTCCAGGAGCTTGGACACACAGTGCCTAATCTGGTATCATTCTTACCAGCACTAAATTATGTGCTCAAAAAAAAAGCTGAACAGTTTTGAAACAGCAGCATTAGTTTATCTCAGATCAAAATCTTTGTATTAAGTGACTTCAGCAGTTTTGATGCAATATAGCAGGAGTTCTAAAGCGGTGTGTCGTATATCATCAGTTCAAGACATAAACCAACCACTCACCATGGGAATTGAGATAAGAGCTTCCTCCAACCAGCCCTGATTTCAGAATTCTCTGTTTACAGTAGTTTCTTCCTCTGACAAAAGCACCACTTCTCACTGTCAAAGTCCTAATACTGGTTAGATGAATTACCTGCTTTCATGAGCAATTCCTATGTCTTTAATTCAAGACTGCCTTTTCTTTTTGCTCTAATTCATTGCACATTAGTTAAGATCACTTCTAGCTACAGAATAAGAATCCCACCCAGAAGATGTGGTGACAGTATAAAGGATGAGGGAGGAAATGAAGTGACTTCTCCCAAAACCCCGGGTGAAGTGTAACGTGCAGTGATTGTCTGTGGGATTTGATGCTGATTCACGTGTGTGTTTACCAACAACCCTGATCTTCTCAAGTTGTGGTTGACTCAGCGCATTTAAAGCATCTGTTCTGAAATCTCTCTTGGTATTCCTTAGATAGAGAAAGACAAAAGCCTTCAGTGCTTCTAAATTCTGTTTCTCTGCATGAATCTGAAGTAAGGTATTGTTCCTTTTATCTGATATTTTGCAAGACACAGCATTTTCCTTCCAAGGCCAGGATCTCAGATACTGTAGCTAAATATTTATAGGACTGCATAGCTTCTTACCCCATAAAAGAATTATTTGACAGTCATTTCCAGAGCCTCCAAATCCCCTTTATGAAAGATTCAGAGAATCTGCAGATATTAGTGTAACTTCTTGTTTAAAGGAGAACTTGCTTTTTCACTCCTTGCTCCTCAGCAGAATGTCTTGGATTTAAGTCCAAAATCCACCCTGTGCTGTTTGCATGTTCGGCTGTGCTTCCCTGTGACAACTGGTGGATTATGGATCATCCAGTAATGGATGCAATGGAGGCATTTTATGAAATGGAGATTACAACTTAAAACTGCCAAATCAATTGTAAATGGACCTTTTTGACCTCCAGTGTCATGGGAATCATGATGAATTACAACCTGCAAATTCAAATCAAAGTACTAACTCAGGCGACAATCAATAAGCAATCATGTTGCTATTGAGGCAAATCCACAGTCAGGGAAACTTAACACTGACTGAGTCTGGTTTTGGCATTGTGACTTGATCCAAAATGCCTTAAAGCCAGAAACAGAAATGAACCTGCTTGTTCTCCTGTGCTCAGTATTATCAGTTGTGTAAGGGGATCCAGGGAAAATTTTTAAGCCTTGTGAAACAGGGGAAGGATCTGTTTTGTGGCCTCTCCTCGACTTAGCAGCCAGTCCTTGGTGAGTAAGACGTGTCACTGAGATGTGGCAAATTTTGAGACCCTTGGTGGGAAGAAGGTACCTAAGAACATAAGAATGAGGTCGTCCCAGGTCAGCACAGAGATACGTCTGTCACAGTCTCTGATGCTGGCCAGTAATGGATGCTTAAAAACGGTGTGGTAAGTTAGATATATGAGGAGCAATCCCTCCTTTGGCTGTATTCTATCAGCAGCCAGAAGCTGAGGGACACCCTAGATCAGAGCTGTTTCCACACCATCACATTATCCGTCCCTGGGTCTCTCCCTGCTGTCTAATGCATATTACAATAGTAATAATAATTGTCATTGTTGCTGCTACCACTTGGAACGACAGTTCACAGAGTAGGGATAAGGGTTCTCCTGTTTAATTTCCTTCTCTTGTGTTTTCTTTTAGCACCACCACATTGCCTTCCTATATCAGGATAACCAATGGCTACATCACAGTCAAGCCTCCCATCTGGATTTCAAACCAGCTGGATCAGAGACCACGTTCCAATCGCCCATCCCAGCCTCAGCCTACAAGCTCAGCTTCAGCCAGTCTTTTATGGCCATCAGTAACATTTCCTGTCTGTGTGGCCATAGCGTCTTTTCTCCTGAATCTACTGCAGCCCTCCTGACCACATTAGTATTACGTGCAATCCCTTGGAATAGAGAAGAGAGATAATTTATGAATGAATTGGATGGAGGTTAAGACAACAACATTTACAAGCTGGACCTTCTCAGTGACTCAGTAGTGCCTTCTAGCTGATTTTGTCTCTTTGCCCAGATACATTTTGAAATTCTAAAGCTTTATTGTAACACTGACTTACATCTTCTTTTTGTAGAAGGATCTTTATTTCCCATAGTGCTATGGGGTTTTGTAAAATATACATGTTCATATAAAGAAAAAAAAGAAAAAGAAAAAATGTATTTATTCGACTGGTAAACTTATTTTTCCTGTTGTATATGTTAATAACATCCCTATTAATCAGTAGCGATGGTGAAACAGATAAATTAATATTTTCTATATTTGTTTTCTGACAACTCTGCAAATGTCTGAACTGACACCAAATGAATGCCTTCTTTGTTTCTCTAACCATTACTTCTTGCAGCAACTGTCCAATAAGTACATTTCTGCTGAACTTCTTTATTTTACTTTTTTAATCTCATTAGCACATCTTACACTGAATAAAGCAGATCCTGCTCTCTGTGGCCTATGCCTGTTAGAAAAATAGGTGCATTCTTAAGTCATTAGCTGCTACAACCTAAAAGACCAGTTATTTTTATATGACTTAGTAAGTCATTAGTCAAGATAATCCTCTACATTCCCGTTTTCTTTATCTAAACTATTTAATTTCTTCGGAAATTACAGATTTCTCTCTTAGCCCTGGAATTAATTCATTAGCTAACACAAATTAAGACACCTTTTTCTTAATAAAAAATTGCTTTTAAAGTCTGGAATAATCCTACTGAAATTATTTTCTTCTCTCCCTCATTTTATAGCAACACAAGCCTACAACCCTTCCCAGCATTAACGAGAATAGAGCCTGGTCTCTCTATAGGATATAAAGATGTAGTGTCCTGTTAATCTCTAGAATTTATTTGTACTGATTGTATTAATGCAGATGGACAACCTGGAGGCAAAAAACATCTACAAATTCCCCTTCATTGGGCTATTATGAGCTTATAGAGCTGATACCTCTGTGCTGAAATAATTATGACTTGTCCAAAATCTGTTCAAAATCACAGAAATTATATTAACTCCATGTTATGGAGATATACAGAACATTCTTCCATTTATAGACTATGATACCTCTGCTGCCTTGGATGGGATAGATATGACACCTTACATTCACTGAAAAATTTGCTCCCTATTCAAGCAGCTGCTGTTAATGAATGCAATGAACAACCTCAAAGGGGGGGGAAAAAAAAAACCACACCATCTTAAAAGCTCTTATGTTTAATAAGGCATGTTGATGTTTTTTCACCACCAAAACATGATGAAAAATCCCTTTGGATACAAGAGTTTCAACCAGAAAATTAGTGTGGGTTGGATTAGTGTTTTTCTTTCTAAGTTGTCTGCAAAACAAAAGTCCAAAATATGTGATGAAAACATTTTAGTTAGAAAAGAAGTCTCAAAACCAGAAATGTACAATACAAGATTTTCTTTAGGGAAAAGCAGTGCTTTTTGACCTTGGAAAAAAAGATGATGATGGTGATGATTATAACAGCAGTACTGATAAAAGTCTGACTGAAAACAGTCCACTCAGTTCCCCAGCAGCCCTAGAGCCTGGCGTCCAGGGTTGCAGGTATTCCATGCAATCTGCAAGTCTCGGCAGTGAGAGATAAGTTCAGAATTCATGGTTTACTTGTCATCATACCAGTTAATTCAGGAAAGGAGGCTAGAAAGTAACTAGACTATAAAATTCACATGGTTTCATTTGAAACCGTGATGAAATACTGAGCATTTCCATCACGCATCCCAACCCATTGCCTTGCAAAGGCCTGGGATAATACAGATAACTTCTTTTTTACTTACTGCACACCATGACCCCCAGCCTTTGCTCTGTTTTGGACAGAAGGTTGTGTAGGTTTGTGTTCAATTTAAGTGTGTACAGCAGACAGTGCCATAAGCTTCTCCCTTTTTTTTTTTTTCAAGCACAGCAGTTGATAAGAATGAATGGAAAAATGTGAGCTTTGCCCCAAATGTGAGATTCAAACAGACCCCATGCATACTTTCATATTGTGTATTTTGGCTAGAGGAAGATTAGTGATGTTAGTTTTGGACAGAAGCCATTCACCTTGCATAATATTTATTGCACAGAGATTGATATTGGAAACATATTTTGAAACCTTTTGTTTTGGTTTTATTTGAGCTATTACCCTAGAAATGCTTTCATTTGAATATAATGGTTTAACAGACCTTCAAATTCAACCTTTATGCATTTAAAATAGATTACTGGTTCTCCTGCTGTGTTCAAGGCAGAGATGAAAACTGAACTATAATGTCTTATTTACACAAATGGAACTGGAAATAAGGTAGGCAAATCTTAAGGTTGATGATAAGTTACATAGTAAATGTGAACGGCCAACAAACCAAAACCCATTGAATTTTATTTCTTGTAATCGGATTGAATCCAGAAATTATTCTGTGGTACTATCCCAGAAATAATTCCAGGTGTTGGAAAGTTAACAGTCTAAATAGACAAGACCATGTAAAAACAAGGGAGAGAAAAAAAAGAGAGGTAAACAAAAACAACTTGTCCAAGACCATAAGGAAAACACCAACAGCCCCAAGTCTAGAAATTACAGTTCTATGGTTTCCCAGTCAATGGGTTTCTCCATAAGATTCTGGGACTTCTTTTAATGTTGGGATCACACACATCTTTCCACACCCACAGCTGTCATCGTACTGCACAGAATAGTCACTCCATTGTCACCGGTGAGGTTTTCCGAGTCACCCCTCCACTGGACAGTAATATTCATTAGCTCAGACACCGTGGTATGTTTGGCTATCTCAGGATGTAAATAGCTTTGGATATCAAAGTATGTTTTAATGGCTTTGCATTTCCTGTCATTTTGTCTGTAATTCCATGAAATTAATGAATGTTACTGGAAGTCATCAAATTTCGCTTGCGCTGGCGCCCCACGTTTATCTGACTGCGGTGCAGGTGTCAAAGCATGGTGTCTCGTGGATTTGGGGTCTGCACAACCTGACTTCTGCCATCTAGAAGCAGTTGGCTCTCTTGGTCATCTGAGCTTTCTCTGGTTAAGGGAGAAGACATGGCTTACATTAAATATAAGGTTCCTGTAGGTCTTAGGAACCCCACCTGAATTGCTTCAGCACTGCTCTCTAACCAAACATGTCCTTTATTCTGTTGGCTTACCCTAAAGTACAACTTAGGGTCACTTTGTTCGATACATGGCATGTAAGCAGAGCAATACTGGATAATGAAACCCTCAATGTGGTTGATAAAATGGGTTGTTTGCTTATCAGCTGAAGCAGCTGATTAATAATTATAACTGTTTTATTAATTAAAACACAGTAATACTGGTTATCACAGATCTGTGCACACTCATTGCAATGGGTCGTGATTGTAGTCACTGGGAGTTTAGAAACTTGCACCAGATTTGATACATGCTCATGAAGCAACACTGACTACCAGCTTCACAGGGCTTCAGTTTCCTCTGTGAGCTTCTCAGAAAACTGGGAACTGATTGTATTCTTTCCTCTGAAGGAAAGCTCAGATTCCCATGTAATCACAAGATTACAAGAGCAGGAGATTTAACAAAAATATTCATGCCCACTACATATAATAGCAAACACTGGTGATGCTGTTCAGCACTGAGAACACAATCAAGAGTCACCCAGTGTCTGGCAATTTAGGACACGATTTTGGATGAGTCCAAAGCTCAGTGATCATATGATTCATCTTTTCAACTCAGCTACAAGTGACACCAAAACAATTTGTGTTATATGTTAGCTGTAGAATTATACACAAATGCCAATTATCTGCCAAGGTCTTCCCCTGGTGGAGTAAATATTCCATATCATCAGCAACAGATCTTAACTTCCATTCTTTCATTGTTCTAATGCTTTTGCTGCTTATGTTTAACGATGGATGCTATATTAACATGCACTGCCACTTGGAGAACCAGTCAGTAAACTGGGACAGAAGGTATTTTATATTTTATGACTGATGTAGTTTCTCTGCAATCCCTTGGGTGTTTGAATTATGCATTATGTCTTCTGGCAATAAGTGATGAACATGATTTATGATAACTATGCTTTATACAGGTGTCAAAAATCTGCTTTGTTGAACTTCCCTTCCCATTCCTCCAAGCTCCACTGTAATTTACGAACACTCAAGGTACAGAGTTGTATATTTATCTAAGTTCTTCAATATACAGTTGTGGAGAGAGAGAGAGAGCGATGGCAAGAAGGAGAATTTAATCTATGTTTAGTGCATTGATTAGTCAAATGATATGACTCAGTCATTACCATACACCACTGTTAGGGAGGAATTTCCCATCATATATTTATGTTAGAGAAATCAAAGTGCCAAAGTTATTATCTCAGCATAAATGTTATCATTCCAAACTTTGCTTAGTACCGTATTTCTATATTATATCCAAAAATTATATGGGCTTGTCATATCTCTGAAGTGATCAATGTTCCATGGAGTGTGCTCGAATTCAGCTTTAATTTAAGCTTGTTTCAGCTTAACTGAAGCAGAAAGATACTTTGCCGAAGTTTAAGATCATGAGGCGGATGTGTGTATGTGTGTGTATGTTTATGTGCATGTATGCATGTTGTGTGCGTGTGTGTTTTGTCCCAACCCAAATTCAGCCTTTCCTGTGACTAACTTTTCAGGAGGCACCTTAATCTAGCTAAAGGCAGGGAGGACTTTCCAGTAAGTAGTCAATACTTTTCTTCTATGGGACTGATTAACCATCCTGCAGATTCATGCTCCCACTGAATTTCAAATTGCGTATTTGTCAGTTTTCAATTCAAAGGTATTTCAAATATTTTTCCTGTTCTGCCTCCTGCTTTTGTGAACTGTTTTGAAGAGTGTAATAAAAAGATGCTTTCTAATATTATTTTATCAAAATATTTTTGTAGCATAATATATTAATAAAATGTTATTATAAATCCATAGCACAACAATCTCATGTGTCTTGATTCTTTCATTTGCACTAAAAACTAGGGAATCACTACTAAATCCATTTGCCTGGATCCTTATGGTTGTAAAACAACATTGCAGGCCATGGAGCTGCACCAGCAACACCAGTTGCTGTCACTGCTGTTAGACCTCAAACACTGCTCCTGGGAAGCACAGAACCATCTCTTGCATGGGACAAGGGGAAGCAGACCCAGAAAACCACCCCTCCCACACAAACTAGCTGGGGTGTGTGGACAAGCCCAGATGAAGCATCCACATTCACTCCTGGTGGCTGCAGGAAGCTTTTTCTCCCATGCAAATTCTTGGTGTCCTTTAAACTGCTGTTGTTGCTCTGGCAAAAAAAAGAAACAAACCAAACAAACCTTGGAATTGTGTCTCCATCGGGCATGGAGCAGAAGCTACCTCTCCACACCAAGATACAGAGACACAGAGATTTTTTTTCTTGGTATATTTCTTGCATCCAAATCCTGTCTTGCAGCTGACACTGCAGACTTCTTGCTGATTGCAACATCATTTACTTCTTAATTATGTGCTAAATCATTTGGTCTTTAACACATTATTTTGAGAGGATTCCACCAGGGAAGCTGTTGTAGAAATACCCACCGTAGGAAATGCAGTGGGAGGTATAAACATTTGAGCTGGTTTGAATGAGCTACCCACTGCACAGGAAGGAAATGCTGTTGCAAAATAGAAGGGAAACTCTGAAAACAAAGTTAAAAAGAGCCCATCTATTGAAATGCCAATCAGTCAAAGCTGCTTGCCATCCTATCTTTGGAGTCACAGCCCATCTGGAGAGTCTGTGTGGTCCAGCCATGGGCTATCCCTGGCCGTGGGCAGTCCTAGTCTGCCAAATCCTTTTGCTCTTAAGGGTCCTGTTCAGCCACAGGTCCAAAAACGATAAAAACCTTCAGCCAGCAGCACCAGATCCTGGCTCAGTGGTGCTGTTTCCTTACGCTTCTCCTTCCCTTGACCTCTCTCTGTGCTCCCAGTCTGTAATGGCAGCTTTTTGCTCTAACTTGAGATCTTCCTGTTTATACATTTGCACCAGGAAGAGAGGAAGCTGTGATGGGAAAAGCTCAGAGCAGAAGATTGGGTTTCTTGTGGACTGGCTTAGTATCTCTATATTCCCACCCAGCAGCCTATCTCCTTTTTGGATCAGTGCTTCCCAGTTCCCAAACCACCTGAGTGCCACCCACAAGTGCTCCCCATGCTGAGTGGGTTGGAAGGAGTATTTAGGTAAATGAGGCCTTTACATGCTGCCTCTCCACGTCTGCTGTGTGATTTCCTATTATTTCAGCTTGTGACCTTCGAGCATTTTCCACCGAGTACAGACTGCTGGCTGCACTTGTGATGTATCTAACACCTTTTCTCAGTCTATTGCAAACTGCAGAATTAGGTGAGGGATCCCCACGGGCTTGCAGATGTCCCTGAGCAGAGGTTTGCAGCACTGTCCCACATCACTCCTTGGTTCAGGCTAAAAATGGATGGCTCCTGCAGAGGAGCTCAGTGCATGAGTATCCAACTGCAGCCTACTGCCATATTTGATGGTTTGTTTATTTGTTTGTTTTAATCAGCCTTAAGTTACAATGCAGAGTGTTGTTGGTCTTCTCTTTCTGACAAACATTTAAACAGGGGAAATTACCCAGGAGACATTTTGCCTTCTGGGGTGAGGGATGTCATTTTTCAGCAGAGAATTCAAGCATGAAATTCCTGTATATCTTCCTTTTTTGACAAGTCTTTTTTTTTTTCTCTTTTTTTTTTTTTTTAAAGCATGCTTTGCTGTAAGCAACAAGCTAATGAAGGCTTTTGGGTTGCTGGTTTTTTGTGTGTGTGTGGGTTTTCTTAGCACATCTCTCCCCTTCCCCTCTCTGCAGATTTGTCAGTATTTATTAATGATTTAACTTCTTACCTCTCTCCATGAGCAAAGGTACTAATAGAGCTTTTCTTCTATCTGTATTTCCTGATGCCTTTTCTCATGAAACTCCTAAAAATTATTATATTTGAGACCTCCAACTGTATGTGAAGAGTTTTGAAAATTGCTAGCCACAGAACAGTTCCAGCACACTGATCACAGAAGCCATCATCAATTCACAAATGAGGCTACAGTTTGACTGGCAGGCAAATGTATTTGAGGCAGCACATCTGAGGAGAAACACACCAGTTTTTGTGCTCAATCCCCACTGAATCAGGGCTGAGCTGTTCCTAATGACAGCACCTGATTTGTGGAGGGGCTGAACACATCATGCCAAGCAGAGGGAAAGCTGGAGTTCAGCTTAACATTATAGCAGTTGTCTGCTCCAGGGTCATCCCAGAGATGTGTTCATCCAACACACAAGAAGGAGCTCTATAATGTCTTCACAGGGCTCAGCTGGAGCAAAGGGGACCACTGAAAAACATATTAAAAGATCAAGGCCTTGCTGGATATAGACAGGGAATGTCCAAACTCAAAAATAGCCAGACATCACAAGTCTACTACTCGTAATGGAAACAATAGTAATGGGGAAAATAGTATATGTTTAGTTCACTAAAGAGCTGAATGGTGGAACTACAATTACTTAATATCACTGGGATCTTGAAATAAAAAACATTGAAACTTTATTGAGCATTGCAAATTCTGTATTAGCTTTTTTAACATACAGTTTCTCCCATTAAAAAGACGAGCAGCAAGTGCTGAGCACCTGATTCATTTGAGCAGCAGGTCCCAATCCTGCAGTCTCAAACACCTCGCTCCACAGCACTCCAGGACTTTGTTAGCTAAGGCTGCATCTCTGGGTGCAAGACATCATGCAAAGCCCCCCACTTCATTCCATTTTCATTCCATTTTCCACATTTGACAACGATACAGTTAAAACTGCTGAACAAATTACACAGAGCCAAACCTCCACCAAGCTGATTTTCAGAGGAATGATAACAATAATAACTGTGACAGTAAGTTCATACTCACAGCCCTCATTCACACCTGGAGCTCCCTGGCTTCTTGGAATGAAAGGCAGCTTGAACAAAGGGACCAAGATAATGTGAGAAAACATCAACAACTGGCAGATAGAGGCAAAGCAAATGAAAGACAGATGTAGGAAGAAAAGTGAGAGCTTTTGCTTTGATTTGCACTTATCCCACATCTTTTTTGTCCTAAGGAGTATCAGTTTGTTGTCCTAATGATATCAGTTCTCCAGTCCTCTCTTGTGACTTATGATGCACTTTTTCTTTCTTCATATGAAAGCCATTGGTTTCAATTATAATGTGATAGATACACAGCCTCAACCTGCCCTATGTGTCTGAATTATTTGAACAGCAGTGCAGTAGGGCCCTTTTTCTTTCCAGAGATCTCTGCAGCTGTTTGTCTTGGCAAGGGTAGGTTTGTCCCCAGATTCATCCTGTTTGAAGTCCTTTCCACCCACTCAAGTCAGCCTGAACATTCACCTCATTTTTAAGGGGAGCCTTATTACCTTCAGTTTTGCACTGGCAAAAATAATTCTCAAAAGGCAAACAGACAGAAACTCACACCTACCCATCTTTCTTGAACAAATTGCCTTCATCCAAACTCTAGCAAGCAAGCACTTCGAGGAATTTGCCAAGAATTGTTTTTCTCTTAGCAACAGTCCAGACCAAAGTGGACACAGATATAATCTGTGATATCATCTCTCAACCAGAAGGATCCTCTTGAAGGCCCTTTGTTCAGATAGTGTGTGCTCTGCAGACACAATGGTGGTGGTTGTGTAGTTCTGTGATGGGCAATGCTGGCTGTGTTCTCTGGCTGTGCAGGGGTCAAGCATGGCCCTGAGGGCAGGAACCAGCCAACACAACAACCTTATCCTGTTGCTGCCTTTTCCTCCAAGCAGTTCATGAAAAGCCAAACAGTTGTTCTTGACCCTGTTTGTGGCATTGAGTCCGATCTGCCACTGCTGAGTCCCTCGGGGAGACATCTCTGTGCAGAGCCTGGAACTAGAGGTAAGCTTAGCTCCCCATCACTGCAGGCTTAATGATGTCACAGCAACACCTGGGTCTCTCCGTGTGCTTGAGCAGGCCTGTAAAAAGACATGTGAAATGAGGTCATGATGCACGTTGAGAGCAAAAGTCTGAGCCCTTGTTGGCTTCTCTTCATAATACTTACCTTTCCTCGAAACCCCAACCTTCCTGGGACATCTTAATCCAAAAGCTTTAACACCAAGGGAGGTAGGGGGAGGGAAAAGGTTAAAGTATTGGTGTTAATGGAAGACTCTGACATGAAAAGAGTATCCCAGGTTTGGAGCCTCTGTTGCCTGCTGCCAGCAGCAGACCCTGCTTGAAAGGAAAGTATCTATCTCAGCATGTCATCAAGAGGAATAATAAAACCCTAATCATTCAGAACCAGGGAAGAGGAGAAAAACACTCATAAATGTGTAGCTTATGTTTCTCTTGAACTTTCAAAATAATTTTTTGTCCCACCCAGAGATTAGTCACAGACACAAATCATACCATATCTCGGAAAGAAGTTGGATGGATGGATGGAAATGATCTTTGGGAAGAAGACAGGAGGAAGGAGCAGATATATACTTCTGTCTCTTTCTCATCTTCTCCTTTCTCTGAGCCTGAACATAAAAATGAAAGAGTTGGGAAAAAGCCAAGTGTTTGGGTCCAGTCTAAAGGCAGTGGGGGCTTGGAGGCCATCCTCAAACCAGTGGGGTTTTTCTATTGCTCCCAGGTGGGTTTGGGGAGCTGACTATGTGATCCCCTCGAGCTCCCACTCTGCAAGAAGCTTGATTTCTCCCAGAGGTCCCCATGAAATGATTTTTAACACATTTTTCCAGACTCAAATGAAAAAGAAAAAGCTAAGGGACTAATGAAAGCATGCTCATAAATGCTACTCTCTGGGAAAGGCTAGTGCTTGCTATGGTTTTCAAAATAAAATTCCAGGTCCTCCAGGCACTTCTGAAGCCCTGAGTTGGGCTTTACAACACCCAGAGGTTTCAGGTAAAGAACAACCTCAGCCTCATCTTAATAAGGTGGGAAAATGAGGTGGACAGTGGATTTTATGACATGCCTGAAATCACGAGGGACATCTATGGGAGCAGGATTCAGAAGGCAGCCCTTCCTCTATGGTACACTGTTTTCCGAAGCATGGCTCATTTATTTCAATTAATAGAGCTTTATAAGGGCTCCCCTGCCACCTTTTTTTGGCACGAATTACTGAAAAGACAGTGAATTAAAAGCACCAAAGGGCATCATTTTCCTTTAGTGTTTAAAGAAGCTGTTTCCATAAAAGCAGACTATGTGAAATTTGCCCAAAGGAGTAAACTTAAGAATAACATAGAGGATTAGAACAAAAAAGTAAATGTCTTAAAAATCTTTTCTCAGACAAGCTTGACCTGACAGTTCAGCTCTGGAGTGGTCTTTCTATGTAATACGAGTCAAGTAGTTCAACCAGGACTGGTTCCTGTCACAACATTCACTCAAGTGTTGCAGGATTATGGGTTTCTCCAGCCACGAGATGAAATTCTTTAATAAGTGTAAAGCTAATGTATGCAGCCCACTGTCTTCCCATTTTGTCTCTTCAAAAAGATACAGGGCAGGATTTAGTTCAAGCGCCATGCACTGTCTGAAAGCCATCACCCAAACTTGCCTCCTTCAATGGTGCCACCCAGTCTGACTCAGACATCAGAGAAGTATTTCCAGCTCAAGTGACTTGCCTGCTATTTTCACAGATGCTCTTGTGCTTGGTCCCAGTCAGCTTCTGCCCTGAGAACGCAGTTTCACATGTCATGTTTGCAAAGGCATTTCAGTTTATCTCCTACAATGGGTGACCCACTTCAGAATCGTTTAAAAACCAAACCCAAAACCAAAACTCAACAATTGACTCATATTCAGTGTTCATGCAGCTCCACTGTTTGCTGTGACCACACAAAACATCTCTGATGTGGCAGGAACATGTTAGGGTAGAACTTGCCAGACAAGCTGGGAATAGGACTAGGTACAAAATGAGCTGTAGTCTCCACCTAAAACACCTACACTGCAGGATCAGCCCAGAGCTTAGCTATTTCAAAAATTACCACTTTGTAGAATTGTAGGCCACCATCATTATCTGCATAACATATTTTGGTCAAAATTGCAGGACTGAGTGATGCTGAGACATTCAGTGAATGCCCCTAACCTTGGCTGGCATTTCTATCTTTTATATCTATTTTTTACCTCAAGTAAGCCTCAAAATAAGCCACTATGAGAGAGAAATGTGTAGCTTTAACTTTGGCTTGCAATGACTTGTTGTAACAATGTGCATTCATACTGTAAGTTCAGAATTAAAAAAAAAACAACATGGTTTGCATAAAACATGAAACAACCAAATTTTCAAAATTTTTTTAAGCACCCAAATAATAATACAACTGTCATTGATAAACAGCAGAAATGTTTAAATATTAATGAATGAAAAACATCAACATTTCTACTCTAAATAAAAGTGTTGCTTAGACTGTTGATTTTGCAGTTTCATTGTTGACTTGCACCTCTCCTCTCTCCGAGCAGCATCATTGCCCTCTTCAGCCTGGGGTTGAGAGCAGGAACTGGACTTCGATTAGTCCAAATGAACTTTGAGGTCTATGACTTGCATGGGCCTCTATAACAAGAGCTTTTTGAGTACTCCTTCATTCTGAGTTTATAAGGCCTGTTACTAAAAATAATTGCTAATGGATGGGATTTATCTAAATCAAACTTCTTGCAACCCTCCCATATTTCAGAAGTGCTGAGGACCTCAACTCAGTTCTCTCTCTTTGCAAACATTGCTTTGAATGCAATTACTGTGTGAAGCAAAATGTCATTGCAACGTGATAATTTGATGATGATGATGCTGAAGTGCTGAACCAAAGCAATAATCTTTGGTTAAACCATAATCACAGCACTGCAAACCATTGGTAATCATGGAAACTTCATACTCAGTGTGGCCTTCTGTGCTGTTCTGAGATATTACGGGAGATGGCCATAAGCAGGCTGACAGGAATGTATTTATGCTGTTATTCACAGCTTGTGGCATGCACACCACACACCAGAGGTCATCAGCTTGTGGTTTAGTTTGAAAAATTGGCTTCATGAGTAAGACCCAGTGTTTGAAGATGAAGTTGTCTGCAGCCCTCTGTTCTCTTTGTTGGCAGAAATGAGGCACCATCTCCAGCTTCACCTCCATAAATTGGAAAAGGCCTGTAAGCGGTTGGGCAAGAGTCCACATCTGATCTGTCTCTGCTGACCACAGAGCAGCACAGACAGGGCAATGTCCACTATGCACCAGCTCTCAGGCAGTGCCATGTTGTGGAACCTAAACCCATCCACTGAAATACAATCTCTGAAATACTGTTTCAGCTGGTCGTGCTTCCTCACACTCCTCTGTGCTGGGACACACAGATGCACAAAGCCAGCTCAGCTCTGGAAAGGCAGCACAGGGAACTGCCACTTGCTTGAGTGGTTGTTGAACAGCTGTCTCGGCTGTGATATAACTGCTTTTAAACTTCAAAAGAAATCTGTTTCTGAGCTGAAAACATACAGATTGTTTCATAAAAAAAGGCAAGGGTGAGATGTTAGCAGGCCATGTAGCGGGTAGTGGACACAGTGGAATTGCAGAGTACACATAACATCCCATCAGCCCCATCTTCTGCTGACTTTCACTCCTTAGGGGTCCAATCCTGCACTTTTTCTCAAGCAATAACCTCATCCATGCCAACAGAGCCTGCTATTCCATCTGCTGGTAGTCACAGTGGAATGTGTTTGCTTTGGGAGTGATTATGTGCTTTGCTGGTGGGCTCAAAGGACAGATAAAAACTAGTGCCCAGCTCTGCAGGGTAGTTTCTATTGAGGTGAATGAACTCATTAGTAAAAGATTCCTTTAAAAAGTTGGGTATTCTGTAAACCCAGTGTGGATTAGACTTTTTGTGGTGTAAGTGGAGTTTAAGCATGATCAGACACAGCTCAACTCTATTTCATGCTACCTGCTGCCCCTGGGAAAACCTTCTGATGCCGGCTGAGACAAGATGAGAGAGTGAAAAAAATCATATCGACCAGGCTTGGAGGTCTGAAAATCTTACAATATGCAGAGAATGCCCAGCTTTTTCAGACAGCTGTGAGGCAGCAGGTCACAGAGATGCTCTGTGACACAGGAGCTGCACATGAAATTCTCGCAAAAAAAAAAAAAAGATGGGAGTGTTTTTGCTGCAAAACCCAATTATTGTCATACTGATATATGCAAGGAGAAGGGAAGTGATTTCACTACAAACAAACAAGCAAACAAGCAAGCAGATTCCTGTCTGGAGCTACATCATCAGTCTGCCAGACGTGAAGTTTTTCTCTTTCACTGCCATGGGAAACCTTCCGTTCCCATGAATGATGACTGAAAGCTTCATCTTGCAAGCAGCTCTCAGAGTGAAATGGCTGACTTTAAATTTACTTATTGATGTTGGCAACTAGAACATCGCCATGGAAGAGAGGTAGGGAAAAGAAAAGGATGTGATACGTTTAAAAATAAAGAAAAGTCTCTCAACTGCCAAAAGCACGGTCAGTGGAGGGATGTCATGGTGTTTCCAGACTTCGGCAATGAAAAGCAACGATTGCTTAGTTGTTCTGGGGAAAGGGAAAGATTCCAGCAGCATCATTGCCCAATTAGTCCTAATGATGCTGCTGTGGAGAAGGAGCACTCTTGTGAGTGTGTGAAACAGGATGAGCTCCTGACATAAGGACAGCAAACTTGTAACAGTGTGGTGGAGGTGAGCACCACTGGTCCTGTTGGATCCCTCTTGCAGAGTTCAAGGGGCTGAAGGCACCTCAAGCCCGTTAAATTAGGAGCATGGGGAGCTGCTGTTTCACTCCCTAACCTGTGGACCAGCAACACAGAGAGCAATAGATGGTCCCTTCTTTCACCTGAAGGCCACTGAGGACAGTAAAGCAGTCGATGCAATATGTTGAGTATAAATGGTTATAGTTTAAATCAAGAACTGATGGTGCCAGTATGTATTGAACACTTCACTTTCTGTGCTATCTTTGTGTTAGGAACCATGTTAGCGACTAAGAGAGCTTGAGAGAAGACTCTGACGTGAGTCATTTCAGTGTCATGAGTCAGTGCCTGCTGAAATCCTTATGCTGGCCCTGATCAGCACTCAGAATTTTAAGGTCAGACTCATGAGCCAGGCACCCAGTGCTCTGTTACCAGAGAAGCAAGTGAAGAAAACCTCACCCAACCAACACAGCCTTTAGGAACACTGCATTTCAAAAACATATTGGGAAATATTTCCACATCACTGAAAGCGTTTGCTTGGAAGTCTTACTCTGGGTCCAAACTGCTGTAAGTTATTGCAATTCCAAAATAAATGCAACAGTCCTCAGTTAAATCATCCTGCCTCTAGATTAAGGGTTCTACTGAGCAGCTCTGTCCTGTAGACTAAATATCCTTGCATAAATTCATTCTGGCATCAGAGATTTCCATAGGTGGGTGGTTTTGACAGGAATTCATGCTAAGTCCAGAGCCAAAGACTGTGAGAAAAGCTATCCCAAACACCCATTGTCCTTTGCAAAAATAATAGAAAATTGATGATTCTCCACCCCAAAACCACAGCGTTCCTCAAGCCTAATTCCACAGGGCAGCTGAAGTGCTGCTCTTCAAGCACATGTTGCCCAAAGACAGGTCAAGAACTGCTGCTGGATGGTGGCTGTGGCACAGGAGAAGGGGAGGTGTTGTCCCAGGGCCTGCCAGGTAATTTGGATCCCTGAGGCACAAAGTGAGTGGTGGGAGCTGATGGGGACAGCAAAGCACATGGATCCCTAGCCCAGGTAATAAAGTTGAACCCCCAGTGTGCTGCCCTGAGAGTGGCCTTTAACCTCTGCATCTCTCATTTTTCACTTCTGCTATAACAGTGCAAACAGCAGCAGCACTCCACCAGCAGATATCAGCCTCTGCATTCCCACGTGCTCGGGTCTGGCACAAGGGCTGGAGCAGGTCAGACCCACATGTGATCTGTACCATGGCCTGTGACAGGTTATTTATCCTTTTAGCTATCAGTGAGAGGTATATTAATTTTCCCTAAAAATCGTGTGCTTTGTGAAGGATGGGACTTGACTGCTGCAAAGAAATTACTTTAGTTTACAGCAAAAACGGCAAAATAACTCCAAAATTATTCCAGATAAATACTGTGCTGATGTACAGCAAGACTTTATTTATGTCATGTGCAATTAGATTTGTTTTCCACCTTTTGACAGGAGCATTTCAGTCCAGAGTTAGAACGAAACACACACAAGCAGCATGAGGCCACAGCCAGAAATACTCCCTTCATCCAAGGAAGAAAGGGCTCTTACACTGTGAAAGGGAGCCTCCTGTTGTCTTCCAACTGGCATTTTCTGGCCAGCTAAAAGCTAAAATAACCCTTCCTTTATGCTTTCAATACTGTGATCTAATGGCTAAATGGATTTTTAGTACAAAGCATAATTTCCTCCTTTGGTTTCACTCATCACTTAATGGAAAGGCCCCCTAACATTCTGCTTACGTCCCAAACAGTGGCTGCTCAGCTGAAGTGAACACGTTGTCTTATTGCACTGCAGTTATATTTTAATAATAATAGTAATAATAGTAGTAATAGCAGTAAATAATAATAATAATTACAATAATGGCTCCATTGCAGCTGGCTGGTTGCCTGAAGCTGCTGCACGCTCACACTGGACAGGCAGTTTCCAAAGACCAGCGTTTGGAAAGGCAAAATCTATTTTTGCATGATATGTGTTTCACCTCTCCTCACACTCTGCTGACAGGAAGGCACATTGTCCCAGCTCCCCAGGGTTTATCTCCAGACCAGTGATTGTAGGCAGCACCTTGCACTAGGCAGCAATGCTCCAGATGACCTGAGAGCAAAGCCACATTACTCCAAAGGTGCCACGTAACCTTCTGGGCACCTGCCTTCTTGCTTTGTGTTAGGCACCTGTGACACCCAGGACGAGGATGATGGTTCCTAGAAGACTGATTCTTCCAAGAAAAACACGAGTAGCTTTAGGCATGGAGCACGCTGGTGCCTTGAGATCATGGCAAGGGTGAAGAGCAGCAGAGACTCTAATTGGGGCTGAGCTCTGCCCTGGAGCGATGGCCTCCAAAGGCTGAGGAGAAGCAGCAGCAGGGTATGAATATAAAGTGGGTGGAAGCAAAGGATATGGGTGCTCTAGGACATCTCCATGAGAACAGAACTCCAAACCTTAACTCATGCACAAAGAGATGCTACAGGGACAACCTGTAGTGCACCAGTGCAGCTCCTAAGGACTGACATACAGCAGGACACAGAGCAGGGCAGTGGTGGGGACAGATTGGGGGCTTACAAGGACACACATTCCAGAGCATCAATCACTTCCACACATGCTCTGCACATGCTCTGCAATTGTTTGGGGCTGTCTTCCTAATTTTCTTCAGCTGTCCCCATTGTGGCAGAAGCATCCTTGCTCTGAAGGGGCAACTGAAATTTGGAAGTGCAACACCACTGAAAGGAGAGATATGGAACTGTGTTCTCCTTGGGAAATTCAAGCAGCGCATCTGGAAAAGGCAGCTGCCTTTTAAAATCTAAAATCAAGAAGTTGGTGGAAAGATAATTCCTGAAAGTTAATCTTCCATTACTGTTCCCTATAAAGAAATGCTCCTGATTCTTTTCTCCACTAATTGTGGGTTTCATGCAAATGGCTGTTGACTTCTTCAGGCAGATTGATGGCTCAGCTGAAACAGAAATTTATGGACAAAACCCTCCCCTGACCAAGGCTCAGATAGATCCAGGTCTGTATCTTCCACTGAAATACAAGGGAGAGGAGATCTTGAAATAATTTGTGAGGATCTAAACTTAGGAAGGAGGATAAGCCATTTCTACCTAAAACCACTGAATTTAGGTGCTTTCATCCACTGTCTGGAAGCACCTACCTGTGGATATTGATGGTCATACTTAACAGGATTCCTAAAACCAGGCTGTGAGAACACCTTGGGAAAAGTTCAGCATCCCAAAGCTCATCACAAGATGCTGAAATTTTTTTTTTTTAGTTTGTTTTTTTTTTTTAGTTTTAGTTTTTATTTTCATTATTAGGAAAGAAGTAAAACAATTCATTGTTCTGGGGAGAAATTATCCGTTGAGTCTAACTACTGAAAAATCAAACAACATTTGAAAAGCAAGACAATAAAGCTAACTTGAACTCACAGAGCATTAGAATTGCTCTGGCAGGAGCACAAATGATTTCCTGATAGATGCAATAACAATGCTGCAATTACATGAAACAGTATGTAAACTGAAAGTGCAATGACATCCTGATATTTGTATACTCTCTGTTCCTTTGTCATCATCTTGTTAGCCCTTTAGTCTCTCTTAGGTTTTTAAATACTTCATTAGCATGATTTGCCACCAATCTTTTTGTCTTAAAGAAGAATATTTTCTCCCACCAGAACTTTAATTGATCCAATTTTTAATGTATGAAATTCAGACTTCAGTGATATTTCCGTGCTCTTATTGGTTTAAGTGGGAAAGTCACAGAGAGGCTCCTGATGCCAACAGAAAAATAACACCTGAAAACCTGAAGTAAGGAGGGAAGTATACAAAAATGAATCCTTCCCTGTGGGAAATACTTTATGGAAAACCTGTAAAAGGTGATGAAGGTGAAATAGATTCACTTCTGCTGTACTCCCACCTATGAAGCACATAGAAATGCTGTAAGAAATTAATCACCTCTGGATCATAAAACTAGTTTTAATCCCTGAGAAAGAAATAAGTTGACTTGTTTTGATTGATATCTTGTGGGGCACTTAAAAAACCTTATCTGATCTCTTCCTCCTGCAGACCAGGAACATCCTAGCAGAGGGCAGGAGCCCGCAGCCTCCTGGCTCCTCGCTCATTCCCTTCAAATTTCTCCTTGTAAAACTTCTACTGCCATAGTGCCATCTAGAGACAGTTACAGAAATTAAAGCGGGTTTGTTCCCAAGGTCAGCTTTTAGGGTTGTTGGAGGGTTTATAAAGTCATATTTCAGCAATGATTGCTTGCTATTCCCGCAACCCTTAATTATAATATTGGACTCCAAAGGTTTGATGTCAAACCCCATGGAGGCCAATGCAAAGTGTTCAGGGCAGTCAGGATTTGTCTTGTCCTGCTTCCACAGGATGAGGATTTCATCATGGTTAGCTCTTTATTAACAAAAAAGTACTAATAGAGCATCCCCCACAGCAAACAGCTCTGGACACTTGTGTGTGTGTGACTTCAGGGACAGTGGTACCTGGACCACAAAATTAACATTACGTTACTGGAATTACTACTGTCTTTTTCTTAAAATCCAGTGGAGGCAGAGATAGAGAGCACGAACCTTTGTTCTGTTATTTTAGCATACACATGTCCTTCTGACAACTTGAATAAAAACAAGAAACTATGATTCTAAGTATTTTGAAGGAGTGAAAAATGGGGTTTCACAGAAGTGAAAACTAAAAATTTAGTCACATTGAAGGGGAAAATAGCATGCTGACATTTAAAGCACTGGCCTAGTAAGGAAGATACAGGTTTAATTCCAGATTTCCAGCAATATCACAGACACTGCTGGATCTGGGGTACACAGACAGCTGACAGTGGCTCCAACACTCTTCTCTTTATCTCTCCTTTTTTAACCTTCTTTTCAGATCTCTGTGTGGTTGCTCAGTACCTCAGCCATGGCTTTCACTTGACATAAAAGTAATGAATAATATTAATAAAAAAATACTGCAAGTGTCTCTCCACATAAGAATGATTTAAAGATGTTTTCTTACAGTCCCAGGAGAACAGATTTACAGACAAATTTAAGCTAATAAATCAAAGGCAAATTATCGAAATGTTGTAAAGTTAAGGACAGAGAAATTACAGGATATAAAATTGATGATCATCTTGCTAGCACTGAAAAACCTCTTAATCATAAGGCAAGTGGCCTCAGATGGCAAAATATCTATATTCCACTGCAGCTGCGTGTCCCCAAGAGAAGACTGGATTAAACAGAAGGCAATGAAATACAGACCTTGCTCAATGGCTGCATGAGAGCAAAATATGCATCTTTTGTACATCCTAAAAGATTTATCATTACCTATGGTTATAAATTATCCTATAAAAAGGGCTTGAATGGAAAATACCATTTTTGGTCACTTGGAAAGACAAGACAGTAACATCATGATCAAAGTCCCATTGGTGGGCTGGTTTTGCAGGACAAGAGGGAAAGTTTCATTGTTCTAGAACTGGTATCTTGTCTAACAAGAACAGTTCCACAACTAAGCATCTCTGTAGGTCAGAATACATGGGAACATGGTATAAGCGTCTGGACGTGATTTTTTCATCTTGCTTTTGCCTGTGAGGTCCACATGGGTGGACTCTGCTATAGATGGGCATCTTTGACATTCAAAGCTGGGCAGCTGAAGGTGGGTGGGCCTGATACTGGTAACTCATTCTCCTTGAGAGCTCTTGGCTAGTAATGATGGTGTTGCAGAGTCCAGTAGTAAAACAACAAAAGGCTAAAAGGAACAGTATTAAATATTTTGCTTTTCAAAATTTTTGTCATTTTAACTAAACTTTGCAAGCTGTAGCTGAAAAAAATAATCCTTTTCAAAACATCTCTCACTAAAATTCAATAATACAAATCATCTACTAAGGAATTACAAAGACCATAAAGAAGACCTTTGATTATAATTTGCTTGGGACTATGGGGGTTAAAATGGAATTAAAAATCACTGTCTAAACAGAGGGTCTGTCTCTAAGACAAAAATGTGAGTTATTGATATCCATGTGTAAATTTATTGATTTTGTTCCAAAACCCACATTGCAATTGATACAAAAATAAGAAACAAACCAAACAATACTTCCCCATGTGCAGACAGATGATCCGAAGAGAACAATTCCTAAATAGCAACAAACCTATGGAGGATAACCTGCTGCTGAATCTACCCTAATTCAAAGAGGAGATAAGACCCTCAAGAAGAGTCCAGAGCATGACCCTTAGATGGATCAAGAGGGACTGACAGGGCATGGAGACAGCCATCTGCCTTCACACAGGGAATTCATGGGTTGAATCCCAAATATTAGAGAAAAAGGAAGAAGTTTTTTACAATGAGGATGGTGACACACTGAAACAGATTGCCCAGAGAGGTGGGCAAATGTTCAGGGTCAGGTTGGATGGGGCTCTTAGTTGATGTGGTTGAAAAAAAGTGTCCCTGCTAATTCCAAAGACGTTGGACAAGATGACCTTTACCGGTCCCTTCCAACCCAAACTATACTATGATTCTAAGATATTCATCAGTCCTACAAGAGCAGGGCTATGACTAAAACAAGCAAAAGGTATTTGACCATTAAATCCTCTGGGGTAAAGAGCCCAGGGTTGAGGATGAGGGACCTGGAGGCAGTGCGAGCACAGCATATGCAGAGTGGGACTTTCACCATCCCCTCTCCTGAGCCCTGGCAATGAGACATGTCACACTGTACCCAGTGAGGGCCACTGCTCTGATATGCTCTTCTGCAGCAAGGACTTGGTGCAGCCATCAGAAAGGCTCCCCACGACACTGCCTCACCTCCTCCCCAGCCTTCCCCAGGAAAATGTACCCCCAGCACTAGTGGAGCTCAGATCCACAAAGAGAAGCCTGGTAAGGAATAAATTCCTGCCACGTATTTTCTCCAGCACAATGAAATAATGTGGACCACGAATCTGACACTGTGCCTCTCATGCTGGAGAAGTGAGCAGAGAGCCATGTTTTAACATTAGCTCCTAAGTATAATTTCCTGTAATTGTAAAGCGCTTTAGCGGTACTTGTGAACTTGGGTAGATAGCTCCTAAGTAAGTTGATGAATAACCCAGGACTGACTCATCTCCTAAACAGACCCAGCACTGAAGGAGGGAATGTGGAGAAAGGTTTTGCCTTCCATTAGCAACACTATCCAAACAACTGACCCTCTCCCAGAGAGATTAGTTCACAGCAGGTGAACTATAATCTGCTCTGATCGGCAGGCAAGGAAAGCATTCATTCCAGCTGCGTTACAGCCAGAGCTTTTCTTCTCTTTTTTTCACACACTGTGAGCTCCCAACAAAGGGTTCCAGCTACCAGATCAAACAAACACTTTGCCACTTATTTACAGAAATGGTTCTGGTCCCAAGCTGAGATGGTAACCAGCTGAAGACTGGCTGATGGGTAATTTTTTCCCAGCATGGCCATCAGCACCTTCTCAGCTGGAAAATGGTCATTTGATAAACACTGATAGTATCAAGAGCAACAGGCAAGTTTTTGATCGGGGTCAATTTAATGCTGGGAATCGGTCGCCAATTTACGATTCTAGAGATTATCTATCCAAAAATATTATTTGGAAATTACATGTATTACCACTCATCTGATGTACTCAGTCACCAACTGGAGAACATTTCACAAAACGATCATGCCATTTCTGACTTTCTGGTCCCTAGCCTCAGGGGAAACCTACAAGATCCGGTTAGAAGATAAGGTTAATTTCCAAGATCTGCTGCATATTAGATCTTAGAGACTCACTAGTTTTTATGGCACATATATTTCCCTAAAACCAGCAGCAGTAAAGCCTTCATTATCCCACAACCAATAACCACCTGTTTCTCTTTTCTCCTCTCTGTCTCCCTCTGTTTGGCCAACAGTCTTATCTTCTCTCCTCACTAAGGCCAATGCCTTTTCTCCACAGTTTTTCACACTTTTGTCCTCCACAAATCTGAATAATCAACAAAATCCAATTACACTCAGATGATTGTTCTCAGCTAAGGTTGAGTTTGAAGATGGCAGTTCTTATTTTGGAGCAAAAACCAACTTGTGTGTTTGAAAGCTTAGCTGTTTGAGCTTATGGGGCTTTTTTGTCTCCCACCTATACCTGCAGACCTGATAACAAGTGTCACCTCTGCCTACACAAATGGCTTTGTTCTCCAATCCTGTTACCTGCAGCAGGGGGGTGTTCACCAGAGGTGGTGCCAACTGCTGGCACCAGGAGCTTCTGCGCAGCTTGTGGTTCCCTAGGGCTCTTGTTTCCCAGGCTGGAATCATGTACGGCTCAAAGAGACATCTCGTGGCCGTATCTTATACTGCAAAGAAGTTATTCTGTGCACGGAACACCCCTTGTGCGCAGAGGGCCAAGATCTGCCTGAGTATGATGACTAGTATGATGACTACATTGGGCAAACAGCAGAGGATGCCAAAATACCATGCATCTCGTTCAGCCTCCAGCCATTTTCTCTGGATGCCTTCAGGACATGAAGAAATTGGAAATACAGAAAAATTCTGTCCCTGTGCTTTTTGTTAGGACTTTTAAGTACATAAAAGAGAAACAGCTTGACAGGGCATGGCGGAGGGCTACAAAATCCAGAAAGAAAGTAGATGCTCGCTCTCTTCCAGCACAGGACTCAGAGCCACCAGGTGAAGCTTTTGGGAGCCACATTGAAGCAGAAGGAGGATGAGGTTGCTCTTGGGGCAGCAGAGGATTCAAGGAAGTCCTTGCTGAAGGAGCCTGGGTATATAGAAAGTCCACCAGGGTTGAAAGAAAAAATGGACAAATATCAGGAAAACAGAGCTTCACTAGGGGCAACTAGCAAACAAAGCACAGCAGTTGCTTTGTGCTGCAGACAATCCTTCAGGGAAAGCACTGAGGGGAAATACAATGTCCTTAATTTGCTATTGCTTTTTTCAAGGCATGTGCCCATGGCGACCACAGGAGTCCTGCATATGGTGCAGGACAGATCCAGGTGTGATCCAGTACAGTGGGTTTTACACTCACAGTTACAGGAAAAACTGGGAGCATTCTGGGAGCATGGAGCTCAAAGTGTCAGTTTGATCCTGACATCTTTGAAAGCTGGGGTGGAAGGTGAGCAGTGAGAGCACATTAGCACTAGGCAGCCTCAGCTCTCAGTTTAATGTGACCTTGTCCAAGCTGCTTATTCCTTCCTTTAAGGAGCAACAAGGCTCTTCCACCTACATGTGACCTGGCAAAGAGAAACATGCATGAATGCTGCATGAATGATGCCCCAGATTTTGAAAGATAACCAACTCAGTCCCACAACTACCTAGGAAAGGGATTTAAATTAATCTTTGTTGGCTTCTGCTTAATGCTTCCTCCATGATTAACACCAGAGGTGACATTGATAGCAGGATTCATTGTCAAAATAGCCAATAAAACAATTCCATAAAACTGTGTAAATCTTGTGTTGATCTTACTTTTTACAAGGAGTCTTAAAGCCATATATCCCAGCACCATTTACAAGGTTGTTGCAGGTGTGGGACCAGCCTTAGAAATATAGCTACTACTTAAACTGTGTATTTTACGAGCCTGGGGAAACATCCGTTCGAACAGTAAAAGGAGCTTTCCAGCCCCCTTGCTTCTTTGTGCAGAGACTAAGCCATTGCCCATCAGACTTCAGCACCTTCTGAGTCAAAGCCAAGGTGCAGGGACAGGATTCCTTTGTTAACAAAACCTTCAGCAAAGTTTTCCAGTATGCTGAACTTTGGCTTCAGGAGGAGGTGGTCTCCCCAAGCCCAGGTTTCACTGCAAACCACTGAGCACCCTAAAACCACTTGCCATTTGCAGACGTGGGGCTGTTTTGCTATGGGCTGCACTCATTCCCCTGAAGCTCGCAGGCTATTTACTGGTGCTCTGGAGCACAAAGAAACAGGTGGGAAAAGGAAGAATGAATAGCCTAATCATGTAAATCAGATGACAGAAGGCATTTAAGTAGGCAATATATACTGTAATTACATAATAGCTATTTAGTAGACATCAGAGTGAGTCTACTGGGGATAAAGGAAGAGCCAGGAGAGATTTCTCCCCATGAGCCAAAAATGATCATGATTTAAATCCTGTATTAACACTCAAGATTACATTCCATCCTCCATGCCCTCTGAGCTTTCCTTTCAGCTCCCAGTGCAACAGTCCTGAGGTTGCTCTAACTATGGGAACTCAGCCCTCTTCCCACAGTGACCACTGAAAATAGGTCCTAAACTATTGCATACCTCTGCTTTGCAGGGTACATAGGCAACCAGCTGCCATGCTGCACCCCAAAGAGCACCGTGCTTTGCAGCTGGATACATAGGCTTCCCATTTGTAACACTGGGAGGAAATGGGTTGCACTTGAGTTTGAAGTTCAGGGACTCTGGGTGTTAGCTGGTTGTTCTTTGACCTTGGCCAAGCTACTTATTCCTTCCTTTAAGGGGTGACAAGGCTCTTACACGTACATGCAACTTGGTGAAGAGAAATACCAGTCAGCTGCAAAGTAGTGCCACCATTGTGACATGAGGCTATAGGCAATCCTCTTCCCCACTGTCCTCACCTTCATCCTCCTCATCAGATGCCTGGCCTCACCTTCCCAGCGGATATGTCTCAGAGCCCTCTTATCTTCCGTTCATATCTTCTGTGTAAGACCAAATACTGACACAGTTCAGGAATGGCCCTTGGCTGTGAGTACATCTCCTAACCTTCAAGATAGCCCTTGACCTCTCCCCTAAGCCCTGAAATGCACAAAATAAATGCAGGAAAGAGTCACAGTGACTGACTTAAAAGGTGGTTTACAGCAGCTGGAGGGATAAACCCAACTCGTGACTTCTGCTTTGCAACAGGTCGTTCAGGAGGGTCTCAGAGACACTGAGTGATAGACCTTTGGATCAGTACTCTATCAACATCCTCAGCTGAAATGAGATTTTCTCTAGCCCTGCCAAACCTCCAATTCATGATGTCCCTCAGATTTAACAAAATACAGAGAACATCCTTCCCTATTTTTCTAAAATAGGCCTTCTAAAAGAGTGTACAACTCCTGAATTTTACAGTGTCCTTAACACTGGGCAGTGGCTGTGGCATGGGATGCCTGAATAAACACCACACTGGAGGGGCTGGGATCATCTGTGGGTTACAAGCTTGTACAGCACTTGACACACTGAATCTCCTTCCTAATCAGGGGTTGTTACGATGTTTTTGCAACACAAGTAATAGTATAACATTATATAAAAGGCTTTATATATTTAACATACTAATTAGCCAAGATAATAACAAGTAACATTATAGTTGAATGTATGAAACCCCGTTATCTGAATCCCATTTGTATGGGGCTTCACTTGGAGTTGATAAAGTGCTGGGCTCATTTAACAGCCTTCCTGTCTGCCAGAGCATGATCTGGGGTTCTTCCCTCTGCCTTGGTTATTTATTTTCACAAAACACAAGGGGTTCTAATAGGAATCTACTCCACACACAAACCTGGAAGAAACCTGCCTGTTTGAGTGATTAGGCAGGGACTGATAGACTGATGTGGGCAGAGCAACCACACAACTCCCTGTTTCCTTTGGAAACCAGGCTAAAAATAGGGGACAGGCAATAGAAAACCGACAGAAAGGCAGGAATGGATCTATCAATAGCTCCTGCCCTGCTTCCTGCTCATTAGTGTTTCCCAGCAGATGTCAGGTAACCTTTAGAAACCCTCTAAAGGAGCAGTTATTTATCAGACATTTCTTAAATTGAGAGAGAGGGAATTTGGACCCTGTACAGTTATGGGCATCCCAGAAGGAAAAAAAAATAGAAAGAAAGAAAAAAGACAAATAAAAGAAAAAATTCCTTGTCAGTGTATGCACTGTATCTCACAGAGAGTTTCTGTTTCTAATACAGACACAGATCAACTGTGAACTTTTTACTACATCTATAGCTAAATGACCATGTCACTCCGATCTGTCTCCCTGTTCCCTTGTGCTACCAATGCAATCCCAAGCAGAGTGGGAGAGGAAACATATGCTTTAGCAGCATGGTCCTCCCAGGAGGTGAAATGCTTAAACTCTAGGTAAGAGTAATTTGCTGCCTAAAAAAGCTTGTCAGCAAGATGTTATTGATGGTGAGCGAGAGAGTACAATATAGGTTCTGGCTTGGTATGTTAGAGGTGAGAACAAGGATTTTTCCATCCAAGCCAGGGACCACTCCTTCCTCCAGCAGCAGCAGCCGGTGATGGTGAGTGTTGCTCACTAGATGGCGAAGGATTCCTTCCTCCCTGCAAAGCTCCTACAACAGCAAGGGGAGATTCTTCTGGAGATGGAGGAAAGGGCTTGGATCACTGAGGGGAGATTTAGACGAGACCTTTGGAGCCTGCTAAAGGCACAGGGGAAAGGGAGGGTGGGTTATTAAGGCTGAAGAGATGATGCCACATGTTTGTGGATCTCCCTCTTCACCTGATTTGAAACAAACATATAGGCAAGGCCCCAGCTGCTAAGAACTTGTGAGAAAAATACATCCCAGTGAGCCACCTGCAGCTTTCCTCCAGGCTTCAGGAGTCTCCTCATCTTTTCACCAGTAGGATCAAGGTCATGTGACACACATTTGCCTCTCAAATCTACTTAGCAAGGAAATCAGGTGATACATACTGGGATTCAGCCATCCTGAGTCCCTGAAGTGCTTTCGGGGAAAAAAAAAATCAGTTTTTAGAGATTACAGCTTTTAGAGATTACAGCTATCTAACAGAGGTGCTCTATAACAATGTCCATCTGCCACAAGTCTCAGTGCAAGGCTCCTGCTGCTGCCGTGGGTTGAGCCCTGCTCACGCAGAAAGCTGTGTGCCACCTCCACATCACCCTTCCTCTGCTGTCCCAGGGGTGTTCAGCAGATGCAAGATTGCAACAGCAGGGACAGGAGTACAGCAGAGCCTGATTTAAGTCCTTCCACAGAGGCTGTGTTTGCTCAAGCTGAACAAACCTCGAGATTTGCCAGGTTGGGAGACTTGACTGCCCCAGGTACCTTCAGTCTCTCAACCACAACTAAGGAAGCACGAGAAAGGACAATACTCTCTCTAGGGTATGTGGCTACAAGCCAAATATGTCATTCTCAAGCAAACAAAACAAAACAAACAAACACACAAAGAAAATAACCCAATGGAGACACAGCTGTGAGCCAAGCAAGACTGTTTTGAAAGTGTTCAGCTGCACTAGTGAGTCATAAACCAGCACAGCTATGGAAGTGAGTTAGAGAAGGGTAATTTCAAATGTGTTTTTAGCAGCAACTGGATCCCAGGAATTTCCTGCTCTTGCAAGTCAGTGTTTACAAGGCAAGTTTTACCCTATTTTATCCAGAGTCCCTTACACAGCCTCAGCTATTTGGAAATAGCCCCTTCCCCATGAGCGCCAATATTTTCAGTAACACCAGTTCAAGAAAGAAGAAAGACCTCCACCAGATGTCTGTATTGTCAGGTGAAGAAGCGTCTGCAACAAGCTTAGCCCTGTAGTTTCCAGATTCCCCTTCTCCATTTCTGGCTTTACTTTGGCCATGGCCACTTGGTGTCCATTCCCAAACAGCTTCATTTAGACACGAGCAGCATCCTACTGTTCCTGGCTATACTGTGCTCAAAAACCTCAGCTCAGCTGGTCTGCTGGGTGATGCTGGCTACTTCATACCAGGTGTGCTCAAATTTGCATGTTCTCTGTCTGCCTAGCACAGTATGAACCTGTGGCTAAAGTCTGCAGAAAGAAGCCGAATGTGTGTGTGCTCTCAGAGGTACCCCATTCCAGTGTGAGTGTGGTGTTCGTGGTGTCCAAAATGTACCTTTACATAGAGAAACATCCCCTATTCCTCCATGTGAGATACCCTCATGAAAATGAAAGCCCATCTGCATGAACCTTTAGGCAGCAGCACCAGTAAGTTCACACCTCAGTCTACAAATACAGGATAACACACACACATAGTGATATGTGGATATATGCCCAAACATGAATATATAAGGCAGCAAACAGGTTTTTGAACATTTCTCACAGCCATTTGGCATAAAACTAGACCTGAGGGTGACATTTAGCAGCCTGAGTTCTTCCACTGCTTTGTCCAGCCCAGGATCTGTTATCCTCATGCTGCATTTTTCGCAGAATAGTGTCAATGTATTTCTGTTCAGAAACCCAAGACTGTTCCTTTGCAGCTCACCGGGATATGAAAATACCTGAATGATGGTACTGACATTTTTCCTGAAGCTCTTTTCTATTTAACAGAAGCAAAGTCACGTTGCTGAGAGACCCCTTAGTAACAGGAAGCAGTTGTCCAGTTTAAAGAACCAGCTAGAAAGCAAACAGCTTTGCCTTCTTTTTAAAGCCCCTCAGGACAATATTTACTCTTCTAAAATATCATTGTGCCATGGCTTTGGGACTTTGCTTGACAAACTTGGGGGTCTCTGAGCAGTTCAAAGTGGGCTTGACCTATAGCTGAGCATGGAAAACAGGAACTGCATATAAATAACTAAATTACAGAGAGATCAATTCTCAGTCAACTCATTAGCAATGCCCGGCGTCTTTAAGTGATAACTCCACTCTCTAAGACCTTTACGTAATTACTTGCACAAGGCACATTTTACCCTTTGGTTCGCAAGTTTCATAAATGAAGGTTAAGTTTACTTAACCACCCAGGATTTACCAGCCATGTTAAAGCATAAAATGCATGTGCTGCCAGGTGTCTGAGCAGAAACTGCCTTGTTGATTCAGAGACTCCAAGGTTAAATGATGGCTCCTGAGTCCAAGTTGGTTTCCCACTGGGGAATGGGAGGATCTGCACTGTAACACTGTACCACAGTTCAGACGAGGTTGATTTAACAAGGCTTGGAGTTAAGATAGCAGTGATTGTGAAACCCTGAATGAAAATCAGGGATTTGCTGTTACAGCACACCCATAACAGGGATCTTGAGTGTGTCACACTCCAGTATGTTACAGAAAGATAAGTATACATTTTTTTCTACCCAGACACCTGCTTCTATCATCTGCCTTTTCAATCTACACTATTTGCACAGTTGCACATCTGTAGGATCCATGTTTATACAGCCTGCATATCTCTTACTTCACATGGTTCCTACAACTGAGTGGTGGGTCAAATTTTCAGCTGATGTGAATTAGCACAGTCCTATTAATGTTTTGGCAACTCACACTGGCCAAAATTAGACTGGGTATTTTCAGGGTTGTAGATTCGTAGCTGTGTGTTTTATTGGCTCTTTCATGACAGCATTTTAGATATCCTGGTTTTACACTCTCTGCTTTCTCACACATTGAAGTTTTCAGACATCACTGAAGTGTCCAATGGCTTACTAAAGTTGTGTGTGTATCAGGAGAAACTTACTTAGAGAGATTTGAAGCCATTGGCTGGTGTAATGCAAGAAACCTGGGAGAGAGCAGCTTATGTGATGTGCATTTTCCTTCCTTCAAACCAAGCTCTTTACCTAACATCAAAGTTATCCAAATTCTGCCCTTCAGTCTAGGTATGTTCCACCAGAACATGATGGGCCATGATGCTGTCTTCCAAGGAAGGACCTCAGGTATGGCCAAGGCTGGACCCACCACTCAGTGGAATGCTTCAGCAACCTCTCCCCACTGCTGCTTTTCCCAGAGGTCCTGCACTCCCTTTTTCAGCACAGGGACAGAGAGGTGTCTTCTTGTGGGTCACATACGAACCCAGGCAGACGCTGAGAACCGGCATGGACCTCTCTAGTCCCAGCAGGTGATGGGGGTACCTGAAATCTGTTCACCTATGTTTGCTCAGATGTTTGGCCACGGTGCAGCTGAACACTGAACAGGATTCACTCACTGCCAATTTGGAAATCTAAGCTGTTCACATTGCCAGCATGGGGTTGGAGCTGCAGGTGTCAGTGCACAGAGGAGGATGGTTTGAAACATTGTGTCTATATCACTCATAGACCTGAATTCAAATCTGAGTCAGTCTCATGTTGCCAAATTTTCTTACGGTTGACCTAAAGGCAGAATTGGAGCTGATAACCATTAATGTGAACTAGTAGAAGTACAGAATGTTCTTGTTTAATACACACCAATAGGACAGGTTATGTTCCCTTTTCACATATTTAAGAATCTTCAACCATCCCTATTAATGTGATTATAACTACTGATGAAACACCTATCTGAACAGAATTACAGCACCTCTCTACCACTGATTAGCCACTTTTATCAATGGAAATTGGAAAAATAACAGGCTGAACTTACAACAAAACTAATGGTGACAGGTCAGAACTTCCACTCTCTGCAGTTCTGGGTGCTTCTGTGCTTCACGTTCTTCTTGAGGCGCAGCTGTCATGGTCTGGAGGTATGTGCAAGGCATTGTATGCAAGAGGAGGTAGTATCTTTTATTAGCACACACGTAGTTGGAGAAAGTAGGTCAAGCTTTAAAGCACATGAGCCTTTCTTCAGGTCTTGCCTAATTAAACCCCTCTGACCATTGCAAATCTAAGTGCAATTTTAACGGCAAGATAGAAGTGGTGCAAAGATTTTGTAAAGAGCTCAGCACAATAGGCTATAGATTGCAATAACTAACCATTAGTCTTGGGGAAATAGCTCAGCCTCTGATCTGACATTTTAGCAGCTAAGAGCTCTGGCTAACAGATCCTACTCTGAATTACTCTCTCTAAACCTTATCAAAAGGAAATGGAGCCTTTTGAAATCACTGGCATCTCTGGAAGACTGGTTTATCAAATTTCCCCTGGTTCAAGCAGAAAACCTCTGTTTTCCTCTGCTCTTTAACCTCTTATTTAAAATGTCATTTCACTTTGAACTGTCAAAAGAGGCAGTGAGGGAAGCAGCTAGCTCACCATCAGAAGGAGGTGAAAGCTGAAACTTTACCCGTCCTTAGTGAGTTTATCCACATATCAATGGCATGCTATACCAGTGTGTTTATTTTTATGACTAGAGCATATCCCTTAACCTCAGGGATCCGAACATTTCCCTGGAATGTACAGACGTTTCATATAATTTATTTCCCAGCGGTCCTTCCCCACACCAGCTCCACACATGCATACATAAACACACACGCTTCTATTCACATTCCCTGGATCACACCGGTGTACACAACCACACAGCAGCTTAACACGAGCACACACACATCCCTGTCCATAGCATCAGTCATATCTATATCCCTCTGCATAAAATATAAATGTACACATTCCCATATTTAGATGTACATTTTTATAAGACATATATGAACATAAATGGCTATGATTTGTGTGTGCATCTATTTATAAGAGCTACAAGCACATGTATGCACACAATGTTTTTTTGTGTGTGTGAAAATGTACATATGTGGAAAACCAGGACTGCAAAGGGCACTTACACATGACACTGATTGCCATGGTTGCTCAGGACCTTGCTGTGTGGCTTCCATAACCAAGGGAAAGCATTTGGATGGGATCCAAATGACTTCCACTGGCTGAACATTTAGATTTTACTTAGGTCTATCTTTGTATCTATTTTAAGGGGAAAACTACTGCCTGGAGCTAAGAACAAAAATGATGGACCAGATTCTCCCTCAGAAGCCCTACAGCAATAAGAATGCTGTGAAGTTGCTGCAGCTTTGCTCTAACTGTTCCTTTGCCATATTGACTCAGGCCTAATGAGATATTACCAAGCACTGGGGTTGGATTCAAGCTCTCATATAAGCTGCGAGATGAGGATTAGACTCCTCTATCAGTTTGTGCTGCCTTACTGTGGGCCAAAGTCTTCAGCTGGTGTAAATCAGCGCAACTCCACTGAGGCCATGAAAAATGAGGTGCATAAGTTAAGCATCTGTCTCAATGGCTGATGTTTATCTTTGCTCCCATGGCCTCAATTGCACTTAAGATGAACATAAACCCATGAAAACAGTTTAATGGGACATGGGCTCTCTACTGATCATCTGCATGCAACTGAATTTTACTCCATTTGATTGCTAAACCAAGTTCAGCAGATATGCATGTTACAAATAATTTGTCATGCTTTTATGTGCGTTCCACCCCAGGCCACAAAATGTTCACAGTAATTGAGATATACAGCCAAATTCCAAGCTAGCATAAATCTCTGCTGATGTCAAGCCATATGGAAATCCATATGATTTGAGGGCTGTAAAAAAACCTAATAACCAACCATGCCTTCTAGTAAGAGACTTATGCAGCCCAATCTGATTATTCTATCACAAAGAAAGATTAAGAGATGACTCCACTAGGATGTCCAAGTACAGATGGCAAAAGAAAATACCCAGTATGGAATGGTTCTTTAATCTATCTGAGAAATGCCAAATGAGATTAATTGCTTGGAAGTCAATGCCAGACAAATTTGAATAAGCATAGATTTTTTTAACATGGAATCATTGATCAAGGGATAAGGTGGATTCTCTATCACTGAAAGTCTTCACACCAAGGTCAGATGCTTTTCTTCACAAGATTCTTTTATCTGGGATAGTTTGTTGGGTTCAGTATAACAGTAATGACATCAGTTGTTGAACACTATGTTTTCTAAGAGGCTGTGACTATTTGTAAGAAGACAGTGAATTAAGCTTGAGAAAAGCCACTGTACTATCAATAGGACTAACTTTACTACAGATTGATTTAACTTCCACTGGAAAATGCTTATGGGACTGCTAAGTAAAAAATTAGCAGCAAAAAGCACTGAACTTGATAAAACACAGAGCTGAAGTATAAACAAATGATCCCTTCTCTTCACCATTATTTATTTACTTTAAAGCCCAGTCAGTTATCCCTGAAATCAGAACATTTTTAGAGCTATGAAACAGAGAAAAAGAGATGAGCTCTCTCAACTTAAAAGAAGAATTATTATTGATCACTAAGAAAGAAATCTGCATCTTGCTAAATCTGCATTCCTCTGCAGAAAAATTGATGGTTTTCAATGGATCCCAACTGCCAAGGGCTGTGGTTGTGCCAAGTTCAAGCATTTGTCCTAAGAAAGGCCCAGGTGCCAAGTTAATTTTTAAAAAAAGTTTAAAAAAAAAGTCTTTGCACCATCTGTTCTCTAGGAGTGGTGCATTCCTCAAGCTGCAATGTCATCAGCTTCTCATTATTATTCTTAATGTTTCTTCGAAGTCAGTCAAAATCAGAGACAGAACAACACATTTGGGGTGTTTGTGCTCTGTTGGCACACTACATTGTGTCCAAAGTACATAAGGTTATTTCCATCCATGGCTCTTTAGCAGCAGAGCTTGAAGTCAGAACCCTAGCTTGTCAAACAGATTATGATTATATATAATAATCACAATGAAAAGGAGATTTGAGATGAAAATCTAAAATTGGGATGGGGTGGGAGCGAAACCAACATGCTCCAGGCATCTTTCTAATTTCAGTCATTGGTTCAAATCCCACCCCAAAGCCACAAGGCAATGCAGGATCCCTAAATTTCTTGGAAACTGGTCCCATACAGTTATTAAAATCAGTGGGATGCTTTCCTGTGCCTCTGCTGGAAGTTTGGGAAGGTTTTAACAAAGGACATCTCAGTCTGGATTACACACACACACACACCCTTTGCAGTTCATTACTCTGAAGAAGAACTGGGGTGGGCCAAGGCCAAGTGGGTGCACCGGCCAACTGTGCTTTGACCAGAGGCAATACCTGAAAAGGGAAAAAAGGTCAAGGGAAGCCATGCTCCAAGGTGCAGAAATAAAACTCACTTCCCTGAGAAACAAGCAGCAAAGCCCAGAAGTCCAGATCTCACTAACACCTTATTGACTTCCCTGTGGCTCTGCACAGCCACCAGCTGGGTGAGTAACTGCTGCTTTATCTGGCCACACTGCTCAGATGGGATTTAGGAAATAAACCTGCAGAGACTCGGATTAAACAACCAGGGCAGAGGTGCAGGGCATTTCCCTGGGATTAGCAACTGCCTAAGGGATTGGCCAGTGGCACTTCAATGCCAGATAAAGCTCAGGAAACGATGCTGCTACAGCTGGAGGGAGGCAGGAGTCAAATTCCAACTAGGGGAAGTGCTGTCACCTTAAAAAAAGGCCCAGCCCCTGAAGACATTTTTGTGATATACACTGGCCTCTAGCAGTGATTAATGTTCTTGGATAGAACCATGACAAAGGACCTGTGTTTCTGGTGTCCATGTAAGACTCCAGCCCAATCTGAAGGGCCTTCCTTGATCTGATGATCTGTAAATCAAGACCAAGGGGGACTGAACTGTGTCAGGTCTTTGCTTTCCCAGAGGATCGCTAACCTGCAAGGTAATATCTGACAGTTAAATGGTTAAAGCAATAATTCTGGCTCAGATGAGGCTATATCATGCTGGAATATTAATGATGCCATTGTAATATGGTCACTAAGTCACCTTGCCTCCATAGAGGTTCCCCACACTCATAGAGCAAAATCTTGAGCCTTTCCAAACACAGCTGAGCCCCAGCACTCCACCTGAATGCAAGTAAATGTTCTTAAATTCTCGATGCTATATGGCTCTGGGTGTTTTCCCCCTAAAAAATGGGGCAGGAGGACTGGGGGTGATAAGAGGTAATCAACACAGGATGGGGATGGACATTTTCCTCAAGGTCAAAGCTACATTTTGCTAGAAACCAGAAGCTGACAGAAATCACCCTAGACCTGATACTGGCAGCTTGCACTTGGCATGCAGATCTCTCTGTGCTTAGATGACAACAGTTTGCAGGATAAACAGGCTTCCTGATCCTACTATTTCAGCTCTTAAATTGCTGGAACGTAGTAATCCAACAAGTGGCCCATCAGACAGATAAGCGTTGAATACTTTGCTGTGTGTATCTGAACTGAACCCCTTGGGAGAACACTAAATAGCAGAAAATAACCCAAAAGGTTTGTGAACCCGCAGGCGAGGTGCTGCACAACTGCCCCTCACAAACTCTCTCTCTAAGACAGACAAGTCAAAGGTTGGAACAACTCTCTGGTTCCCTTCCCTCTCCCCTTACCAGTTTGTTTCTAATTATTTTGCACACAGATCACAAGGCAAAAAAAAACCCATCTTATTTCACTAGGGAGGGGGAAAGAAACACACTTGATGGTACTTTAAAGAAACTTCTTCTCTTTCCTTTCAAAAAAACAAATCAAGGAAACTAATAGGCCTGGTCTGATGAGTATGAGTCATTTTCAGTACAAACTAACCACAAAAAAAAATCTGCTTTTAAATTTAGAGGAGGAGACAGAAAAAACTATAAAATAATTAATGCATTTTTGGAATTGTGCAATACTATGGGTGACCAGAAGAAAACTATAAGTTTCAAAACTCAGAAATCATAATGTAACCTCTGAGTCGTGACCAAGCAATAAACAGAGCTCTTTAGCGACCAAATAATTACAGAGTTTGAGATCAAAATATTACACTATGTGACTAACACAGAGAATAAATTCCACTCTGCATGTGTTTTAACAGCTTCCTACTTCACGAACATTAATAGGTTTTTCTGTCAATTAGCATAGATTAGCCTTTAAAAAAGATCTCCCTTACTGTCTTCCCAGATTATCTTTTTTAAAGGTGTGAGCAGTCGATGTGTCTGTGTCTACCCCCTACTCTATCTATCTGTATTATGACACAGATATCCTCCCCAAAACGCAAACTGATTTTCTGTGGACATACACGTGTTTCCTATTGACAGCTGTGGGGCTCATGTGGGTGTTTGTGACTTACAAACACGCACATGCAGGCTCATATGCGCTTAGTATCATTACTGTTGGAAATCCTAAGTTTAAACAATTTCTTCAAAAATCGCATAAGAGAGGAAAAGAAAATAGTTCTCTAGAGCAGCACCCCATGATGATAGTTAAGACCTTTTCTTCCTATAGCCCTGAAAAGCTACAGCAGAGAAAACTGAGCTCCTAAGGGCAATTGTAATGTGCATCCCTGGCTTCAGATCACAGTTGCTTTAGCCACATACCAACAGACACGCTAGCTCTTCTCTTCACTGGCTCAGCTCCCACAGCTTGCTCCTCCACTGGGCTTGGTCGCTGAAGAAGCTGGAAAATGAAGCCTTCAGCTTTTTGCCCAGTCCTAGCGTGGGCATCGCAGCCCAGAAAGGCAATCAGCAAGCTAGTCTTCCTCGGGCTCAGCTCCACAGCAATTTTCCTTTCCTTCCTGGGCTTTTAGCTTGGGCACGCTTGAGTATATGTCAAAATCATGCACTTTCCTAACAAAGAGACCTTGGCAACCTTGAAATTTTGCAGTTTTAAGAAGAAATAGCATCCATATACCTAGTCAACGACTTCACACACAATACAGCTTTGCAAAGAAACAGTCATTATATATTGTGACTACACAGACACATTTCTAAAATTAGGGACAAGACACAGCATTTTTGCATGTCTCAGACCCAGGAACAGCCCATATATTAGAGCTGAAAGATTATGCAGATATCGACCTGAGGCAGCAGTAGTGTGGGATAATTTAGTCCCAAGGGTTAATTGACTATGAATGATCTTAAGATCACCAAACAACCTAACTAATGGCTTGTAATATGAGCTTTACATACAAGACACGTACAAGACACAGCACTTGCAATATCCCACACATTACTACGCATCTCCCATTATTGCAGATTCAATACTATATGGAATATGCTGCGTGTTTCATGCTGTGTAATGTTTCTTCTCTATGTATTACATATCAAGTGGTATGTATTTTACATTATATTACATATGGTGTAAATTTATACATAAGCCAGGACCAGGTGCCAGCCCACACTGAAAACAAGAGACAACATCTGTTCAAAGCAAAAACCCAGCAGTGGAGCAGGCACTGCTGGCACTGCAGCCCGCACAGGGCGGGGGGGCAGGCAAGATGCTGCTGAGCGGAGTCAGAACCATTTGCTCTGTCTACAGAAGGAGAAAGCTGGGAGATGAGGCGCGTTTCTGGCTACACACGGGTCACGCTTCAGATTTTCTCTTTCAGCCATCAACATGTTAAAACAAAACCCACAAGTGGCTTTCACCTCTCCTCTGCTCCAAAGAGCGTCTGAGTCTCTAGAGCGGGGAGGACGCAAGGTGGGCAGGCAAACCCAAAATGTGAGTGCCCAAGCCCGGAGAGCCGCCGGGGCCGGGGAATGGGGCACAGCCAGAGCTTCGCCCCCCCTCCCTCCAGCGTGCTCTTGCATTTTGGGTGCCAAGCAGAGGGAGAACTGGCGACTGGGTTTGGAGCTGATCCCGGTCCCTAAAACACCGTTTGCTGAACGCGGCTATATTTAGCCTGGAAGCTTTGCTTTAACTCGCTTGTCTGCCCTCGTCCTTCCCCCGGCCCGGAGCATCCGGGTCGGTACCGGAGGAGGGGGTAAGCACCATCTGGGGTCTGGTGGCACTAACGGGGGGCTGGAAGCGGCACCTCCCCGCGGGAGGGAGATGGCCGGGCTGTGCCTCGGAGAAAGGGAAGCACCGATGTCGTGAGCCCAGAGCAGCGGGGAGCCCACCCCGTCCGCGACTCCGGGGAATGAGCGGCTCCGCAGCCTGGCGGGCGGGGAGCAAGAGGAGGAGGAAGAGGCGCGTTTCGGTACGGGCAGGTCGGAAACCACGACGGGAGGGGGTCGGGGCCCCATTCTCTCCTCCTCAGCCCCCTGGCACCGCCCTAAGCTGCCCATGGTGGGTGCCCATGTGTGCGCATCCGCCTGCGCACGGTTCACTTAAGGACGTGCGTGTCTGCATCTAAATGGCCGTTCCCGTAATCATGTACAGCTCAAAGGTCGTTTAGAGGTAAAAAATATACATATCTATATATTTAGAGGCCATTTCTCTATATATGGACATACACGTGTAAAAAGCCATATAATTGATAAAGTCTTTCTGCAATTACCGTGTATTTATGTATTCACCAATGTTGTAAGTCTAAAACATCTGTAGTTGTATCACACGAATATGCCACTTTATAATTCTAATTCTCATTTAATAACATAACTCGTCTAAATATATGCACTACATTTAGTTGAAGGACAAATTAAGGATATACGTAAATTTTCTACAGGTGGTAGAACTGTATAAACAATAACTTCGAATTACAAGTAATTTGTCTATAATGTGCCTCACACACATGAGGCATATTTCATCACGTTTCACAAATGTATCGTGAAATTAATTATGAAATTATCATATGTGTCATTTATATATATATATATCGGTATAATTGTATGTGTGTGCGCGCTGAACTTGTAAATCATCAGGCGACGAACGGGATGAAGGAGAAGGCAGAAGCCCCGGGCAGCCATCCATCAGAGAAAACCCACCCCGGGGGATATAAACACGCTGATTTTGTTTCGGAGCCTGGCTCGGCTCACCATGAGAAATGTCATTTCCAAAGCACGGGCCAGCCGGGCTGGTCGCGCCGGCGGAGCAGGAGGGTCCCGGGATTCTCAGGGTCCCCAGCAAACCCGAACGAAATCGCCACGGGGCAGGTAATGATGGTTGCGGGACTGAAAACCTGTTTCCACACGCTTGTTTTCAGAAGCAGGAAGAAGCGGCATCTGCACAGAAACCTCTGCAGAGTAATCAAAATAAAGGCGCAAACCCAACAAACCAAAACAAAATAAATTAAAAATCGCAAGGAAACGGACCCCAACAGCCTTTCCCGGGCGCAGCCAGCCTGATTCAAAGCCACTCGTTGTTTGTAGCAAAAATCAAAGGAGATGGTAA